>CM070826.1:34820190-35040190 GCA_036326025.1 Chrosomus eos | reverse complement strand
GAGTTCTAAAGTTGTAGAGTTCTAAAGTTCTAGTCCTAGAGTTCTAGAGTTCTAGTTCTAGAGTTCTAGTTCTAGAGGTCTAGTTTTAGAGTTCTAAAGTTCTAGAGTTCTAAAAGTTCTAAAGTTCTAGAATTCTAGAGTTCTAGTTTTAATTCTAGAGTTCTAAAGTTCTGAGTTCTAGAGTTCTAAAGTTCTAGTTTTAGCTCTAGAGTTCTAAAGTTCAAGAGTTCTAAAAGTTCTAGAGTTCTAGTTTTAGTTCTAGAGTTCTAAAGTTCTAGAGTTTTGAGTTCTAGTTCTAGAGTTTTAGTTCTATAGTTCTAGAGTTTTGAGTTCTAGTTCTAGAGTTCTAGTTTTATAGTTCTAGAGTTCTAAAAGTTCTAAAGTTCAACTTATTGCATTTCATATAAATTTAATACATTTTTATTTAAACGTAATTAATATACAATGAAGTGTTCTAATGCGTTACATTGAGTTTGCACTAAAAGTATATTTTTATAGTATATTATGTATGTGATAAGAACTCTTTAAAATATATAAAGTACTTATTTTTCATAAGGGCACACATGCATTTGATTGCAACATCATTGCAACAAAGAGCAATAAATATCATTAAGAATTGATTTGCATTTTATATTTGATTAGGCACTTGACCCATGCCTAATAATGTTACACTTTCATTAAACTTTTATTTCTGCCTGTAATTTAAGTTTGAGTCTGAGAAAATGAACTCTTCCTCGTGATGTTTTTATGAGATATTGTCGACATGACTCTTATTGACACAATCAGGTTGAAACAGCCCTGATTCGTAACACGGTGGTCTCCTTCCACACGGGGCAAGTGGAGGCGCAGCGTTTGAGGGATCCGAGCGGGACGGCAGTGAGTGTAGGGTCCTCTGATCATAATCAGGGTATATTGTGGAGGGTCGTCCTGCCAGTGATTAGATAATGAATCTCTCAGACACTTCAGGTCTGATTCAGCACAACCATCATTATGTGGTAGGACTGCTATAGCCGGCACACAGACAAAAAGCTAAATTGTGATTGGTGCTGAACAAGAACCAATCACTGCCTGTGTTACAGGTCTTCTCAAGAGGCAATGAGTCACGAGTCTGACCACTCACGGCACTCGCAGGGGGTCACATGACCTGTTATGAAGTTAAAGCCTGCGTGCTGTGTGAAACCCTTAACAGTAGACTCATCATTACACAACCACACACACACACACACTATGTACTGTACAGTGCATGCATACACATGCTAAACTTTTACAGTCCAAAAATGTGTTTGCATACCAAATATGTGGTGCTTGCAAGCTGAAGACTGTCTATATACATTAAGCAAGCACACTTTGCCATTCATAAATCACGATGCACAATCGTTGAATGGGGGACATGAGTGGCTATGATCGGCATGTGTGTTGTGTGTGTGTGTGTGTGTGTGTGTGTGTGTGTGTGTGTGTGTGTGTGTGTGTGTGTGTGTGTGTGTGTGTGTGTGTGTGTGTGTGTGTGTGTGTGTGTGTGTGTGTGATTGGCCTGAAGGCATTTTAACTGACACCTCTCTGGAGCCGGCCGATGACAGCACAGCCCCGGTGCGAGACGTCAGGGCCATTATTCATATCTCACATGTCACTCTAACCACGTCAAACAAGTTTGAGCGAGAGCATATTGATGATTCACTTACCTAAACAATGATTCAAAACAGATTTAGTTTTTATATAATTATGACCCGATTACCTCAATTCCACTGAAATTCGTCCACAATTCTGCCCATGAAACCTTCACTTCTAGTTTCATGATCCTAAAGGTAAAGCACAACTAAACTAAATTCTTTTTGGTAACACTTTACAATAAGGTTTCATTTGTTAGCAGTATACATGAGTTAACATGAACTAACAATGAACAATACATCTACAGCATTTATTAATAATGTCAATCTCGACATTTACTACATTATTAAAGTCATTCTTGTTAACTAACATCAGCAAAGGTTGATAAATGCAGTAAGAATATGTTGCTCATTGTTAGTTGTTAGTTAATGCGTTAACAAATGAAAATGAAACCTTATTGTAAAGTGTTACCTTCATTTTGTAACAGTTCCAAGATTACACCTGCAAAACAAAACAAAAGATTCACTTGATAATATTTATATCTACAAAACAAAACAAAACAAAAAACAAACAAAACAAAACAAAAGATTCACTTGATAATATTTATATCTACAAAACAAAACAAACAAAACAAAACAAAAGATTCACTTGATAATATTTATATCTACAAAACAAAACAGAACAAAACAAAAAACAAAACAAACAAAACAAAACAAAAGATTCACTTGATAATATTTATATCTACAAAACAAAACAATACAAAACAAAAAACAAAACAAACAAAACAAAACAAAAGATTCACTTGATAATATTTATATCTACAAAACAAAACAGAACAAAACAAAACAAAACAAAACAAAACAAAAGATTCACTTGATAATATTTATATCTACAAAACAAAACAAACAAAACAAAACAAAAGATTCACTTGATAATATTTATATCTACAAAACAAAACAGAACAAAACAAAACAAAAAACAAACAAACAAAACAAAACAAAAGATTCACTTGATAATATTTATATCTACAAAACAAAACAGAACAAAACAAAAAACAAAACAAACAAAACAAAACAAAAGATTTACTTGATAATATTTATATCTACAAAACAAAACAGAACAAAACAAAACAAAAAACAAAACAAACAAAACAAAACAAAACACAAGCTTTACTTTGTAACAATTTCATGATTCAATAGGATATCAACAGTTGTATGATTCTATACTGTGTTATCAAACAAAACAAGAGCTTTAATGTGTTTCAGTTCTGTGAAACAAAAACTTTGCTTTCAAACAATGCATTATTCTTTAGATTAAAAACAAAAACAAAACAAAACGAATTTCAAAGGTTTTATTATTCTAGATGTTATCAAACAAAATAAAAGCTTTAATTAATTTCAGTTCCATGATTCCATGAGCAAAACAAAACAAAAGCTTCGCTTTGTAAAATCCTGTGATTATGTAGGTTAAAAACAAAACAAAATCTAATTTGCAAAGGTTTTATTATTCTATATACTATCAAACAAAAGCTTTACTTTGTATCAGTTCCACGACTCCAAATGCAAAACAAAGTCTTTACTTTTAATTTTCCAAACCAATGTATTTGTTTTGAATATCATTATATAAAGTTGAACAGATCAGGACATTCACCTATGAACAAATTAAATATATCAAAATTTCATGATTATTTGAATGTACATTAACAATTATAAAGCCTTCAACGAAATATAAAAAAGTCTTAATATGATTAATCAAAGGTGATATGAAGCCATTTAGGAATGCATGTGTAATATTTCGGAGCTGGCCCAGACGCCAGGTAAAGTCTATCAGAGAAAGCTGTGGAATGAAGTTCTCTAAGCAGCGCTGTAATGAGGCTGTTGTGGCTCTCTCTCTCTCAGAGGTACTCCACATATAAACAGTTCACTTACCCCACACAGAAAGGGGCTAATCAAGGGAATTATTGTTTTGCTGCTTCAATTTGCCGGCTCCAGTTCTGCGGTGATTGGGAAGAAAATGTGCTATTGTTCTCTGCGTTCATGCTTGAACTTTAAGAGAGAGAGAGAGAACGGCACGAGTCGGGCCTGGATGGCCAGAAACATGTATATTAAAATGACTTGCACTATTGTGTTTGTTTGTATATATATGTATATTTTATTTTATAGAGCGCTTTTTTCTTATAATACAGATTGTTCTAAAGCAGATTTACAGGAAAATAATGCAACAAAGAAATACAGCAGATCTAGAAGAAAATACTGTCATAGTCCAGCTTAAGTAAGTTCATGGATCATTTTTGTTGTAAAAAAGTCATTCATTTAGTTTGTTTATATATACAGTACAGTCGCTCTGGAGAAAACAGTGATGTCATCGTCCAGCTCAGTTCATATAATGGTGGTCAATAATATTGTTGAATATTAAATATTAGATTTCTCAGGAATCAGCCAAGCTAGGATGTTGAACACAGAGCAATATATTGTATAATAATATACTGTTGTTTCAGCATAGACAAAACTCAAGCTGAATGTATTTCATTAAAAAAAAGAAGAAAAGTCCCACATCTCGAGCTCTTGCATTTCCCTCATATTTACATTTCCCAGCGAGTGAAAGCGTGTGTTTGATGTCTGAATACACACGGATAGCAGAGGATGAGCCGAGGGGAAATCTCCACAATTAGTCCTTTAACAACAGGTTGGGTAAAGTTCTCTGCACTTATGAGGGCACGGCGCCACAACCACGCTGCCGCCGCAAGAACAACCGTAAAAACATGAGCTCTGGAGGAGCGAGAGAGAGAGAGAGAGAGAGAGAGAGAGAGGAGAGAGAGAGAGAGAGGAGAGAGAGAGAGAGAGAGGAGAGAGAGAGAGAGAGAGAGAGGAGAGAGAGAGAGAGGGGAGAGAGAGAGAGAAGAGAGAAGCCTCAGAAGTCAAGTCTATCTGCCAATTACCATTTTACTGCGGTTCTTTAGCTACTGTGTGTTTGGAGGGCCATTAGCAGGTGTGCCTGCGCTGTCTGACCCAGCCAAAGCCTTCATCTGTAGAAGAACAAGAGATGTGTAGGGCCACAACACCAGCACACACAAGTGCTCACACACACACACACACACACACTGCGTTTCAGATGCATGGAGATTACACCTGTGAAGGTTTGCACATCAACACAAAGCATATCTTTTAAAAATGTGTTCGAGAAATAAGGAGCAAAATCAGTCCACCTTTCAGTTTAGATGTTAAAGATACATCTGTGTTTGTTTCACATATAACTTGTAATTTATGGTAAATTCGGTGTATGTTAAATGATTGTAGTTACTGAAGATGTCATTTGTCATGACAGACGCTCAGTGTATTTTTTAAGGATATATACTGATGTATTTTCTATAGTTATTTACTTATACTAGATTTACAGCTATTTGCTTGTATACAAACAATACTCTATGATTTATAGTCAATTGTAATGCATTTATTATTTTAGATTTTAAACTCCATTTTTAACAAGATGATGCTTATCTCTCTCTGTGTTTTGTTGCACAAGCTGTATTTTGGGTGTTTACCGCACAGCACATTATCGTTCCGATGACGCTCAACGTCCGTTATTAAGCATATATGACACATTTAGGACAGATTGCTCTGCTATAACCGTGTCTTTTGTTGTGGATGGCTGCGAGATCATGTGATCGACATCATTCGCTCAAATTACAGTCCTCAGCGGAAAGCTTCCTGTGCGTGTCCTCACACGAGAAAAGGGAAGAGCACATCTAGATCACTTGCATTCCTTGGCTCGCCGTTAAGACGTTCAACACGAATGGTATTCAAGATCGTAAAAGCTACTTTACGAGTCTGTCAGACGAAGACATTCGCCTCTGTCTGCAAAACAACTAAGTATTCCAGTACACAAATATGATGGACTCGAGGCGAATCTGAAGCGACAAACTACGGCGCGTCTATAAACGTCCGAAAATATCGAATTCGTCGCGTGGTCGAAATGTTTTCCCTCCCTCACAAAAGACACCTTTACGAAATACTTCATTAACATAATATCACACAGGCCGAGAGCGCCGGGGAGATGAGACATTGAGAGGTTTCACTTGACAGGGAAGATAGCCTTTCAAACCGGCTCTGAGATTCATGCGGTCGAAGAATAGATATATCAGGACGCTCCCAGATTTCATTAGCTTTGAGAGACAATAATGGTTTTCACTCGTCTTTCACGGGAGCTCTCTGTCTGTCATTTCCCTCGGCCCGGCTTGATTGAAAGGAACCATCATATGCACATCCGTGTTGTCCCACACCGATCCGAGAGCAACCCGTTTTAGATCCTTAACTATAGCCGCCGCTGTGATTGCTCAGCCACCGGCAATTTCCTAACCAACCACCACCTGAACAATGATGTGTTCAACCCTCTGCTCTCCAGGCTTTCTGAGGGGAATCATTTCACAGTTTGGAGCGAGATCTCCATAGCAACTCCTCTTTGAGGGGTTTAGAATCACCATCCAGTAATTCTATGATCATCAAGCACAGCCATTCCCAACCGTTCTTTTCACAGCGGACATGGGAAGAGGGAGGGGAGGAGGAGGGGGTGTTGGGAAATTCGACAGTCTATTTCAGGCAATTCATCCAGCCAGCATCCATTAGAATTCAAAATATTTCGACCTTCAATCACGGAGCGTGTTATGTGGAACTGCTGCGATCTCCAGTCAAGACGAGCCACCGTTTTAGTCTAATCACCCAGGACGAGGCAAGGCAGAGAGAGAGAGAGAGAGACTCCTCAATCCACGGCTAATCAAAATGCTGTTTTTAAACGCTGACAGTCTCTCAACACGGGCCGCAAAACACAAGCCACCGGCAGATTGAACCCCCCCCCCCCCCCCCCTCTCTCTCTCTCTCTGTGTCTGTCTGTAAATGGCGCTCAAAATACAGTAGATTTTCTCATTGACTGCAATCACATAATTCATCGTGGTGACTAGAGAGTGTAAATGTTGTAGTGTGTACTGTACATCGGGAGGATTTCTCCGTGATAAACGCGTGACATCAGTGCGAGATCTATCTGTCTAGTGCCTGGAGCCAAATGCGCCACTTGTGTGCACTTATGCGGAAAAACGCAACAAATGCTTTTGATGTTTCCTGATATGCTGTCGGAAAAAAATGCCGAACAGGTTCCTCTCAAAATATTTATATGAATAGCTTGCTTTTTGTGTCGTTTGCCTGTGCAAAACTGGCTGCCATGATGCAATGAAATAATTTTGGGGAAGGGCTAACTTTTTGCAAATTTCAGAAATATTTATAAAGAAACGACACATTGAATTACATTTTTTTAAGTAGAAAGACTGAAAATAGTCTAACTCGAGAAATCTTTGTTTTATTTACAACTTCGAAAAATCATGTTTGTATTGATGGTTTCTTTGCGCTGTGATTCGGGGCTCCACTAGTGTTAGTACTCGAGTCTTAAGACCATTTCTTGAAGGTTTTGGTCTTGTCTCGGTCTTGTCTTGGTCTCAGACTTAGAAGACTCAGGATTTTATCTCAAGACCACCTCTGCGAGAATATCACTAAATTGCCAGTGCATTGTCTGATTTATCTGTTTACATCATTAATGTGATTTGATTTAAAACTTACTGCGTAAAATCCAATCAATACTTATTTCTATATGTTATTTCCTTTGTTACTGTGGTGCCGGGTTCGAAATCAATGCAGGATTGTCTCAGAAATGGCCAAAATTAATATAAACGCACACAAAATTCAAGTTATGATTGCAAAAACGTACTTGTATGAGATCTTATTTTATATAACATAGGATATAATTAAGCAATATCACAAGAGCAAGTGAGTGGTTTATGATGTGACATTGATTTTATACAAATGTTCATATTTACATATAGTTATTTATTAAGTGACACATTTTAGACAACTTTTTTGTCACAAGTTTTTGCTACAACATGTTTCGTTACTTAACGAATCAGCTGTTTGAAGAGGTGAATAAATTACTTTAATTATTAAGTAAATTATTAAGTGTTTTGATTTCAGTTTCATATTTAAAAGTAGACTTATTTTTCTATCACATTTCTATATTCAAAATGTTATTTTTAAAATAATTATCTGAACATTATTTATTCAGGTGTACCATATCAGATGCAACTTCTATGCACCTCTGCAACACAAAGATGACTTTTATTGTTAGTGATTTGATTGGTAGCAGCTCTATAGTATCTTATTATTCTAACTGCATTTATTGATTATAAGACAAATCTTTTTGATAAATTTGAGAAGTGCTGGTCTGGTCTTGGTCTTGCCTTGGTCTCAACACACGCTGGTCTTGGTCTCAACACACACTGGTCTGGTCTTGGTCTTGCCTCAGTCTCAAACACACACTGGTCTGGTCTTGGTCTTGCCTCGGTCTCAACACACACTGGTCTGGTCTTGGTCTTGCCTCGGTCTCAACACACGCTGGTCTTGGTCTCAACACACACTGGTCTGGTCTTGGTCTTGCCTCGGTCTCAACACACGCTGGTCTTGGTCTCAACACACACTGGTCTGGTCTTGGTCTTGCCTCAGTCTCAACACACACTGGTCTGGTCTTGGTCTTGCCTCGGTCTCAACACACACTGGTCTGGTCTTGGTCTTGCCTCGGTCTCAACACACGCTGGTCTTGGTCTCAACACACACTGGTCTGGTCTTGGTCTTGCCTCGGTCTCAACACACGCTGGTCTTGGTCTCAACACACACTGGTCTGGTCTTGGTCTTGCCTCGGTCTCAACACACGCTGGTCTTGGTCTCAACACACACTGGTCTGGTCTTGGTCTTGCCTCAGTCTCAACACACACTGGTCTGGTCTTGGTCTTGCCTCGGTCTCAACACACACTGGTCTGGTCTTGGTCTTGCCTCGGTCTCAACACACGCTGGTCTTGGTCTCAACACACACTGGTCTGGTCTTGGTCTTGCCTCGGTCTCAACACACGCTGGTCTTGGTCTCAACACACACTGGTCTGGTCTTGCCTCGGTTTCAACACACACTAGTAACCAAAAATCCAAATCACAGTCTCTACTGCACCAATTTAATTGATATTAATACTAGTGTAGAACATTGCATAGAAACTGTGTCTATTCCTCGTTTACTAAGATCAAATAATAAATCTACTGCGGGATCTAGAAAAAATCTAATTGTTATTAAAACAAAAACTCTCGCTATTAGTGAACAAAAACAATTTCTAAAGCTAGGTCTTCTAAACATTAGATCACTCACACCTAAGGCGGTTATTGTAAATGAAATGGTCACAGATAATAATTTCGATGTTCTGTGCCTTACTGAAACCTGGCTTAAACCAAATGATTATTTCGGTCTAAATGAGTCTACTCCGCCAGGATACTGTTATAAGCATGAGCCCCGTCTGATCGGTCGTGGCGGCGGTGTTGCAACAATCTATAGAGATATTCTCAATGTTACTCAGAAAACTTGTCATAGGTTTAATTCGTTTGAAGTACTTGTGCTAAATGTTACGCTGTTAGATGTAAGAAAAAAATCCCTATTATCTCTAGCATTGGCTACCGTATATAGACCTCCAGGGCCTTACGCCGATTTTCTAAAAGAGTTTGCTGACTTTCTATCAGATCTTTTGGTCAACGTCGATAAAGCATTAATTGTTGGAGATTTTAACATACACGTAGATAATTTAAATGATGCGTTAGGGGCTGCGTTTACAGATTTATTAAACTCCTTCGGGGTCAAGCAAAACGTCACCGGACCAACTCATCGTCTTAATCATACACTCGATTTAATTATATCATATGGAACCGATCCAACCGATATAGATATCATTCCACTAACTGATGATGTCACTGACCATTACATGGTAACTTGCATACTACGTACTGCTGTATTATGTCATGCTGCGCCACGTTATCGACCAGGTAGAACAATTCTCCCATCCACCATAGATAATTTCTCAAATAGCTTATCTGATCTATCTCAGCTGCTGCCTGAACCCAAACAAACAGATGAACTAGACGAATTAACTAGCACTATGAGCACCATTCTCTCTAGAACATTGGATATTGTTGCACCCATTCGATTAAAAAAGGTCAGAGAAAAAAGTATAGCACCATGGTACAATAATACTACGTATGTTTTAAAGAGAGAAACCCGTAATTTAGAGCGTAAATGGAAAAAAACTAATTTAGAGGTCTTTAGAATCGCGTGGAAAGACAGTATGTCACGTTATAAAAAGGCCCTTAAAACGGCCAGGGCTGAGCACCTCAGCAAATTAATAGAAAACAACCAAAATAATCCAAGGTTTTTATTTAATACCGTGGCTAGACTAACAAATAAACAGAAGTCGTCTGAACAAAATACCTCGTTACAGTTCAGTAGTAATGATTTCATGAACTTTTTCACCGAGAAAATTGAAAGCATCAGAATCAAAATCGTAAACGTTCAATCTTTGCTCGCGCCTTATAATTCAGCCGCAATTATCACCCCGCAAGAACAATTACAATGCTTTACAACCATAGAACAAAAAGAGTTAAATAAACTTATCACTTCATCTAAAACAACAACATGTTTATTAGATCCTATACCAACTAAACTACTGAAAGAAGTGTTACCTATAGTGGAAGAGCCTCTTCTCAATATTATTAATTCGTCTTTATCTTTAGGTCATGTTCCAAGAACATTCAAGCTGGCAGTTATAAAACCTCTTATTAAGAAACCACAATTAGATCCAAATAACCTAGCAAATTACAGACCCATTTCGAATCTTCCATTTATGTCAAAAATATTAGAAAAAGTTGTGTCCGCTCAACTCGGCTCTTTCTTGCAAGAAAACGACATCTATGAAAAGTTTCAGTCTGGATTCAGGCCACATCATAGCACTGAAACTGCGCTTGTTAGAATCATAAATGATCTACTTTTAGCTTCGGACCAAGGCTGTATCTCAGTACTAGTTTTACTTGATCTTAGTGCTGCGTTCGATACTATAGATCACACAATACTCTTAGATCGACTACAAAATTACACTGGTGTTCAAGGACAAGCATTAAGCTGGTTCAGGTCATACTTATCTGACCGCTACCATTTCGTCTACTTAAATGGAGAAAAATCGATCATGACTTCGGCAAACCATGGAGTGCCACAGGGATCTGTGTTAGGCCCTTTATTATTCTCAATATATATGCTGCCACTTGGTAATATTCTAAGGAAACATGGAATTAGTTTCCATTGCTATGCTGATGACACTCAAATATATATTTCATCACGGCCAGATGAATACGCTAAATTATCCAAATTGACAGATTGTGTTAAAGATATAAAAGATTGGATGACGCGTAACTTTCTTTTATTAAATCCAGATAAGACAGAGGTAATACTTATCGGTTCTAAAAACCGTCTACAAAACCTCTCACAACACAACTTTAACATAGTAGGATGCCCTGTTACTTTATCCGCTACAGTAAAAGACCTGGGTGTTATATTAAACCTATATGCAATATGCTATATCCTATATGCCATGTGTGTGTTTGGCATATATATGCTATGCTATATGCCTATATGCAATATGCTATATCCTATATGCTATATGCAACCTGTCTTTTGAAAAGCATATTTCATATGTTACAAAAACTGCCTTTTTCCACCTTAGAAACATTGCTAAGCTACGTAATATGCTATCTGTTTCTGATGCAGAAAAGTTAGTTCATGCATTCATGACCTCGAGACTAGATTACTGTAATGCTTTATTAGCTGGTTGTCCTGCATCCTCAATAAACAAGCTACAGTTAGTCCAAAATGCAGCCGCTAGAGTTCTTACTAGATCAAGAAAATATGATCATATAACACCAGTTTTATCATCACTTCATTGGTTACCTATAAAGTTCCGTATTAATTACAAGGTATTGCTTTTGACCTATAAAGCTCTAAATGGTTTAGCTCCAGTCTATTTAATGGATCTTCTATCGCCTTACAATCCATCGCGCTCTTTAAGATCACTAAATTCGAGGCTTCTGGTCATTCCTAGGATATCCAGATCCACCAAAGGAGGGAGAGCATTTTCACATCTAGCTCCGAATCTCTGGAATAGCCTTCCTGATATTGTTCGTTGCTCAGACTCGCTCTCCCAGTTTAAAACTAGACTAAAGACGCATCTATTTAGCCAGGCATTCATATAAATTTTTTATCTTACAGTTACTGTAAATTTGGCCTCTAGTTCATAAACGCCAGAGGAGAACTGGCCCCGACTGAGCCTGGGTTCTCCCAAGGTTTTTTTTTCTCCATTGGGTGATCTGATGGAGTTTTAGGACACCATTAGGTCACTTGATGGAGTTTTTCGGTTCCTTGCCACTGTTGCCTTTGGCTTGCTCAGTTGGGGATATTCAAATTAATTAAACAATCATACCATTGATCAGCTCTACCAAACTTGGATGTCCTTTTTGGATGTCCAGTAATAAACAAACATTGTTGAGTTGTTTTGATTGATACTGTAAAGCAGCTTTGATACAATCTGTATTGTGAAAAGCGCTATATAAATATATTTGACTTGACTTGACTTGACTTGACACACTGGTCTGGTCTTGGTCTTGCCTCGGTCTCAACACACACTGGTCTGGTCTTGGTCTTGCCTCGGTCTCAACACACGCTGGTCTTGGTCTCAACACACACTGGTCTGGTCTTGGTCTTGCCTCGGTCTCAACACACACTGGTCTGGTCTTGGTCTTGCCTCGGTCTCAACACACACTGGTCTTGGTCTCAACACACACTGGTCTTGGGCTTGCCTCGGTCTCAACACACGCTGGTCTTGGTCTCAAACACACACTGGTCTGGTCTTGGTCTTGCCTCGGTCTCAACACACACTGGTCTGGTCTTGGTCTTGCCTCGGTCTCAACACACACTGGTCTGGTCTGGTCTTGGTCTTGCCTCGGTCTAAACACACACTGGTCTGGTCTTGGTCTTGCCTCGTCTCAACACACGCTGGTCTTGGTCTCAACACACACTGGTCTTGGTCTTGCCTCGGTCTCAACACACGCTGGTCTTGGTCTCAACACACACTGGTCTGGTCTTGGTCTTGCCTCGGTCTCAACACACACTGGTCTTGGTCTCAACACGCACTGGTCTTGGGCTTGCCTCGGTCTCAACACACGCTGGTCTTGGTCTCAACACACACTGGTCTGGTCTTGGTCTTGCCTCGGTCTCAACACACACTGGTCTGGTCTTGGTCTTGCCTCGGTCTCAACACACACTGGTCTGGTCTTGGTCTTGCCTCGGTCTCAACACACACTGGTCTGGTCTTGGTCTTGCCTCGTCTCAACACACGCTGGTCTTGGTCTCAACACACACTGGTCTTGGTCTTGCCTTGGTCTCAACACACGCTGGTCTGGTCTTGGTCTTGCCTCGGTCTCAACACACACTGGTCTGGTCTTGGTCTTGCCTTGGTCTCAACACACACTGGTCTGGTCTTGGTCTTGCCTCGGTCTCAACACACACTGGTCTTGGTCTTGGTCTTGCCTTGGTCTCAACACACACTGGTCTGGTCTTGGTCTTGCCTCGGTCTCAACACACACTGGTCTGGTCTTGGTCTTGCCTTGGTCTCAACACACACTGGTCTGGTCTTGGTCTTGCCTTGGTCTCAACACACACTGGTCTGGTCTTGGTCTTGCCTCGGTCTCAACACACACTGGTCTGGTCTTGGTCTTGCCTCGTCTCAACACACGCTGGTCTTGGTCTCAACACACACTGGTCTTGGTCTTGCCTCGGTCTCAACACACACTGGTCTTGGTCTCAACACACACTGGTCTGGTCTTGGTCTTGCCTCGGTCTCAACACACACTGGTCTGGTCTTGGTCTTGCCTCGTCTCAACACACGCTGGTCTTGGTCTCAACACACACTGGTCTTGGTCTTGCCTCGGTCTCAACACACACTGGTCTGGTCTTGGTCTTGCCTCGGTCTCAACACACACTGGTCTGGTCTTGGTCTTGCCTCGGTCTCAACACGCACTGGTCTGGTCTTGGTCTCAACACACACTGGTCTGGTCTTGGTCTTGCCTCGGTCTCAACACACACTGGTCTGGTCTTGGGCTTGCCTCGGTCTCAACACACGCTGGTCTGGTCTTGGTCTTGCCTCGGTCTCAACACACACTGGTCTGGTCTTGGTCTTGCCTCGGTCTCAACACACGCTGGTCTTGGTCTCAACACACACTGGTCTGGTCTTCGTCTTGCCTCGGTCTCAACACACACTGGTCTGGTCTTGGTCTTGCCTCAGTCTCAACACACACTGGTCTGGTCTTGGTCTTGCCTCGGTCTCAACACACAATGGTCTGGTCTTGGTCTTGCCTCAGTCTCAACACGCACTGGTCTGGTCTTGGTCTTGCCTCGGTCTCAACACACGCTGGTCTTGGTCTCAACACACACTGGTCTGGTCTTGGTCTTGCCTCGGTCTAAACACACACTGGTCTGGTCTTGGTCTTGCCTCGTCTCAACACACGCTGGTCTTGGTCTCAACACACACTGATCTGGTCTTGGTCTTGCCTCTGTCTAAACACACGCTGGTCTTGGTCTCGGTTTAGATGACCTTTGACTACAACGCATTATTCTAGTCCTGAGATATAACTCAGGTTCCTCCTACACTCTCAGAAAAAAGGTTTAGGCTACAAAAGCTGTCACTGGGGCGGTACCCTTTCAAAAGTTACACCTTTGTACCTAAAGAGTGCATATTATTACCTCAAAGGTACCAAAAGTAGCACCTAAATGGTACATATTATAACCTTTTTAAAGGGTACCGTCGTGACAGCTTTTGAACCATTTTTTTTCTATGAGAGTCTATGGGATTTTGTTACCTGTTTTATTGCCCATCTGACAAACATCAACAAGTCACATGATTTGAAGTATCAACACACAATCTATTTTTATGTTTTGCCAAATTGGTGGCAAATGTGCATGAATTTGTATGATTTCATGTGTACATTTTTGTACGTTATGCTTATGAACAGCCGAGGGTCAAATCAAAACATTCAATTTTTTTTTTTTTTTGTATTCTGTTTCACAAACACTGAATATTTTAAGTCAGTGTCGGATTTTTGTTTTCTCGAACAGTTGCACACGTCTTGAATTGCTGAAGAGTGTTTTAGATCCACACTGACTGTTCAATCAGGCGGTCAGGAAGATGAGCACTCAATGAAAGTCTGGATTACAGCGTGACAACACATGTTACATCACCACGTGTTTCCATGCATTTGTTAACCTTCATTTCAAACTGCACAAAAAATGACATGAATGACAGAAAAGTCTTCCCTCATCAGAGACGCCCACTGGTTATTGCATGTGGACAGATTGTTATCTTGCTCAGGATGGTGAACGTGATTTCAACAAGTGCAACATGTTCCTGGATCAATATCTTTGTTTATCCTGGAAAAACATTCCAATCAACCAATCAGACTCGAGAGACAAGATTATGTCAACTTTAGGCTTACAATCAGGTTTAGGTGCTTCTCCATGAGGGTTATCCACCTATAATTTCCCTCTGATTTTATGGATTAGTTATGAGTTAGGTTAGTAATAGGGTTTTCGGACAGGAATGTTGTTCCAGGATCGACTTGGCAAAATCCCGGTGACCTGCTATAAGGACAGATGTCTGATGTATTCGCTCGTACCACATCACAAAGCATCTCCCAGAGATATTTAGATGAAATATGAAATACGCTCAGCTTCCAGCAGCTCCAGAGGTGCCAGATGCTGAAATTCAAGATTTTGAGGTAACGTACCACTAAACGCAGCTCAGGGTGTGACTATAATCCAGGAAGCAATTCAACTCTTTCCAATCTCGTACATTAGCTTTCTCTTTCGTTGTTTGGCTCCATACCAGCTCTATGTAAACAAAATGGGATTTCTGCGATTCAACAGTCAAGTCTACATAGCATTGATCTTCAGTGGTCTGGGTAATTTCCACAGAGCTGCAGCGTTTGATATGTAGTCGTGTGCAGGTGCGATTAGAAAAGGTGTTGGTTTAGAGAAGCCAAGTACAACACAAGCGATCAGCCCATGTGAAAATGCCCGGCTCAGGGGAGCTTTGGGCCACTGACTGCGGGACTTGAGCAAGAATAACACAGCGGCACGGAAAGAGCCTCGTAATGTGTACCAGACTACGGCAAATGAGATGGGAAGATTTCTACACTCAGGGACAAACCGCACTTCTCCCGGCTGACTGCGAGAGGAACCGTGAAGCTTCAGTTTTCAGTGCTCAGATCCACAAACTCCTCTCTAATAGTTTTTGGAAGCTCGCAGTGAAAATAAATCCACTGTTTACACAAGTCTTTTTGAAATCATTAGAGTACCAGAAAATATCTCTGCACGTACTGCAGGGTATAAGGTTGAGCAACATTTCCTCGTACTTCAAAAAGTCTCTGCAAGAGCCGGCAATTCCAGTCCAACCGCCGCCTGGCTCCAATCACTCGCTGATAAAACACTCTCTGTTTGGTTACAGCCAGCAGCGGTTAAACCCATGAAACAAGCATGACTATCACAGCGAGACCCAGCGAATGACTGACACCCTCTTATGTCAGAAAAATGCTCGAAAAAGACTTCTCCAGATGGTTCCTACATGATACACAGTCACATGGTTATGTTTCGGTGGTCTAATAAACCCCATTCTGATCAATTCTCATCAGATTCACATTACTGCGATCATGGCTGAGTTTCTGTGTGACTCTAAGCACTAAGAAAGTGAACATGCTGTTGTTTCAGTGCCTGATTCACAAGCAATCCTGCAAATCAGCAAACAAGAAAAGTGTGCGGGATGTCATTTGCACAGTGCAGTGTCCTTCAGGCCGGTTGTGGAGGATTATTATGATATATTTTACCGAGACTGTGCAGCATCACCGCACCTCAGAGATCCAGACTTTAAAATGCTGAAAGTTCACGAGAGTTCACCACACATCTGGATATGAGCCCAGCTATAACACTCCTCTCCATCGTTTTGTCCTCGTTTCATAAATCACTGATGCCGTGGATCAACATGACCCGTTCTTAGATACAATATAACAATAATATGATGACATCACCGCATTTATTGGGCCTAGTAATATTTATACAAAAATGAGGCATCTTTGTGATTATAAGAATAAGAATGACTTCATTTAACTCTTCGGTATTGCTCGAGTTTCGGTAAAAAAATTACTTACTTTTTTTAATTTCAATGAAATTATTGCACTATATTTTAGTTTGATAATTTTTTTTAGTTAATATTTTGTATTTTTAGGAGATTCCATGGTACCAAATTATATTTATGCAGTAGTTATAATCCATTTATTCACTTTTTGAGCATGGACCTGAAAATTAAATGTCCAACTTAAACTTCATAAATCTTGAATCTCTTTTTAAAGACGACACTTGGCAGATTATTGCTGAAGTAGAAGAAGTAAACTTAAAGTTATACATTTTTACATTAATTGTTATGAAAAATGCACAAAAATACAATTTTCAATTTTCCAAAACACATTTTACTCTAAAACTGTGAGAAAATCTAAAGAAGCTGTGTTTCAAATTTGAGCTTGATATCTAAAAAAATTAGCTTTCAAGATTTTGTTTCCACGTTTGTTTCCACTATGAAATTCATTTTTGACCGCGAACAATGCAGGTGTGAATATTTTTAAGACCGTTTAATTCATGTCTGTGATTTGTGTGTGTGTGTGTGTGTGTGTTGTGTGTGTGTGTGTGTGTGTGTGTGTGTGTGTGTGTGTGTGTGTTGTGTGGTGTGTGTGTGTGTGTGTGGTGTGTGTGTGTGTTCACACAGCAAGTGCCAAAACCTTTACTAAGTTCAGTACCATTCTGATAAAGTAAGAAAATTTAAAACAAAACAAAATATAAAATGTTTCGGTCAGAAATGGCTGAAGAGCATCAGAGGGGTGAGTATGCATGATAAAACTGGTGGACTAGCTCAAGGTTAAACTACCACCTCGGTAAAATGGGTTTGGGTGGCTATTGTTTAAGATTTCTGCATTGAAATAACCTGCAAAAGTGTTTGAATGTCAGTATGAACTCAGTGTTGAATGTTGCAAATGAATCTCGCAAGAAGTTTCACAAATCAATGTAACCATCAATCACGACTAAACACACACAACATGATCACCAGTTTTCTACACAGAGCTCCAAATCAATAGAGATGATTTTCTGGTTTGCTGTAAGGTGTGAATGTGTGTACCATATGAAGACATCACAACCAACCCATTCACACATTCTGCCAATTATTTGTGTTAAACAGCACAGTTTCATGTAGAAAGCATTTGGCAAACGTTCATCTCGATGCAAGAAAAAGCGTGTTGCCACTACCATATAATCAGGAGATAAAAAGAAGAGCCCTGGATGTTGAAACATGTCCCTGCTGACACTGGATAAAACATTTCTATAATTACAAAACAAAGACAGAAATTGTTAATGGTTAAGTGGTAGAGGAACCATTTATACTCAGTGGAATCTGTTCAAGGAAAACAATGGTGAGTGAAAACAGTGAGCCATAAATTCATAAAAGAAAAGTGTCTGTTTTATGGGCTGGTTTTCCAGTTCTATTCATGAGCTTTGTTTATGACAGATTTTAAAAAAGGAGCTGGATATGGTTAAACACATAAAGGGAGTCGCAAAATGCAGCAATATTACAATGAACTTCAGGAGCATTTATTCTTTTAAATAATCAACACGAGATGAAACAAACAGACTATTGTCAGGGTTGCGGTGCAGAGAGCTGAAGACGAGGACACCGTAGCTGCAGTTTAGAAGATTTATTTCCAAATTTAAACTTCCAAAAACAAACAGAAACAAAAGAACAAAACTCCAGGACTTCAGAAAGAAACACAACCATACATAGACGACGACCAACAAACACTGAGGGAAAACACAGGGCTTAAATGAACTGAACCAAACGAGATAATTAACTGAAAACAGGTGAAGAGAATGGGACACAAACGAGGAGCGGGAAAACTAACAGGACTAAACCAAAATCACAAAAGACAGGGGAAAACAAGATACAAAACAGAACTAAACACATTGAATCGTGACAGTACCTCCCCCCTCCCGAAGGCGCGTCCTCGCGCCGTATAACATCCAAAGGGGTGGGAGGGTGGGCGCCCTGGAGGCTGACGAGGGCATGGTGCAGGTCCAGGAAGCCTCCAGGGTGGAGCAGGCTGTGGGCGTGGCCATGGCGGAGCAGGCTGTGGGCGTGGCCACGGCGGAGCAGGCTGTGGGCGTGGCCACGATGGTGCAGGCTGTGGCGTGACCACGGTAGAGCAGGCAGACCCTCGGGCGTCAAGGGTGGAGCTGTGGGACCCTCGGGCGTCAAGGTGGAGCTGTGGGACCCTCGGGCGTCTAGGGCGGAGCTGTGGGACCCCGGGCGTCCAGGGCGGAGCTGTGGGACCCTCGGGCGTCAAGGGTGGAGCTGTGGGACCCTCGGGCGTCCAGGGTGGAGCTGTGGGGACCCCGGGCGTCCAGGCGGAGCTGTGGGACCCTCGGGCGTCCAGGGCGGAGCTGTGGGACCCTCGGGCGTCCAGGGCGGAGCTGTGGGACCCTCGGGCGTCCAGGGCGGAGCTGTGGGACCCTCGGGCGTCCAGGGCGGTGAGAACTCTTCAGGTGGCCACGGTGGTTTAGACCCTTCAGGTGGCCACGGTGGTGTAGACCCTTCAGGTGGCCACGGTGGTGTAGACCCTTCAGGTGGCCACGATGGTGAAGACCCTTCAGGTGGCCACGGTGGTGAAGACCCTTCAGGTGGCCACGGTGGTGAAGACCCTTCAGGTGGCCACGGTGGTGAAGACCCTTCAGGTGGCCACGGCGGTGAGGACCCTTCGGGTGGCCATGGCGGTGAGGACCCTTCGGGTGGCCACGGCGGTGAAGACCCATCAGGTGGCCACGGCGGTGTTATTTTTCTGGGCCTCCGTGGATCTTTGGCCGGCCACGGCGAAGGCGTATAGCCCCCCCCCAAAATTTTCTTGGGGAGAAGGACAGGTTCAGGAACAGGAACAGACTTGACATCAACTGGCGCTGGGTCAACGGGCTCTGGATCTGGGTCAACGGGCTCTGGGTCTGGGTCAACGGGCGCTGGCGCTGGGTCAACGGGCGCTGGCGCTGGGTCAACGGGCGCTGGCGCTGGGTCAACGGGCTCTGGGTCAACGGGCTCTGGCGCTGGGTCAACGGGCTCTGGCACTTCATGGGACTCGGAACTGGACGGGGCCAGCACATCAGGGGACTCGGAACTGGACGGGGCCAGCACATCAGGGGACTCGGAACTGGACGGGGCCAGCACATCAGGGGACTCGGAACTGGGCGGGGCCAGCACATCAGGGGACTCGGAACTGGGCGGGGCCAGCACATCAGGGGACTTGGAACTGGGCGGGGCCAGCACATCAGGGGACTCGGAACTGGACGGGACCAGCACATCATGGGACTCAGAACTGGACGGAACCAGCATTTCAGGGAGCTTGGGGCTGGGCTCAGGCGGGCAGGCGACGGGCTCAGGCTCTGGCGGGCAGGCGACGGGCTCAGGCTCTGGCGGGCAGGCGACGGGCTCAGGCTCTGGCGGGCAGGCGACGGGCTCAGGCTCTGGCGGGCAGGCGACGGGCTCAGGCTCTGGCGGGCAGGCGACGGGCTCAGGCTCTGGCGGGCAGGCGACGGGCTCAGGCTCTGGCGGGCAGGCGACGGGCTCAGGCTCTGGCGGGCAGGCGACGGGCTCAGGCTCTGGCGGGCAGGCGACGGGCTCAGGCTCTGGCGGGCAGGCGACGGGCTCAGGCTCTGGCGGGCAGGCGACGGGCTCTGTGCTGGATGGGACCACATGCACCTGGCTGAAGAGCGAACATGGACTGTGACCTGTGGATTGGCGACCATGTCCCCCTCTACGACCTCCACGGTTCCCACGGAACACAGCTTGGCGAGTTCCCACAAAGGCCTGCTTCCAGATCTCCATCTTTTCTTTTCTTTTCAAGGTTGGTCGTTCTGTCAGGGTTGCGGTGCAGAGAGCTGAAGACGAGGACACCGTAGCTGCAGTTTAGAAGATTTATTTCCAAATTTAAACTTCCAAAAACAAACAGAAACAAAAGAACAAAACTCCAGGACTTCAGAAAGAAACACAACCATACATAGACGACGACCAACAAACACTGACGGAAAACACAGGGCTTAAATGAACTGAACCAAACGAGATAATTAACTGAAAACAGGTGAAGAGAATGGGACACAAACGAGGAGCGGGAAAACTAACAGGACTAAACCAAAATCACAAAAGACAGGGGAAAACAAGATACAAAACAGAACTAAACACATTGAATCGTGACAACTATAAGTATAGATGCCTCATATTGTTTGGAGGCCATGTGTGAGTGGTGCTTGACGCCAACAACATATAAGGGCATAGTGGGCGGGGACATTGATATGCGGTTGCTAGGGTGTTCTGGACGGTTGCTAGGTGGCTGTTTAGACGCTCAGGTCTCTGTCTCTAAATATGGCTTGATGACTATTGGATGTTTTATGGACCACCAGGCAAAAACTGTAATACCTAGCACACTTCCCACCTATATTAATCACGCAAACCCCTAATCCTAAGTATGAGAAATAGTGAAATGCTTGCCTTAAAAGACGTTACTGTGCAGAGTGATGCAATTATAAATCACATAAAAAACTGGTGGCCAACAAAACTAATATTAATGTCCAGTCCCCCTCCCGCTGGTCAGGTCCTCAGACATATGTGACCTGTGTTAAACAAAACTACTGCTCACATACATATTCACACATTTTACTGTATCAACATTTCCCCAAAAGTTTTTATCCACCATCCAACAACTACACATATTTGATTCAGCGTATTGCCTAAATGGAAGATGCAACCGTGATTTGTGGTTTGCGAAGAGAAACCCTGTCATTAGACAATAGATGTGTGGAAAAACATATTAAACAAATTGATCAACCAAACTGTCTCCTAATTAACTCTTCCCCGCCAGCGGTTTTGAAAAAGAAATGTTGCCAGCCAGCACCAGCGTATTTAATCATTTTCACAAAAGTTTCATGGTCCTCAGAATATTTTGTTCTCTGAATATCTAAACATGCAATATTTTAAAAGAAAGAACTGACCCCAACAAGTTTTGATTAAAAAAATAAAAAGAATAAAAAAGAATGCTTGAAACTGGAGAATAAAACATTATTCTAGTTTCATGCATTCAAAATTTGAATGTGGGTAAGTTTTATAATAACAAAAAAAAAGCAACATTTTGAGCAAAAAGCTGAGAAAATTGCGTCTGGTTCGGATATTGAACGATGATCAAAACACAGATGGAGTAAATCGAGTCCATCGAGTCTAAACTTCACAGTCCTGTAGATCGTCCTGGGTCAACATTTCATTCAGTAACATTAGGCAGTTTTGATTTATACACTGTTTAATGTTGATGATCGCGTTATTTTACACATGCTTCTGATTACATATGCTATCGCTTGTTTCTGCTTCTTCTTTACATGTGTTTTTGATCAGTAGATTCAGTACTCTTTCAGAAGATGTGTAACAGCGCCCCCTACTGAATAACAGTGAAAACTCGGAAAGCCGGAAATTTACATCAATGGCAGGGAAATAGTTAAAATTCGAGTCTTGTAACAGCAATCTGCAGTGGAGGAAATGGTAACGCTTCCTTTTACAGTCCAGTTACCCATGTAAATACTATGTACTTATTTTAGTAACTACAATTACTGGGTAATAACTAGTACTAACCCTGAACCTACCCCTAAACCTACCCCTGTTCCATGTACTTACCTTATATTAGCCAGTAATTTCTAGGTAAGTACACTGTAAGTACACTGTAAGTACTGTACTGTAAAAGGAAGCGTTGCCGAGGAAATGTGGTGAAGTACAGTGGTGAAAATATGGTTTATTAATTTGACCTGAAACACTGCATCAGAAAGCTCTTGTACACCACAGAAAAGCAAATAATCTGTTTAAACGCCAACGAGGTGACACAAATATCTCATCAGAGGAATCACAATCACAGGAAATAATGCTAGATGACTGAATTAATTCCCATCATGCATCCATATATCCACTCCAATGTAATCAATGCAGGACTACTAACTGCCAAATTACACTTGGGCTCCATGATATTTAATGCCAGCAGAAATGCATTTACACATAAGTCAATTTCACATATGGAAAACTCAAAAGATCGGGGCGCTGTAAGGCTGGTTGGACCCCAAGACTTCACATAGCTTTTCCAGTAACAAGCTTTTGATTAGCAATATAGCATGACAAGACAGTTTAAAAAAAACATTATTTGTTAGTTTTTTTTCTGTACTTTTCAATGTTTTCTTTGATATGCGAACGTTAAAGGAACATTCCATTTTAGAATTCTGCACGCATTCTGAGAATGTTACTTTTGAATGTTTCTGAACATTCTAAAAAGTAACGTTTAAAAAAATGTTAGACGAAGGTTCCATGATCAGTGAATAAATAATGTTTCTGTGCTAACATTTTAAGAACATTATTAAAGACCAAATAACTTTCTATTAATGTTACTGGAAGACCATTTTGTTCATAACTTGGAGAGAAAGTTCTGAGAACGTTTCCCGTTAACAAGGTGGATACTTTTTTAAGCAGAGCTTGTGATGTAGCTAACAACCTTTTGACAAGCTACAGTTTAAAGTAACTTCCTCAAGACTAATTGGGGAATTTTACAGAGAATTTGGAGTCACCCCAGACCTGTCTTAACCTGGCAGTGTAAAGACACCTTCAGGATCACACACCCGAGAGAGAAGCCTTTCTGCAAACTCACACTGCACTCGTACACGACGACACTGCTATTACACATTTACATGCATTCAAATCAAGACCGTTTTCCTTTCAGACAGTATTGTTATGTGAGTGCTTTCTTGTTGGGGACCACAGTGTCAAAAGAAATGTCGGTTAACCTCAAAAAACAACATGCTTCACATACACACTCATTACAGCAGACTGCACATCTGCATTCCTCTCTGTGGGATATACGCGAGGAAAACATTACACACGCTCCGGAAAATAGTTTTCACCTGCAGTCTGAGGCGAACACGAGACGTAAAATACACTGTAAAAAATAAAAGTAATTTTTACGGTAAAAAAACGGCTGCTGTGGTTGCCAGAACTTTACCGTTAAAAATACGGTAGCAACGTTATTGGTTTTACAGACTTAACTTAAAATTTACAGTAATAAACCATATTTCATTATCTGATATAATCTTAATTTACAAAACCTATTGAAGTATTAATATCTGAATTGTATTACACTGACAACCAACAATCACAGCAGTGATGAGAGTCACATGATCAATCAAAGCTCATCACAAACAGCTTTTCCACAAGGAAGTTGATACTGATGAAATTTTAAAAATGCAATAACATAAAACCCTAATGTACATAACTGATTAGAAAATAACTAAGAAAACTAAGAAGAAACAGTTATTTCAACAAAAACACATCAAATTGTCACGCTGGGAATTGTGGGAATGTCAATTTACAGTTTTTCACAGTAAATTATACAATGAGTTGTTCTTTTTCACTTTCAAAAACTGTAAATTTAACAGTATTTTACAGTAAAATTGCCGTTAGATCTATCACAGTTATTTACCGTATATATGGACAGTTTTGCACTGTAGCATCTTTTACCGTCTTTAACCGTTAAAATCACGATACTTTTTTACAGCGTAAGAAAACCTCATATGCGACATGAGCCAGAGAGTTTCCAAAGGTAAAGCTGTCTCGTCTCACAAGAGCTGTTGAGCATCTATCAGGAAAAAAAGGCCACGACACCTTTATTCCCGTGTCCAGCGGTAATGTCGAGCAAAGAGATCCACTAAACAATACGGATAAATGCTCGGTATTGTAACCCTGTCCCCATCCGCCTCTCTCTCTCCCGGCAAACGCCACATCCACTAATCTGAGCTCTTCTACAGTAATGGGAAAGTCAATAGCTGCATACAATCAGTAAACAAATTCTGCTATTTTTAAAAAGAGCCCCCGTCTCCATTTTAGCGCCGGCAATTTAAATTATTCTACCGTGTAACACCTTAATTGTGTAAGACAAAGACGATGTCGAGAGCACAAAAGAAACATGAGAGGAGCGTAATTTCTGTGCTGCCACGCAGAGATGACATGTGATAAGCATTGAGTGTGGACCGCTCCGACGACGCCAGATGACAGTTTGTAGTTAGTCGCTATAATAAGGCAGAGACAAACAGTTTGTCTTTAAGCTGTTGTGAATGTCAGCCTCTTAATGAAGATAAAGAAATGCAGTTAAGAGCATATCAAAGCCAAGCCAGGCTGAATTCTCCTCTTGGATTTCATTATTGGCAGTTAAACAACACGGTTTTCATGCTCAGCATTTAAACATTGAGGGTTGCCTTTCAAAGATATCGATCTTTTTTGGAGAGATGGTTTTAGTCTGGGAATCTTCTGGGAATGCTCTGTTAATAACGCTGTTGTTAGTGACCAGCTCTCTGACAGGATCCTATTCAACTCAAATTGAAGTTTGGTGGCTTTTAGTCCGTGTCTTTAACCACGTACACCTGTTGTGTAAAAACAAACATCTGATCAACATTTTTAGAATTTAGAATGCATGTTAAAAAAAGCAGTTTTACATGCATTCTAAATCATAAACGTCTTCTAAATGTCTATTTAACATCTGACAGGAAACGTCTTAGAGACGTATCGCAGATGAGCAAACAAAAAAATAAAAATAAAAAGTCTTCCAGATGAAAACACGCACATCACATAGACGTCTCTGAGATTTATGTGTGCTAGCGACCATTATTACTCTAAAAGCTGACAAAACAAGATTTTTACAGAAATTTTAACTTGATCTCACGAGAAAACGCAACTATTGTACGAGGTGTGGATTTCTTATAAAATCGTACGATGTGAATCATACAAAAAATAAAGAGTTTTAGAACTTCTGATTCGGTATAGGAAATAGTTTCCCAAACATTTTACTGCTTCTACTTATTCTCCCTTATTTTTTTTTTCATTTTAACTATACGTTTTTTAAAGGGAGTATAGCTAACTAAACATACTTATCAAAAGTATTAAATATATATATATATATATATAAACTTTTATTCAGCAAGGATACATTAAGTTGATCAAAAGTGACAATAAAGACATTTATAATGGTATGTCATTTGATAGTTCCTTTACTTTTACCTTCAATTACTTTTTGTTAGTAGCTTGTAACTAAAGTACAAAAATAGTTTGACTGAAATGTCAAAAGTTTCCTCTGTGTGTTTAGATGTGTTTAACCTGTCTCTGTCATGGTGCAAACATCTTTCAGACCAAAACTACAGTCTCTGAATCATGCCAGCCCTTGTGATTTCGTGTTAAGCAACATGTGTGTGCTCCTGGATGTATTTCTGCACACTGCTGCGATTGAGTAATTACCATGACGATGTGGCAGTAAAACTTCAGGCATTGCTCATGGCTGCAGAGGTAAACGTGTGTGAGAAGAAACAGGTGCGGTCCCATCCCGACCTGGCCAGACAGACGCTAGCGCTCATGACTCAATGCCCAACATAAAACTAGTGCGTGACAGGAAGCCTTTACATACCACACACACCTCCTTGACAGAAGAAAGCCATACATTACATCCTACACACACACCCCGACAGCAAAACCATCAGAGAAAACTAAGACAAGAATCTAGATCACAATATCAAACACTGCTGAGTCCGAAAAATAAACATATGAAAAAAAAAAAAAAATAGGACATTTAAGGCATTTAAATGTATGAATGCCATTGCATTAAACACAAAATATCAAACCATGCAGCATTGATTTTAAAATACATATAGCACTTAAAAGCACGCATATCAAGCCAAATATATATATATATAAAATCCTGTTAGGTTCCATATTATAAAACAGATTTACTGTTCAAATAAAAAGTATTTGGGCACTTTCTGGTTGTCAAATATTAGTGGAACATGCCTGTAGTTAAATAATAAGTAAATAATATATATATAATACTATAGTAGTATATAAATAATAACTGTCTAAATAATAAGAGCCACAGTACATATAATAATAATATATATATATATCTGAAAGAAACCCAATGCTGGCACATAAAATGAGGTTATCGTTATCAATATATCAAACTAACTGTTAGATTAATCCTTTTTCTATTCACAATTAATCTAACATAAAAGTTTGTGTTTCTATTTGTGTAATATGAGTTTGTGTGTATACATACAATCTTTTATGTTATATCTCATCATATCTTTTATATGCGATTAATCGCAATTAATCGATTTGACAGCACTAATATGTATATATATATATATATATATATATATATATATATATATATATATATATATATATATATATATATATATATATATATATATATATTCTTGCACCTTGTGTCTGGTGCAGAAAGAAAGCTTTCAGCAGATACAGACAGACAGACACACACACACACACACACACACACACACACACACACACACACACACACACACACACACACACACACACACACACACACACACACACACACACACACTCACACACACTCACACAGTGTGAGACAGACGAACCGCATACCTGGCAGGTGTGTGTGTGTGTGTGTGTGTGTGTGTGTGTGTGTGTGTGTGTGTGTGTGTGTGTGTGTGTGTGTGTGTGTGTGTGTGTGTGTGTGTGTGTGTGGTGTGGTAGCGTCAGCGGTGCCTGAATTCAGTGTTTTTATCTGGCTCAGTGATGCGGAAGAGGACGCGGTTGTGTTGAGCTGACTTCCTGAAAATTGACACACACACACACACACACACACACACACACACACACACACACACACACACACACACACACACACACACACACACACACACACACACACACACACACACACACACACACAACACACACACACACACCGAAATGACGGTCATGACTCGATCAGACCCGTCTAAACATTAAAGAACACGCTCAAATCGTCTCATTTCCAAAGGAAAAATCCTATATATTGGATGATCTGAATTTAAAAGATACTCTGCTATTATTCCAACACAAAGCCTGATAACAAGGCCTTTAATCCCACAATAGATCTGTTGGTGTGGAATAGTTTCTGCGGCCCCATGTTGAGTGGGATGAAGAGTCGTTCGCTCTGGGACCAGTGCCTCATCTCACCTGCTGCTGCTGGGAATGACAACGACTCGAGAACCAATAGGGCTGAAATTGCTTTAGATTGATGACATATAGGGATCGAGCGAGGTCTTTCACTGCCCAGAACAACGTGTCCAATCTGACGGCAGAATATAATTCAAGGGCACTTTAAGAGTGACCTCTAAAGTACAGGAGGAACCTCTCAGTAAACAGATGAATAAAACACAGCCATCAAATCTGCTTGGACTTGCTCAAGATGAAATTATTTCTGATAGCCATGTTCTCTGTCAACATATGTCAGTGTACACACACACACACACACACACACACACACACACACACACACACACACACACACACACACACACACACACACACACACACACACACACGTTGTTTTCATGTTTTATGGAGACTTTCCATAGACATAACTATTTTTATACAATCTGTATGTTCTTTCTCCTTACACTAACCCGACTCCTAAACTACCCATCACACAAAACTTTCTGCTTTTTTACATTTTCACAAAACATCACTTTAAATGCTTTTCCTCATTGGGACCAAAAATGTCCCACAAGGATTTTGGATATGCCATCTTTGTGGGGACATTTTGTCCCTATAATGTAGAGTTTACCAGGACACACACACACACACACACACATGTCTGGTCCGCTATCTTTGTGGAGACTCTCCATAGGCGTAATGACTTTTATACTGTACAAACAATATATTATATCCCCTTACACTGCCCCTATCCCTAAACCCATCACAGGAAACATGCTGCATTTTTACATTTTTAATAAAACATTGTTTTTTATGTTTTTTAAGCTATTTGAAATATGAGGACTCATGCAATGTCCTCATATATCACGTGTAAGTTGTAATACCAGTGTAATATGCATGTCATTATACATTTGTGTCCTCATATTATCCCAAAACAAGAGCACACACACACACACACACACACACACACACACACACACACACACACACACACACACACACACACACATACAGTACTTAATTTGACTTTTGATATAAAAAGTATGTTATGATGTACGTACAGATAGATAGATAGATAGATAGATAGATAGATAGATAGATAGATAGATAGATGGTGCCATGTAGTTATGCTAATATCGTTTTTGTAAACAGCTTCATTAAATCTATTTAATATAATCAGCTTCTGTCTTTCTATTGGTGTGATTAGTCGCGCGCATCGTGAGATCTCCGACGAGTCCAAACGCAATTGGACAGAGCCGTCAGTCACACGGTCACAGCAGAGATGAGCAGTGGTGGACCAGAGCTTCTTCACACACACACCATCCCTCTGAGCCACAAATTACACACGAGAGCCTCGTCGTGTAGAGTTTGAGCCGTGGATCGACGTGAATCGAGGGATTTTTCACTAAGCACCTGTTGGCGCGAGTGTTTATCTGAGCTGGATCCTGCGCGCGCCACAGACATAACAGGGAATGAGTCTCGTGATCAATGACACACACATTTGCGTCTGAGAAACACGGGGAACACGACCTAAACATGCTTAAAGAGGCTTAAAGAATAACCATGCTTGTTTTATTTTCCTGTAATAAAAAAATGTAACACTTGAATAAACAAAAATAACCTAAATTAAATTAAATTAGCCTATAGTTTTACATATACATATAAAATATGGCAATGATAATATGTAATAATGATAATGTAATCGAATTTATAAATACTGAAATAAAATCACATGGAGAAAATTGCATGATCATTTTAAATATTTCAAGACGGAACAATAGGAAACGTTAACAAACGCCTAAAAAAGAGGAGAGAGAGAGAGAGAGAGAGAGAGAGAGAGAGAGAGAGAGAGAGAGAGAGAGAGAGAGAGAGAGAGAGAGAGAGAGAGAGAGAGAGAGAGAGAGAGAGAGAGATGACACACACACATTTAGAAGTAGTCATGCATTAATGTGCGCAGTGTCACTGTTGCTCTGTTGTGACACGAGCATCGGGCACGCGGAGAATAGCAGATAACATTCACCGGCCACTTAAGCACAAACACGACATCACTCGCCATGACCCGCTCGCCACACAGATCCAGCACAGGGTCTCGTCTACACGAGGACTAATGAAGTAGTAATGTGCACGGACGAGATCGGCATGTTTGGATACTGAAATGGTCACAAAAGGCTGTAACCCTAATGATCCATTCCTCCTGTTTCTAAGATGAAATAACGCTGGATGATGCAGAGAGAGAGAGAGAGAGGAGAGAGAGAGAGAGAGAGAGAGAGAGAGAGAGAGAGAGAGAGAGAGAGAGAGAGAGAGAGAGAGAGAGAGAGATCTGATAACTGCGGGCCCCTAACATGCACCTGACACTGGACTTCAACTGAAGCTCTGCTGTTATGAACGATTTGATAAGTGTTTAATTCGTGACTTTTTTATTGGTTTAATTGCGCAGTTTCAGCAACTATATTCATAGTTGGAATGTCGTAAAATTTGACTTTCAGGCGAATTGCAGGTTTACTTGTAACTGAATGTTGCCACATTACGCGGCGCCATGCGCTTCCACGTCAGCCTAAAAACAACGGCCACATATCCAATAGCAATATAAAGGCATTTATGGGTTATATGAATAAGCCAATTTATTAGGCTAGGCTATATGAATACATTTGCAAATTGAAGAAAAACACACACACATCCCCGTCTTCCGTGTTTCTAAATCTAACTGAAATAATTGAGGAGAAATTGTTACTTTATGGAAAGCACAAATAATTATTTCCTCATTGCGCTTTGTTTTGCGCCACCAATCCCCAAAACCCAGTGCCCTTACGGGGTTATTAAAAAATAACACAGTTAGGCTATGCTGCTGTTGCGCGCGCATTAGATAAAGACGATGAGCTCAATGAACATGCTCGAACCTGTCAACGGACATAACAAGCGTGTGTTTGACTGTCAAAATCATGAAGTGAAACACAGGACATGGTGTTCTACAGATAGCCTGTTGTTTAATCACAAAACCGACCTGCAAGGTGCCTCGAGCACTGACACATCTGCAAAAAGCAACTGAGATGTGAGTTAATATTTGTTTTGACTCTCTTTGAATTGTTCGAGGGGGGGAAACCAGGCTGTTTGGGGTGATCAAGTGAAGGACCTGTAGTAGAGAGGGATTTAAAATGAGCCAGATTAGTTAATTATCCACAAATGCGCTTTTCCTCTTAAGGGTGGGGACAAATTAATCCCAGCGGCAACCGACAAAAATTCTCTCCTGTGAAAAGCCCCCCCCCCCCCTCTCTCTCTCCTCTCTCTCTCTCTCTCTCTCTCTCTCTCTCTCTCTCTCTCTCCCCAATACAGGGTTTTGGAGCGGGCCAGACCCTTCTAATGAATAGGTCCGGATTAATCATTCATCTTGTGTTGTTTAACGCTTTGATGGATGCATATCGTCACTCAGGCTCAAGACAATAGATGCACGGCGTTTTGTTCTTACCAAATAAATCACTCACATTGTTTAAGGTACATTGATCAATCTAATGACTTGTAATAGGCTCCTAATTACCACAGAAAAGTGCTTGCAAGGCACAAGCCGGACTGTGTTTTTTAATTCAAATAGGTCCGGTTATGGTGATCAGAATTAAAAATATAGCCTTATGATATCATGCATTAACTCACATCTCATAATGTGTTCATTTTTTTTCTTCTAAAAAATAAATGGGGTTCAGCAAATAACAAAAAGCTATTTTTGATTTTAAATATTGATGTTTATTTCCGTTCTCTCTTCATTATAAAACGCGTCTTTATACTCTTGGCCTATTTAACAGCTGCCTGGGGTAATCAATCCTCAATTAATAGAAACTGCTCAAAGTGAATATATATTAATTGCGAGTAGTAATTATCTGTTTTCATCGACGTCTCTTATTGTGCACATTTCGCCCGAACTGTTAAGAAATGTACATCAGTGTAAAGCTTCGACGCAGCAATTTTATTTCATTTTCAGCAGCAGTGTACATACATATACATATCTAAATCTGTAACCCAAACCTCTCTCTGCGCCTCAGGCCAATTTGTTTATGCTGAACAGACGTTTAATAGTGTTAATTGTTCCTCCGTCAATTTGCAGTGATTGCGGAAATCAAGCTATTTTCGAGACTCCACCACTTGGATTTGAATAAATTGTTTTATATTCCCTAGCTCTCTCCATAGGAGGGAATTTAAAGCGAAGCGCTTTGGAGTAAATTGCATCCAGCCTGACTGGCAGCGTTCAGCCGCTATAATGGAGCATTATTTGGTCATTTTGAATACTGTAATGCACAGCGTTTCGGCGGGGCCATTCTCAAGAAAATTGCTTTAACTTTTAAAAGGAGGCGATTCACTCCAAAGCAGGCCATTGTTACATTATGTCATTACCCTTAAATGATTTAACAAGCAGCGCAACACACTGCTATAATGCATTGATCTTTATATATTTAAAAAAGAATTTTGAGGGGGGTAAAATACAAATATTAGAATTATTAATTTTTGATTATCTGTTTTTTTTTATCCAAAATAGATTATAGCCTATGTTATATTAAAAGTAGACTAGTTAGGCTGCCATTTAGCGCTCGAAATTTGCATTGAGCATTTCTATTTGAATTAAATGATGAAATAAAATAAAATGAGTCCACTTTTTTAACGATGTTTGAGTCATGTGCTCGCAAAAGGAATTTAAAGGAAACGCGAGGGTGAGCGGATTAACACCCCAAAACTCTAACCTGCGCCCCATCTCTCTCTCTCTCTCTCTCTCTCTCTCTCTCTCTCTCTCTCTCTCTCTCTCTCTCTCTCTCTCTCTCCTCCTCCTCACACACCACACACACACACACACACACACACACACACACACACACACACACTAAAAGTCTAACACACCTGTTGTGAGATCAGTGGTGCCTCTCCGTCCTCTTCATCTAAGATGTAGGCTATTCTTGCATTTCAGTGACTGGTTCTAATAAGAAAGTTCGAAATATTTTTAATATTTGAAATCACCAATAACCTAAGTTTACAGCATAACCAACAATTGTTAAATTAACAAATGAAAGGTGAAAAGAAAAGAAACAAACTTACACTTACATTCCATAATAGCCTACTTATTATGAATTCGCATCCACTCAGACCATGCAGCGTAATGTCACCGTTTAATAACCTAACCATAAATATCGTCATGCTTTTAATCCGTTCATCAAATCACATTAAAACGACCTACAAAATAAACACATCACTAAAATCACACATGGAATCTGTAAACGGTTACGCGTGTGAATTTTAAGGATATCCGTTTGCACATCAACACACGAAACAGATATCATGCATAAAATCAAGATGAGACGCTTACCATCGGAGGACGCCTATTAAATACCAATATGAGCTGAGCGCTAAAGTCTGTGCAGATACTACGCCTTGATGGCCATAGTTATATTTATATAAAAAATGATGAAAAATAGCTGATGGCTTATTGCTTGACAGTGGGATCAGTACCCCAGTCATTGATTGACGTGCAGCTTTAGTATTTCTGTCATGGTCGCGTCGCTCATTGGTCGGACGCGAGTCGCCGCGCGCTAAGATTGGCTGAGTATCGCAGCCAGCTGTACTTCAAAGCACGCGCTCACTATACAACTCGAGTAGAGAGAGTAAAGCTTCAGCGCGCTGTCCCTCAGTCACACTGGAACACTCACTCATTGTTCTCTTCAACTAGCTGTCTAGGAAAGGCCCTGGATATGGCTACGTCTATACTTGGGGTAAGTAAACATTGACATGTATTTTAATTCGATGCATTTTTGTTGTTAGTTTCACCATTGGTATTGACATTTCATTGTTGCTTGCTTGCCTTTAAGCTTTTCAATGACTTTTATCTACATTCTAAAAAAATGATGATGCCTAAAGAGAACCTTTTTACATTTACATTTCAAAACGTTTTTTTTTTAATTGTCTAGATTTACTAGTAGGCTACTAGTGTTTTAAAGAAATCTGAAAACCAATGCGCTGATTTGAAGAGGCGAAAATGAAACAGTTCAAAACTCGAAAACCCTGTTCAGCGAAAGAATTCATTCAGGGTAAAAAATAATAAAAGGCTAACAGTGAAATTTGTAAGAATGCATTGCTTATTTTTTAAAAATAGAAATAACAATAATGCAATAATTTAAACGTGAGATTCTTTGTTAATGACCCCTTTAAAACATGACAACTTATTTGAAAACTTGTAGGACATATTCACAAGTGCATCAGCTAATTTTCGCGTTTTGGTTGTCTCTGGCAAATGGCTTAGACTTGTTTGCTTTTCAAAACACCCCAACTATGTTTTATAGTCTAGTAAAGAGCATCAACTTTTCATCCAAACAGGAAGAGCCGAGGTTTGGAACTACCCCTTTAGCGATGCTGGCTGCAACCTGCAACAAAATTGGCAACACCAGTCCCCTCACGACTCTCCCCGACTCCAGCGCGTTTTCCAAAGGCGGATTTCATCCCTGGAAAAGATCCTCGTCGAGCTGCAACTTGGGCTCCAGCCTGCCCGGATTCACCGTTGCCACGAGCCGAAGCAGCTCCGGACTAACGAGCAGCACCGGCACGGGCAACAGCGCTTTCTGCCTGGCCTCGACCTCGCCAACCTCCTCCGCCTTCTCCGCAGAATACAGCAGCTTGTTCTCCAACACGGCGAGCGTTTCCTCGCAGGACTCGGGACAGTCCGCCTTCATTTCCAAAGTTCACTCCTCAGCAGAGACTCTTTATCCGCGGGTCGGCATGGCGCACCCTTATGAATCGTGGTACAAGTCCGGGTTTCACTCCACCATCTCAGGCGAGGTGGCAAACGGCGCGTCCACGTGGTGGGACGTGCACACGAACCCGGGCTCGTGGCTCGAGGTTCAAAACCCGGCCGGCACTTTGCAAAGTTCGCTTCACTCCGGAACCCCACAAGCGATTCACTCCCAACTAAGCGGCTACAACCCGGACTTCTCGAGCCTCACGCACTCCGCGTTCAGCTCTACTGGCATCAGTCCCACCGCGTCCCACCTCCTGTCGACCGGCCAACACCTGTTGACCCAGGAAGGGTTCAAAACTGTGATACCCACATACACGGACGCGTCGGCCACAAACGCTATGATATCGGGCGCCAGCTCGGGAATAGGGACCTCGTCCCGGTCCTCACGGAGATACTCCGGACGGGCCACATGCGACTGCCCGAACTGCCAGGAGGCGGAGCGGCTCGGGCCTGCGGGCGCCAGCCTGCGGAGGAAAGGACTTCATAGCTGTCACATCCCGGGCTGCGGGAAAGTCTACGGGAAAACATCTCACCTCAAAGCGCATCTGAGGTGGCACACTGGCGAGAGGCCATTTGTGTGCAACTGGCTCTTTTGTGGGAAACGGTTCACCAGGTCCGACGAGCTCCAGAGGCACCTGCGCACTCACACGGGGGAGAAGCGGTTTGCGTGTCCGGTGTGCAACAAGCGCTTCATGAGGAGCGACCACTTGAGCAAACACATCAAAACACACACCGCTGGAGGCGGAGGCAAAAAGGGCAGCGACAGCGACACCGACACCAGCAACCTGGAGACCCCCAGGTCTGAGTCTCCAGAACTGATTTTAGACGGGGTAAACCCGCGGGTCACGGTCAAAGACCAGTCTCCGCACCACGAGTCCTGAGCGCGACTTACTAAACGCATTTTCCTCGAGAAAAGGAAACGGGTCTGGACTGGAGTATGCGACAAACTCTCCATTTCTTAGAAAAATGAGCGAGACTTGCATTGGGAAGAGCAAATGAACACTGGCTGTTTCTGCTGCGCACAGACGAACGCTTCAGCTTTCAGGACGATAAAGTCTCCACGGCTCAGTGTTTTAACGGTGGACATTTGTTGTGGAATCAGTGTTGGGCAAAAAGAGGGAACTAAATAACCACGGCTGCCGGTTGAGCTAAATGTGTACATATATCCACAAAAAATAACATGTTCTTTTTCCCCCCCTGTAAATGTTATGATTGTTTTGTGGTGGATCCTGAAATTCAGGGAATTTTTCTTTCCTTTCGACGCACTTTGTGGATGTCAAGTATGTATGTTACACAGCTATTTAAAATTCATTTAACCTTTCCTTTACCTTGCTCAAAATATATAAATGTTTAATTGTATAAAGTCACGCTTATAAGGCTTTCATTTTGTAATTAAAGGGATTTAAAATCTAAAGCTTGGGTTGTCTGATGCAAATGTTTTCATCAAAATGATTTGAATCCAAATGTGGCTTCGCTAGTCTAAATTGAAACCGTGCAGACTGCGCATAATTATTACGAATACATTTTTTGGGGAGGAAAATAAATATCGGTAGGCTAATGTAGACTCGTTTTTTTTGTCCCATTGGGATAAATCAATAGTTCATTCCCCAGAAAGGCATTTTTGTCCAAATGAATATCTTGTTAAATAGTATTAATTATGACTTGGAGCACATCGCAGCCCCATGTGTCTTGTATTGGCGATTAGGGATTCGTGTCTTATCAAATATCTAATTACTCTCCGAGACATCATTTGTTCAGCAGCTCTTTATCGCACATTTTCCGAGGGGATTCAGTGACAAAGGGCCTCTGAATATTTATTTGAATTGCTCAAATTAACTGCTTAAATTTGCATGTCAAACGGAAAATGTCCATCGTTGAGAGGGCTGAAGGCATAAAGCATCGTTTAGCTTTTATAAAACGCTACTCTTGATTTGGTGTTATGGGAACAGTTTTTTTTCTTCCTTTCTTTTTTCTTGCCTTTTTTTTTGGTGCCACTTTTGAAAGGGGAAATTGGGAGAGGCCTTATGCAAATGCTGAATTTAAAATGCTCTCGCAGTCAAATGGTCCCTGGCTGTTATTTGAATATCAGTGGCCCTGTACTGAAAAGGTTCAAGGATGCTCTCTGACTTCTTTGTGTTTATCCAGTGCAGCGTCCGATCCCACAAAACCCGGCGGAATAATTACAGCTCGAGCTCTGCCTGGGAACTCGTTAGCTTTCTGTGCTACAAGGTAAATTGACCAGAAGGCAATAGACTAAAATTATTTTCCATTTCCTTTTGTGTGCTGGTGGCCGCAGCCTATTCAGGAAAATAAATAAATGCAATTTAAATAGAAAATGGTCCATTATAATTTAACGACCTCGTGCAAAACTGATAACATTTTGCAAATAACGAATAAAAAAATATACATAGTTTATAAATCATTAAACTGTAAAATGTAGTGGTCAAATAGCTATCCAGGTTTAAAAATAGACAAATACACCAAAACGCAATTTCCGTATAGGCAATGTTTTCTCTGAATAATCTTGCAGGTGTGCAGAACACAATTCTCAGTCTTTTAAAAGTTAATGTAGGATGCAACGATTTTATTGCACACTATTAAAATTTGTGTTACGGAAATGAGCGCTATTTGGGCGTGAAGGCATTCACGAGCACGCTTTACAATTATATGGTTCTATTAAGGTTTACAAACGGGAGCTTATACATGGACAAGATCTAAGTGCTTTTCAGTCTTTTGGAGGCGAATGATGCGCCTGGGGTTGCGGACAGTAGCGCTGTCACTCACGGCCTTTTGTTCGCGTTTTTCTGGAATGCCCTCTGACTGAGCGCGAGGCAAAAGTCAGCTTTGTTTGCGCGCGGTAATAAAAGAGTGATCAAAGAGAAGCGCCGCTCCGGCCGCAGCGCGGGAAACTCAGCCGTGACGATGTGATTTTCCCGCGCTGCCGGAGCGGCGCTACTCTCTCATCTCCCAAAATGTCCATCATGCGCATATCATGTTTACAAATTAAATTATTATCGTTTTAAATAATTATATATAGCCTATATATGCCTACCAATGTTAACGTTTTACTGTCACATTCAGTGGGTTATTATTATTATTATTATTATGTTTTACAGTAGCACGCAGAAACTAAAGTAGGCCTAGTCAGTGTTTAAATCCCTTTAGCCTAAGCCAAAATAATTTAATTGCAATTTAATCGACTTTTTGTTACCTCATGGCCAGCCTTGATGAAGTGTTTGTTATTTTATCTGCTCGATTAATGTGATGTTGAGAAACACACTCATATTTCAGGCATTTAAAAATCATGTTGGTCTTTACGGGTGTAAACCATGCGCTCTGGCATTTTCGTTTGCCTGTATTGTAATACATTAACAATATATTTTCAGTTTTGAACACCACCACTTCCAACGTGAGGAATAGTTGTATTCAGTTATATTTAAATATCAGCTCGATTTCGCTAATTTGATAGTTGTTGTCTTGTTGAACATTCGTTGTAGCTAAACACAATAATCATAATAATAAAGAAGTCACCCTAAATGTGTACCAAAATAGACCTCTTAAAATTAGCGGAAAACTACAAATCCCATTTAAGAAACAAATTTTATAGTCTTCTTTCAGACGGATGAGGTTGTAGAGTTGTAATTGGTATCAAGTTTTATAGCACATTCATAACACCTGTATTTCAGACATCTTTATAAACTCACATGAGGTGAAGAAGGAGCCACAAAAACCATGAATCATAGTTTAATGAACATACTGCTAAATAAATCATTCAGGTTATTATGTGTGGAATATATACCCTCTCAAAGAGTCAAAAAACATTACATTTGAGGAGGGCTAAATGCTTAAAGAAAACAGAACAAGTTTGAACTAGGAGTACAGCATATGTATGAAACCCCTGAAAGAATGAGTTTAATTCCTGGTGTATACAGGTTCAGTTTCTACATTCTCATGGCACCCTCTTCTGGAGAAACTCCCAGAGCTGCCAGTCAATGGACAAAAACACTGGGAAAGCCACCTAAAGAAACTATTAACCCAAACCATTTCAGATTCTGTCCTCATTTATAACCCTCATGTCAGTCCAAACTCTCATGACTCAAACAGAAAAGGAAATTAAAAATATATCGATATTTAAACAAATCTAATTTCGGTACAAGAGAAGTTCAGTGACGTCTATTAAGTTCCTAAAAATCCTTCCCTAATGCTCCTAATACCAAAAATTCTCATGCGTCAAGGGTTCTCAGCACACCAACAGAACTTATAATATTTACAAGAATAATGACATGAATTTCACACAAAAGATATATACACCTTTCACTAGATGTGTGTATCGCACAAGAGTCACATGGACTTCTATTATTCAGATCCTGCTTTATCATTTGAGCGATTCAACTTTAAAGTGTTTAAAAAATGGTCCGAGTTTGGAATGACATGAGAGTGAGTCAATCATGTAAGAAGTTTCCTTTGAATGAATCTTTGAGATAAGATGATGGTGTGAGACTTCCAGCGACTCATTTCTTCCTCTCCGCATCCCTGCTATCACTTCTGCCGTGTTTTTCCGAGCCCCTCCCTCGTTCCCGACTGACACTCCTCCTTTTGACATTTCTATCACAGTTTCTCTCTCGTTCCCTCTTGCCCTTCTCTTGTTCTCTTTTCTCCCTGCTCGTGTTCCTGTCCCTCTCCTTACCTCTGTCCTTCTCATCTCTCCATCGCTGAGGGCTCCTGCTTTTCTCTCTCCTTCTCTCTTTACTCCTGTGTCTATCTTGTCCTCTCTCTTTGTCCTCCCTCCCTCTCTCACTGTGTTCTCTGTCAGAGCCCTGCTGTCGCTGGACGAGTCCCTCCTCCTCTTCGTCTTCCTCTTCTTCTTCTTCTTCTCCTCCTCAGAGTCGCTGCTGCTGCTGTCGCTGCTGTCTGAGGAGCTGCTTGATGAACTCTCACTCTCGGCTGGCTTCTTTTTCTGCTTCTTTTTCAGCTTCTTTTTCTCCTTTTTACTCTTCTTCTTTTTCTCTTTTTTCTTTTCAAGACGGTCAAGTTTTCTAGAAGGAAGAAGGGGATGAGTTATAATTATAGTTCAAAAGTTTGGGGTCAGTAGGTTTATCTTTCTCACTTTTTTTTTTTTTTTTTTAAGAAATGAGTGATTTTATTAATGCTTTTATTCAGCAAATAAATTGACCAAAACTTTTTATTTGATGAAAAAGCCTGAAAATAGTATCACGGCTTTAACTAAAACCTAAAGCAGCAAAACGGTTTTCAACATTGATAATAATCATAATGTTTCTTGAGCATCAAATCATCATATTATAGTGATTTCTGAAGGATCATGTGACACTGAAGACTGGAGTAATGATACTGAAAATACAGCTTTGATCACAGGAATAAATTACACTTTACTATATATTCATATAGAAAAGAGTATATTTCAAATTGCAAAAAAAAAAAAAAAATTCCTGTATTTTTTGATCGAATAGACAGCCTTGGTGAGCATAAGAGACTTATGCTCACACACACTTTTTCATATTATTGTAACGGAAATGGCAGAGGCTTATGATGTCACTCCTCGCAATAAACAGCTAGATAAAACTGAAATTAAACTAGTTTATAAAGAATTAAAATGACAGATCCTTAATGTCTTTGATGCACAGAAAATGTAAATATTGATAATATGACTAAAATTAATATTATAACTTTGTTATTTATAACTATTTATATTGATAGCAATTATGATCAATTTGATTATGATGAATATAGGCAGTTGTGTATGTGTAATAAATAATCCCACCTAAGTAGTTTCTGCTTCTGTTTGGTGGACAGAGATTTCAGGAACTCCACCTCAGGGTCGTCTTCTTCCTCGCTGGCCACAAAATCCTGAAGCACAACAACACACATTAGCAAACACCCACACACACACACACACACTCACTTGACCATACATACACGAGGGGCCAATCAGAAAGGTACTTTTGCAGAACCACAGTGTGAAATCCAGCATGTCTCTACTCTCTTGTAATTGTAGTTGTTGGTCTCATCAGTTTAGTCTAACCCTTCAGCCGGAGGGAATGGCTTGTGAGCCGCCTGTTCAATAATTGGACGTTTTTCTGCAATCACACGCTGAGCTGCAGACATGGATATCATGGGTCATATTTGGGCAGGGTCCGGGAGATTACCTGTGCTGGATCAGTCATGGTGGCGTCCCTCCCAAGGACACATTTCTTCAGCGCAAACCCACTGTTTCGCATCTCTGCCATTAACTCGGAGGGGTGCATCGACGGACCTGTTAGGACAAATCACTCTTTCAGAACAAATAATGTGTGATCATTGCCCCCCTCGGAGAGATGCACACTACAGGCTTTGTTAACACACAAAGACGCACCAAATCAACTCCCTTGTCTCCCAGCTGGGTGAGGCGTACAGTATTATTCTGCAGAAGCAGAGGTTTCATCCAATCACAACAACAAATAATAACATTTCCCGCCAACACGAGAGGAGGATCTATCTCCGCTCTGCAGGAACATGCATATTACTGTAGTGCTGCAGCTCTCAGGACTATAGTAAGTAGGAGTTTATTGAGGAAAAAGCTGTAGTTAATAATGAGAATTGGACTCTAAAGTGTGACCAAAAAGTCTGCACGTTTTGATCAACATGAGGATAAGAAAATTAGAATTTTTTCCCTTTAATGGTGACTTCATTCTGAAATTAGGTAAATATTAGTATAATATAAGTAGTTTTGTCTTATAAATTCCATCATATTTTTTATCCTTTAATAAAAAGATTTTGCGATCTGTGGAAGCTTGTTTTCTGCCACTGAATAAATAAGGTAATTGCTTTTGATCTCACAATGCAAGAAATAATCCAGAATTACGAGTTAAAAAAGATAAAAGTTGCAATTCCGAGAAAATTAAATTTCTTACAATTTGAAACTGTATAATTATAAAGAAATAAATGTCAGAATTGTGAGATATAATGTAAAAATTACCTCTTTATTTTATTCTAGGGTGGATACAAGCTCCCACAGCCATCGCTATATTGATATATAGATTACACTATATAGATTTCCGGACCAAATGCCACATGCTTCAAGTATTACCGGTACAAGGAGTCACGGTTTGGGAGGTTAGTACACTTATAAACATTATTTACTAATATCATATAAATCACAAATATTTTATTAGATTATAGAAGATAATGTGAAATCTTCAAGTGTGACATGTTTGTGTGCTAGTAACTGGGGTTTGGGCTGGTGTATGGATACCTTCGTCCAGGTCTTACAGAAAGTCTTGGTGTATTATTGGACATTGTCGCCACCTACAGTTCTGAAAGTGTGTACCATCTACAGGAAGAGAAAACCTAAAGACCTCTGTGGTGAAAATCACTGAAGTTTTTAATGCATGTCTTTGTGGTGTCACTCATTTGTCAATGTTAGTTTCTCCTGAGATTCCTTCATCTGAATGATTTTGAAGGCAGCATAGATCTATCCTTCGCTGCCTCTGATATCCAACAATCCTGTGACCGTTAAGCTAACAAATAAAGATGGCTTCTGAAAGTTGTGGTTGGGTTGGTGGTCAGTTTGTGTTTAAATGTACGTTTTTAACAAATGTTATTCACTTCTGAAGTCATTTCTAATGTTTTGGGACGCAGCCACTGACCGGTTACACCTTGAACACCATGATTAGCTGGTTCAAATTCATCAGTCAACACTAGGCGTGTTTCCATTACAGATTTGCGCAAAACTTTTGCGATTTTTTCTAGATGTCGACAAAAAACGATTGGGAAATGACTGCGTTTCCATTAACCGATGTTATGCGACTAAAACTTAGTCAAGGTCAGGTGACCTGTAAATGCGCAAAAACTGTTTCCATTGCAGTTTGCGAAATATTTTTTTTCGATTGCCTGAAAAACCACCTCAAAAACTTTTTGGCGATAAATGGGAGTAAATTTTGCGAATTTGACGTGTTTCCATTGGGTGTATTTTCAATTCGCAATTTCAATTTGCGCAATTTGAAGGGTAATGGAAATGTGGCTTGTATTGTGAGTATTTTGTCCTTAAAACTGCAGTGTACCAAAGATAGACCCAAAAAACCCTTGAAAAGGGGTTTCAAAGTGCAAGTTTTTGAACAAGTTATCGTTTACTATAGTTGACCGCGTGGATCAGGTAGTGCGAGTTGCTGTTATTGAGTGGATCCAGGGCTAATTTTCTTAATCATCCACATATGCTAAATGAAGCAAGGGTTTAGAGTTAAATTAAAGTTATTTTACAGAAAATAAGGAAAGATCAGTATACCTGCAGCTTCATCACTGGGCATAGAGCTGGCGTTGATCCCAGACAGACCGAAGAGGGGACACTCACGATCCGTGTTCACATGACCCCATTTATGACACTTGATGCAGCGCACATTACGCACCTACAACAATTCAACAACAAGAACACAAGCCGAGTGCCCACGTGTTCACTGCAGTCAGACATCTGTGGATGAGCAATAACTGTTAATCTACATTTATGAAGGTGTATACCACAAAATTATACATCACCTGAATGCCAAAAGGCTGATCTCGAATATTCATGTCATCCTTTGCATACCTGAGGAGTAAAATATGAGTAAGAAAAACATACAAATTCAATATCAAGCAAATTTGAGATCACTTATCAGCTAGAGAACTTACTTTTCACGAGGAGCTACTTTCTGCCACTCAAACTTGTACTCAGATTCTCCTCCCTAAAGATGAAAAACGTGAGGTTGACTTATGTGACATGAGCTGAAACTATAAGATGCCACTAGAATAAGCATTCTTAAACACACAAGTTTAATATTCGTATTCGAACAGATTGACAATGCAAAATCACAAACAATCAATAGGAAAATTTAACATGGAAGTGAACTTTACCTCTTTTTCCTCCTCTGCAGGAAGTCGTGATGATAGAAAGTAAAAAACAAATGATTATTTACACTTTACTTGAACATTTTCTCAGTTTCTTGATTTTCTAACAATTTTGATGGAATCAAATCTTGTTTGTCTTAAGGTTTAGCCATGATGATTTGCAAGCGAATGATCAGTTACATTATTTTAATAACTTATTCAACAGTTTTTTTTTTTTTTGGACAACAACCAGTGAAAACATTTCTGACCTTTAGATGCTCCAGGAGGCGCTTCATACATAAAATTAAGGCCATTTTTCACACGATCGTCTCCCATCAGCAGCCTGGAACATAAAACATCCGACAGGACTATTTTAAAGTCCAGGTAAATGCCAGATAACCTCCACAACATCAAGGTTTGGACTGGACTTCTCTGACCTGTTGTTGTACGTGTCCTGCTCCTTCAGGTAAGCCTGCATCAAGTCCTCCTGCTGCTTCTTCTCGAAGGTTAATTTTTGCTCTGCGATCCATACCTGATGAAGAATCAAAGTTATGAAGAGTTCAGCACCTCAGATACACCAGTTTGTCTCTCAACATTCAAATAAAGCAGCCTGTCTTCCTCTGGAAACATCTGACACTAGACTGTGTTTTATATATGATTATTAACCGAGCAAACTAACACACATATCATGTGTTTGTGAATAAATACATGTGCATATTTATAAACAACCAAACATGCCGTGAGATATAATACAGTAGTTAACATTTGAGGTGGATCAAAACCTTTCTTCAAAGTTATACATGAATTTTGAACAATACCCGTTCAGGACAACTTTGATGAACTTTTTTGATCCACTTCAAATGTTGACTACTGAATATATAAACAGAAGATCATCTGAACTAATAATGACTCCAGAGCAATTGTAGCTTGCTAGCGAAAACCTCGCGCTTAACGTTACCTTCTTTATGTTGGATTTTGATGCAGGGTGAAAATCTTTCTTGCACATGAAGTTAGCAAAAGATTTCCCCATGTTTGAACACCAGCTTAACGACCCAAATGTTTTTAAAAACCGCAAGTTAGCGTTTTCCGCGGAACAACATCAAAACACCAGCAGCGGCGCTTCTTTGTGACGCAATCAAAACAACACACATCCGGGTTTCCATAATAAAAGCTGCTACTCCTTAAGAAGGCTTTCTTTTCAACAATACATAAAACAATATATAGTTTGAAAAGTACATATTAAAGTGTGTTAATATCTGTGAACATTTTAATGTTTTATTTACTCTTTAAAAAAAAAAAAAAAAAAAAAATAATATTATAATATTATATATATAATATATATAATATTTAATATATTTATATATATATATATATATTTATATATATATATATATATATATTTATTTATTTATTTTTTATCTTATTTTATGTATTTATATTTATTCTAATCAAATGCACCCTGGTTTTATTTGCAAATCATTAAAAATTGTTTTAAAAATCCAGTTCTCTTCTAATGGTTTTATTTGAGTTTAAATCATAAAACATGTAAACATCGTACTTCGTAAGGAATAAAGCATTATATTATAAACACCTGTCAAATCGAAAGACAACCATGCACTTCATTTTTATTAATTCATATTTTACATTATTATTTAATTCATGTAATTGTATTTGCACTCCTGCATGTTTGTTTATTTATTTATTGTGTATTATTTAGGCCTATTTTATGAACCTGTTAAAACAGTGAAAACAAATAACCAATAAAAAATGCTCCTGCACAACCACGTGACTTGATGCGTCGTGAAAGCGCCTCTGCCACGCCCACATTTTCGCTGCCTAAACACCAATGCGGATCGACCAGACTCTTCTGTCAGATCGCTTGTGCGGATTGTTTTGGTTGATTATAAATCAGATGACCGTGCATACGGATTTGTGTCAAAGTCTGCTGGCAGTTTTGTTTATGGAGAAAGGAAAAGGAAAGCAAACAGATGTTTAATCTCTTTGAACAGAAAAGTGATTTTCTTCGTGCCTGACATATACGCTGAGTTGGACAAGGTAAAAATATTATTAAAATGCCAGCGTTACTATCTTCATTAATATCTACGTATTAGTGGTAAAGAATGTTTCATGTAAAAGCCTGTATCTTACTAAGAGTTCATTCATTCTGATGATGTGGTATATTTTGAGTAGAAAAACATTCTGATTTCCTATTACTTCAAGGTCAGTGTTTGTGTTTAATAAATTAATGATTGCCATGTGATCTATGCATGAATATTGAGAGCTTAATAACTCCTCTATCATAGATTGTTCAGCAGTGAACACTGGATACCTACATTTACATGAATGTTACATTTTGTGTATTTCAGGATGTACCCAACCTCCTGCGACACATTTGTGGCTTTGCCTCCATCTACAGAGGGTCATGAGCGGATCATCTTCGGGAAGAACTCGGACAGGCCCTGCGATGAAGTTCAAGAGGTCGTCTACTACCCTGCAAAGCAACATGAACCAGAAGACAAAGTTGAGGTATCTCAAGATGTTCCCCAGTCAGCAGATTTTCTTTGGCACAGATCTGGCCCAAATAAACACATACCCACACAGCCACATAGTGTCGGCCCAGATCCGGCCTACATCTGGCACACATCTGGATTCCACACATACCAGATGTGGGCCGACACTATGTGTCTGTCTGGGTAGAGTTTGCTGATGTTGTAGCCATAACTGATCCAAAACACTGATTTTAATTACAGTTAATTAGAGTTTCTTTGGCAAAGGCTGTTGTTACACTAATTACCGTATTTCCATATTAATGGAAATAACCTGTATTAAAACAGTTGCCAGTCACATAATACACCAATAGGAATTCAAGGAAAGATGGAAAAAAATAAGAGAAAAGCAACCAATAGCATAGTTGAATAGGCAGAGGTCTATGGAAGATTGTTTCCGGCACCAAATAAAAAAGGTAATTGTGATTTTTTTTTTTTTTTATCTCACATATCTGACTTTTATTCTCAGAATTGTGTGATATAAAGTCGCAGTTGTGAGAAATAAATTCAGAATTGCGCGATATTAACTCGTAATCCTGACATTTTTTAAAATTATGAGTTTATATCACACTATTCTGCCTTTATAACAAGCAATTGTGACTTTATATCTCACAATTCAGAAGAAAAAAGTCAGAAATTCGAGACGTAAACTCGCAATTTGTGAGGAAAAAAAAGTCAGAATTGTGAGAGAGGGATTTAATTACCTTTTAAATGGTTTTATTCCGTGGTGTAAACAAGCTTCCATAGTGGTGTGGATGGCCACAAACCTGCCGCACATCACTATAGCAGGTTACATGCAATTATAAACCAAATATAGTTTAAAACCATAAGTTAGCATGTATCATGGAGTGCCATAGCCAAGCCACATATGTGACCCTGGATTACAAAATCCCTCCAAACCCATGGCGAAACATATATGTTTCAGCCACGCCAAATCTAAGCCAGATGTTTGCCCCAAAAGTTCTGGCTATCTGATTCAGCTATATTTTCCTCAGATTTGTCCAGCTGGTTTTGAGAAACATCATCCGAGTGCTGAAATTCTTTCAGGTGTTTTTGTTATTTCTCCTTTTTCATCTGAACAGTGTACATATATAGAAATCGAGCAGGTGCCTCAGACGAATGCAGTGGTGCTGAGTCGACCCGCCTGGCTGTGGGGGGCGGAGATGGGGGCGAACGAGCACCAGGTGTGTGTCGGGAACGAGGCGGTCTGGGGGAAGGAGAGTGCGGATGGTCAAGAGGCTCTTCTGGGCATGGATCTCGTCAGGTGACCCAAGAAGAAATTTTTCAATTCAAATTCAGCATTGACTTATTTATTCAACAACTACAATTCATAATGAGTTTCAGCTTAATTAAAAAAAAAAAAAAGTATGCTGCGATGTATGTGTGTTTAAACGGGACAAAGTTTATTTTTATTGAAAACCAACCATATTGCACAAATGAAAGCACATATAACCAAACATGCCAGGGTTATAATATAGAAAAAAAGATTACACTTTATTTTAAAGGATAATTCCGGTATTTAGCACTTTGAGTCTATTTTCTAGTGTGTTTTGGATGAACTAGAGTGGTGGACACAGAAATGTTGACGATGGGTCCTGTCTCGACCTTTTGACTCTTTTAGGATCGCCTCTGAGCGCTTCAGAGTGGCTGTCTATGGGCATGCACAAACATGTCCTTAAAACAACCCTTAACGATCGTTTTCAAAAACGAGTGGTTAGTGGTGTTTGTTGATGGTTAAAAACAAATATATCGGCGCGATGTATGATTTCAATCCGTGTTATTTGCTATAGTGGAACTATTTTTTCAGATACCTCACAACCGTATAAACTTTCGTCGATATTTGAGTCTGAATCGTTAGCACACTCCCGACCACTTGATGGCGACAACCACTTTGTCGTACAAGGACGCTGTAGGGAACACGGTGTCTAGGCATATAGACCTTCTGAGAGACGGAGAACCGAGCGAAAAGACTACAAACAAATGTAAAAGACCCTTTCCGTTCCGGCAGCGCAGTAATATCAACAGCACTGAGTCCTCCAACAGACATCAATGCGATTTTACAAAATGCCAAATAAAACACGACAGAAACTGTATTTCTCTACGCTACTTGTTTTGGAACATCAACGAACACCACTAACCACTCTGTGAGTTGCACAGTTTTGAAAACGAACGTTAAGGGTTGTTTTAAGCACATGTTTGTGCATGCCATAGACAGCCACTCTGAAGCGCTCAGAGGCGATACTAAAAGAGTCAAAAAGTCGAGACAGGACCCATCGTCAACATTTCTGTGTCCACAATCCAAAACAAACTAGAAAATAGACTCAAAGTGCTAAATACCGGAATTATCCTTTAAGGTGACATTGTACTTACTCAAATAAGTACTGAGTAATATATTTAACTACATGTACTTGCTATGGAGTTACGGTTAGGGTTTGGTTTAGTTGCTATTTTATTTGTGCAAGTTTCTTAAAAAAGGTCTTAAATGTGATTTGAAACACTTGTATGTAGGCTGGCTCTGGAGAGGGCCAACACTGCTGAGCGGGCTGTAGATGTGATAACAGAACTGCTGGAAAAATACGGCCAGGGCGGGAATTGTATGGAGGACGAGTGTGGATTCACATACCATAACAGCTTCCTCATATCAGACCGCACTGAGGCCTGGGTGCTGGAGACTGCTGGGAAATACTGGGCCGCAGAGAGAGTGGAGGGTAAATACTGAGTCATGTAACATCACAGCTTAAAAACTGAAATTAGTTCAAGTGTTTAAAAGTTTTATAAGGTTTATTTATAAGGCAGCTCTACAAAAGATCATAGTGTGATTATTCAGATCAAGTTTAGTTCAGTGTTGTTTCAGCTAAGCTCATAAACTGTGCCAGTAGCTACTGTATGTTTCTATGCACAGTTGTGAATTTATCTTGTGCGCAAAATTGGGATATCACATAAAACATTTGCGAATAAAGCAGCTTTTCAGAAGATAATTGTCACTTTCTGGGAAATTTGCGCAAAATATCTGTTATAAAAATGGAAGTTGCTGCAATCGGGGAAGCCACTGTGGCTCTTTTATCCTTCATCAGAAATGACTTGCTTCTCAGAGCATGTGACAAAACTCAATAAACACGGTAATGTTCTCTTGCGTTCGGATGCTGGTATTTGTGAACGCAATTGCGTCAGGCGATTCTGGGAGGGGATTTAACCAAATCCTGATGTTAATTTTGGCTCAGGCATTTCAGAATGATTAAACCAACATCTGAGATGCTGTCATGTGATTGGTCCGCTGGTTAGTCCAGTTATCCAATCACATCTGCTGAGGCAAAGTCATGTGAGTTTGTTGTTGCGCCTCAAGGGATATATTCGCTAAATGTGTTTCCATCATAGTTTATGTGCAAGTCTTATCAGATAAAACAATTATCCGCCTAAGATGAGCACTTGAGCATCTTTTTGTTTCTATCTAGCGTTTTCTTTATGCGATACCCCAAAATGCACATTAAAATAGGTGGATGGAAACATAGCTAATGTTGCTTTAGTTTTATCAATTATGAAACTCATTTAATACATTTATAAGCAGCACTACAGAAGACAATAGTATTGTTATTTAGCTCAATTCGGTTCAGTATTGGTTCAGTTCAGATGTTGCAAAGATTAGATCAGATCAGTAAAATGTTCACATCCGACAGTGTCAGTGCAGTTAATATGACTGACAATATTGTTGAATATTGTCTTTTAAAAGGTCTGACGCTGTTTCTCTCTCTTAAAGCCGGCTATCGGAACATCTCCAATCAGTACTCCATCACTACTAAGATTGATAGGGAGCACCCGGAGTTGAGGACGTATGCACAAGAGCAGAGCTGGTGGGATGGAAAGGCTCAGTTCAGCTTTGCCGATGTTTACTCCCACTCAGCCACAGCCCGAATCGAGGCCGCAGGGGGGCGATACTGTGAGGGACGCAAACTTCTGCAGAAGAGTGAAGGTGACTATTAGTTTGAATGATCAGCAAATTCATGCAAAGTACTAAATAATCACATCTACTCATATATTCATGACAGTGTTATTGGTTGATTGTAAAATACAGTTCCAGTTAAAAGTGCGGACACACTTAAGTGAGTTTGTGCCTCTTAGGATCGTAAAACCATTGCTTGAATTTAGTTTTGTTGTCAGATAATAATAGTGTCTTTTTTTTACAAAACGTCTCGGGTTACGCATGTAACCATGGTTCCCTTAAAAGTGGAACGAGACACTGCCTCCTCTAGACTAGAGCCGTGTTTTTCAACCCTGCTCCTGAAGGACCCCCAACACTACACATTTTCTTTCAAACACACAAAATTCAACTCGTGGTTCATTAGAAGAAACTCCAGGAAGTGAAATGGGTGTGTCAGACTTTCAAAATGTGCAGTGTTGGGGACGTCCAGGCCCGGTTCCAGAATCAAATCACAGAGCTACTTCTGAAATTAGTGAGGGTATTTTTGTCTCGTCCTTTCAAAAAGTAAATCCCGCATTTATATGTGGATGGGCCTGTGAAGCGTGTATGTGGCCGCTTGTCAAGCATGGAAAACAAACATTTTATTCAAATTCTGAATATATTTATTAATTATATCGCCTAGACCGCATGCAAAAAGCACTCCCTTTATAATCACTAATAAGCTGTCACTCATTCATCACAATCTCACAAAGTTCGGTTATATTAATTAGTGAAGCTAACTACACAATGAATCTCTTATTTACTTAAACATTGGCCATTGCGTTCAAGAAATCAACAAACATGTCTGTGATTGGCTACATGTCCGAGCCCCTGCCCCGCTCTGGCTCCGGGCCTGCTTTTATGGAATACCATTTTGTGGTATTTCATATTTTTAATGACTACCATTATTTACAGTGGAAAATAATAATAATAAAATAGATTTGTCCAAACTTTTCATTAGTACATCACTGTATATTATTATTTATAATTGTACTTATACATTATTTATTGAATTAAAAACTCAGTTTACAGTTATGTCATTAAAATATTGTACTTGCAGGCCACATCACAGCACAGACAATGATGGATATTTTGAGGAATAAGGAAAGCGGAATCAACATGGAGGGAATGTTCATGACCACAGGAAGTATGGTGTCAGTCGTCCCCAAAGACCCAGATCTACCTGGTGTCCACTTCTTCACGGCCACTCCAGACCCGGAACGGTAGGCCAGGCTAGCTGATACTCACAAGTCACAGCTATAGTACAGGGCATGTTTTTCTTCTGCATTATTAATGCATGTCATATGTAACTACAGATTAGACATGATTTTTAATATAAATTGTGAATTATTATTATTATAATAATAGTATGATTTGTAATGATATTTAACCATTTGTTAATATACACTACCAGGCAATAGCTTGGAATAATTAAAGGTACACTTTGTAACTTTTGGCCCTCAAGCGGCTAAAAAGCAAAAATGCATGCATTTTGTGGAAGAACATTGTTTTGGTTGAGCTTTTTTTACTAGACTATAGGCTTATATAAACAGTTTAGATAGAAATATCTCAAGCTGACTAGCTGAACACGTTACTGTAGCTTTATCCATTAATAGTCATGGTAGTTTCTTAAAAATAAATTCCAGCACAGTGCTGTGACAACAATGAAATGAGCCTTCACAATAGATCATGCTTTACATTGAACTCTGTTAGAGAGCAACAATGGCAATTTATCTGTTTAACAAAATACTTTAAAGGTGCCTTATGTCAAAAAATCAATTCAAACTCCACATATGCCATACCAGATGGGGGCAGTATACCTCCAGAAAGTTGGCCTACTCTAGTCTGTTTTTTAGTTTCAGGTTGTTAATCTTCTAAAACCGTCAAATAGTCCGCTTTGTCCCGCCAAAGCCTATTTTGATCGGTGAGGGATGTAGACTAGAATGACTGCTGCCGCTGCGCTTGACAGGGCGCGTTACGAGGAGAGAGAGAGAGAGGGAGAGAGAGAGAGAGAGAGAGAGAGAGGAGAGGGAGAGAGGGAGAGAGAGAGAGAGGAGAGAGAGAGCGAGCGAGCCCCGCCGCGCGCGCGCACTCTCACGTCTTCAAACAACACGAGAGCGGTCCTGCTCTCTCTCCCTCGCGCATATTAATCAAATCAATTGACACGATAGTAAGACCGCAGTTTCGCGTGGAGCATTTGGAGATTTTTAGAGATTAAAGAGATACAAGCAGTGCGAGTTATTTGTGTGTTGCAGTTTGGCTGGTGGTTATGTATACTGCCCGCATACCGCCTCCCATGGCTGAAACTGGTATTACAACACCTGACGGGCCGGGGCTAGTAATGGTAATGCTAATTTAGGTTGATATCTCTGCAACACTATAACTTTTCATTTTTTTAATGACATCATCGCCCTTATTTCTTCTCATTCTTTTGATGCGTGTAGCTCATTTTTTGGATATTTTTACCTCAATTATTACACATGGCACCTTTAATCACCCGAGTAATAAAACGGCATCATATCCGCTTCGCTTTTACAAAATTTCAAATCCCTCAGTTCTGTGCATCTCTGAAAAGCCACACTAATGTTGGTTCTTGTTTTTTTACGAGCTCTGTCACTTTCTCTTTTTGCCTGCAGACTTTCCTCTGCTCAGTGTTTGATTAAAATGAATGATTTCCCGGAGTTTGGAGATTTAGCGGCTCCATGTCAACCTTTCTCGCGGGTTATGAAAACTAATCTCTGCCACTCCCGTACCATACATGCGTCAAAGTAGCCGGAGCAGCTTTTCTCTATTTAGGGAAATGACGAGATACGCACAGGCACAATTTCCCACGAACACCATCCCGCCTGGTCTTAGAAAATGTTCTTTACAGACAACATTGTCAAAACGATTCCCATTCAAAACATTGTGTAAATGCCCCCTCAAATATAAACACAAAAATGATGTGTTTTGAACCGTTCGTTTAGCTACGTTTTGGCGTATTGGGGGCCTGAAAATGCAAACTTTTGAAGTTTTTGAAAACAATGTCGTTACCATCTCCATGTAAACTACAAAAACATGTTCAGTCTATAGGAGTGTAGCAGCAGAATACAGCGTTTTCATTCCTTTCATGGATCCATGTGAATGAGGATCATTTTGACGATGTTGTCGTTTGTATTTGAAAACCGCAAAGGAAAAACGTTACATTTTTAAATATATTCAAATAGAAAACAATTGTTTTCTACAATAACATGTAATAATATTTCACAATATTACTGTTTTTACTGTATTTTAGATCAAATAAATGCAGCTTTGGTGAGCAGAAGAGACTACTTTAAAAAACATCAATAAATTATTATCAATAAATTATTCCAAACTGTTGACCAGTAGTGTAGTTAATATAGATTTACTAATTCTAGTGGCTTTTGCTTTGGCAAGTGTTGCTATTATTGCCTGGTGGACAATATAACTTTAAAATTGTCTCCAAAAATCGAATGATTCATTCATTTCATGCAGCTGTAATACTGCAAATCTCCTGTTTTTGTCCTCCACAGGTCTGTCTTTAAGCCGTTTATATTTGTATTAGACATCAAGCAGCTGAAGCACACATGTTCTCCATGTTTTGGAGAGGAGGATCCCGTGAAGAAGAAACCCCGTTTCCAGAGCAAACCGAACCGCAAACACCCTCTGTTCCTGAAGCACGAGGGGGTCGCCGCCATCATCGACAGCACCATGGTGAGCCGCTCAACGCAACATATGTTTCTTAGCCTCGAACAACAGCTGTTTGTCAATGTAAAAGCCAGGTCTACACAGTTTTAAAGATCAAAGCGCATGACAGATAAAGTTATTGTCTCCTAAGAGAACGAATTGATTCTGAACTGCCGAAATGAGTCATTAGTAATTCCAGTCTAACTTAGCATAACGCCAGTCTATGGTCTTCATTGGCTGCTGGTTAACAACAGAGCCTCAAATACTGTAGTTGTAGTAGCTGAGACTGGAAGAGTGTTGTTCATGTCGAGAAGACGCTGTTTTCTGCAAATACATTTTGTAAAAAGCAAATCCACTTTGATTAAAATTGATATGGTAAAACCGACGCCATCGTTACTATTCATATCACTGTGTATCAAGAGCTGAAATTCAGATATTGTATTAGGCGTAAAGATCTTATGTAAAGAGACATAATGTCTGTTTGTTTGTTCAGGAGAGAGGACAGAAGATTGAGCAGAATATGAGAGCTCTGGAGACGAAGAAGTTGGCAGAGATGGAGAAATATCTAACTGAGGGGATCGAGGATTCAACACTGCTGGTTCATCTCTTTACAGACACTGTAACTGAAGAGATTGGTATTTACACTGAGACTGAGACTTAGTTTAGAATCAAAAAATTGTCTTTTGAATAGAATTAATGGATGTTTCTTCAACTATAGGCACTTTTGGGACCTGTGGATGCTAGTAAAACACTTTTTACACTGTCATTTTCAGAACTTCAGTCATTTTGCTTCTCAAGTTAATGTATCTTGATTTAAAGTAACACTATGTAGTTTTTCAATCTTAATAATATATTTCCAAGACCCTTGTGATGGTACATCGACTTAAAATAAGTTAAATTACACGTCTGCCATAGCCTGACATGGTCTGTATTGCTTTTACTGGCACTATGTAACTTCGGGGTTCGGGTAGGAACCCGACCACAAAAAGAACTACAAAATTCGACTGCTTTACGTCAAGCGCTACAAATTAATAGTCATTATTTCGTTTTTCTTCGTTTCTGATGTCTCAATACATCATCCTTTCATGAAATCATGTAACATACTCTACCTTGTCTGTGGACATCGTTCATTCTAAAGCCGGTGCTGGGTAAACAGCAAGCGTGCGTGCGACGGTAGGCTAGATTATTTACGACAGCGGCAATGGACAATTTAGTTTCCAACCAGTAGGGCGACCGAAGAGGAAAAGTTACTTGGTGTTACTTTAAGAATCTTTAGACCTTTGCACTGGAAAACAAGACAAAACTACTGAAAAAGAACAGCACTTTTTTGCAGTGTGATCAGTAAAAGATATTTACAAATATATCTTCTGTTCGGGAGCAGAGAAAATTCAATTCAAATTTTTTTCGTAAAATGAATTAAAAAGTTATGGAGATCTGTTGGAAATTATATTTTCAAACTTTGAAGTGTTGCTAATACAACTTATTGTGCTTAGACATTTAGAGAACATATTGCTATTTTATGTTTTTCCTTTGAATTTATTCCTTAAGTTTTCTTTAATTGGTCCTTCATTAAACCTGCAGAAACCCTGTAAAGCCATATGGTTAAAAATAAAACCCAAGACAGTTTTAACATGACATGCTTGAAATCTCAATCTCAACCCCTCAGATATAAAAGTTCCCAAAGTTGAAGAAACACACAATACCTTTGCTAGTGGAGAGATCATTTACATAACCTTCCACCCATTTCCTCTATGTTTGGATATCATTTTAATAATATACTCAAAACCATTGACTAGTTAGTCACATTGTCATTGTCACAATTTACTTGTGTGTTTTAAGCATTTTAGAGTGCATGTCAAAGATTTCAGATATCATACGCAAACACTTACAGTTAAATAATTTATTCCAAAGGATTTACTTTGGGAAATATGTGAACTGGAAGTTGGGAGAACTTACTAACTATCCACTCAATTCAAGTAAAAAACAAGCAAAAATAATAAAAAGATCAACACTCATTAAAGTCCATTCCACAATCACAGTGAGCTTGTCTTTATTGTTATTGCATGGCTTCAGTGCCCAGCTGAGCATAGACTGCAGTGTTCAGAGGAGAGCAGGTAAATGAGACGATTTAAATTCCCGCCGAAAGTAGTCACGGGTCAAAAAATAAGCGCAAATTAATTAACAAGTAAAAATATATTGCTCAAACTGGAAAAACTGGAATTATCTTTGGGTGTAAAAATTATTATTAAGCCCTCCCTAATTTCCATGAAACTCGAACTGCAACATTTGGAAAAGTGCAGAATGTAGAAAGAAGAGCAGAGTAAAACAGTAGCTACAAGCTTAGAAAAAATGTCAAATATGAGCAGAAAAAGAGCACAAAGTACAGATTAATAAAACCAAGGAGAAACAAACATGTTTAAGATTTGATCAATATAATAGTTAAAGTTTTGATTCATGCTTGTTTTTTTTTTAAATGCGCTTTTAATTTTTTGATTCATGCTTGTTATATTTTGGTCCGTGACCACGTTTTGTGCTAATCTGATCATTTTGCTTTTTTTTTCTCAGGTTGTGCACTTTATTTTTACATGCGGTTTTTGAAAAAAAGGTTTATTTTTTATCCGTGACCGCGATACTTTCGACAGGAATTTAACCCCATAGCGCACTCACCGACATCGCAGGATTCTCCTTCAATGAATTCACTTGTTTCCTGTTTAATCAAGACAAAAGCAAAACAGTGTCTGTCGCCCTCGTGTGGCTGTGAAATGAAACACAACCACTTCCCATCAGGGTAATGAATCATTTGGAATTCAATTTATTTGAATATATCTGAATTTTTTGGAAAACCAAGATGCGGGCTGGTTATCACATGGGCTATATCTCAATACAGGTTATATTCAACTTAACATGCTATGGAAATAAATGCATATCTGCCATCTACCAGTGATTCTGCCACATACATCTGCCAAATGTTTTAAAAACAAAAAATCTCAATGAGTGCAGTAATGTAAACAGTTAATGGGATACATTCTTAATTTAGAGTGGTGTAAATATAACTGCACCAGAACTGCAATATTGTTATTAAACCTGACTAAATGACTGCAAAATAAATAAATTAAAATTCTTTTATGGATTATGTGTCAGTTCAATCTGTGAAAAAAAATTATTAAAAAAGACTAATATTCAAATGTCCAGGGGAAATAAAAGCAGATCAGCTAACAGTTCTTCAGCTCTCCCTGTTCAGTCCTGAAATGTTTAGTTTGTTTCCAAACTCCCCTTTGCCATCCGGTATGTGTGAGGTAGATGAACTGTTCAAGACCTCGTTCTAACCAACTCCTTTCACATCTGGCTATTGCTATTAGTATCAGTAGAACAAATATTTCACTTAAAGGGATAGTTCACCCAAAAATGAAAATTAGCCCATGATTTACTCGCCCTCAAGCTATCCTAGGTGTATATGACTTTCTTCTTTCTGACGAATACAATCTGAGTTATATTAAAAATGTCCTGGCTCTTCCAAGTTTCATATTGGCAGTGAATTGCTGTTTCTATTTTGAAGTCTATAAAAGTGCATCTCTCCATGATAATAGTGCTCCACACGGCTACGGGGGGTTAATATAGGCCTTCTGAAGCGAAGTGATGAGTTTGTGTAAGAAAAATATCCATATTTAACATGTTATAAAGTAAAATTCTAGCTTCCGGCCAAACATATGCAGTCTACTTGTGCCTAAAGCACAACTTACACAACTTGAGACGTAAATATAAGCAGTGCGTCGCATTACTCACACAAGTTGCGCTTAGACTTAAGTCGAATCCATATGTTCGTTTGTCCGGAAGCTACTGTAGTTATTTTACTTTATAAAGTTTTAAATATGGATATTTTCTTACACAAACTCATCGTTTTGCTTCAGAAGGCTTTATTAACCCCCCAGAGCGCGTGGAGCAGTTTTATGAACTTCAAAACAGAAACAGCCATTTACTGCCATTATCCAGCTTGGAAGAGCCAGGACATTTTTTAATATAACTCCGATTGTATTCGTCTGAAAGAAGAATGTCATATACACCTCATGACTTGAGGGTGAGTAAATCAAGAGATAATTTTCATTTTTGGGTGAACTATTCCTTTAAATGTGCCCTAAAATGAACCACTGTCCATCCATCCATCAGCAGCCTTTGAGATGATCTGAGTCTATACGAAGCGGTAGTGCAAGGCCTCGTCCAGGAAGCCGAACTCGAGGCTGATGTGCTGAATGACTCGGCCCTCGAGCAGACGAGAGCCGTACGCTAAAGCCTCGCCCGGGTCAGCGGCCAATCCCACGCTCTGCAGCCAGCGGACCATCTCAGTGCCCAGGAACGTCTCAGCGGTGCTTCTCTCTCCACACCTGCACATCAGCAGAGCACGCGTCACCCACTGCACCCAAACCACACACGCCAGCACAGAGCAAGAGCGCGGGAAGCAAGCGGTACACGAGCGGGAAGTGAGAGGTGATTAGAAAGCAAGAGCAGAGGTGTGAACCACAACCACATGAGGCGGGGGAAAAAAATCAAAGGGAGATTCATGCAAATGTGCAAACACGTTTTAATGAACAAACATGCTGTAATGAGAAAATCATGATAAAAAATTAATTGAACTAATACTAAATTTAACTTTTTACTATTATAAAATAAAACTATTATTTTTTGTGCATGCACTAAAAACAAATAAAATATTACTTTTTGTGCATGCACTAAAACAAAAATCAAACATGCGAATGAATGCATGATAAACAAGAGATGGCAGTGAAGAGGCTCTCACCTTTTCTTGTGAACGATGTCTCTGACGCACTGCTGCTTATGATATGTGAGGAACTGACTGCAGGTCAGCCTGATCTCTTCAGACGGCACAGAGCCGGTGACATCCGGACCCCAACGCTGCCACAGGCTCGCTAACCTTCACCAACGTACACAAGAAATCTAATCATTACCCTAATTATGTATCTAATATTCACATTAAAAATGATTTTGTTTTCCTTCCACTGTTTAAACACAAGCTCTTCCAAAACATTTATTGAAAAAAAAGCCACAAAAACTGTTTGGGAATGTTTTTGGAAGCAACTTCATCACTTAATGACATTATAACAGTGATTGGACTATTAATGCTACAAAATGACTAATTAATTTATTAAATTTCCCCCATTTACGCTTACAACATAAATGTCAATAAAGTTTGTAACCCCATGATTACAGCCTCTTTGCCAGTACTGCCTTACATTGTGACAGGATCTCGAAGCAACTGAAATGAACCACTACTCGCTATTTTACTCGCTCCAGCCGCTTTGCTTTTTGATTGTTTACACTTGTAGTTCGGCCTCTCTTGGTTCGGACCAAAATAGAAAATTATACAATACGTAAACGTTATATAAAAACGCTGTATTCTGCTGCCAGGCCAGTAGATGGCGATGAAACACTAAAGACTGAACACGTAATACGCTTGTGCATGACGTCACAGTTTTCACAGATTCGCGTTTCTCTTTCAAGGATACGTTTCGGTGTCTCGCTATGGGATACGCTATTCCTCAGAAGCCCCATTACATTACGCCAGCCCCAATTGGCTGGCAGACATGACGTAGTGTCTGGGAGTGGCTACCCCACCCCTCAGTATAAGAGGAGCAACACAACGTCATTACGACATTCAAAAACCTCTTCTCGCTTCACACCAGAAGCCTACACACTTTTCAACAAACTTCTGGACGAATTACTGGCCACCATGCCATTTTTCGTCTGGCTCCTTCGATTCGCATTCCAGCCGATTCCAAGGATTGTTCGACACAACGTTGACTGCAGCAATGCAGACTATCCCGGCTAGTGAGGGATATTCTGCGCAACTTTGTCCATGAGGGACAAATTTTTATGCAAGGACACAAAACATGTCTGCTCTGCATGCCTTGGGCTGAAGTCAAGTCAAGTCATCCTCATTTATATAGCGCTTTTAACAATGTAGATTGTTTCAAAGCAGCTTTACAGAGATAAACAAAATTTAAGGTAACAAAGAATGGATGAAACATGAAACATCCTCAATTGGTGATTGAGAATCCCAGTTCATGTAAACACTGCGCACGCTTCACCATGAAGAGTCTTCGTTACAAGCTAGCACGCTAAGCTAGCCAGTCAGGCTCCCCCCATGGAGCCCCTCATGACTCTTAGCCCCGCGCCAGCTGCCACTCCTCAGGTATCCATTCCTGTAGAGTTGCCCACCACGGCAGCTCTATCCTGGGGTGAGCAGCTCGATGTACCTCATGTGTACCTCTGCCCAGTCTGCTCAGCACGGACTAGGAAGAGGACGCGCTTGATTTCGAGGAAGAGGGGCAATCTGACTTTCTCCTCACTGAAGAAGAGGAAGACTTTGAGGACTCCCCATTCCTCCCCTCTGTGCACCGTGGTAGCAGAGACTGCAAAGTCTCGCTACGAGGGTAAGAGGCTGCCGAGTGCGTAACGGGCAGCACGACAGCTCCGTCCTGTTTTTCCAGAGCTCCTGGAAGAGGTTGCGGTTCCGTGGAAGGAGTTTAAGCCATTTACCAGCAAGATGCCCGTGCAGGGAGGATCCGCTCTCGATGTGGAGGGGATGGAGAAGGAAGGCCGAATACCCCCCATAGAGCCATTAGTTGCCGCGCACTTGCACCCAAAGCGCACAGCGGATACAAATCCAACGTTGCCATCTAAAGCTGACCGATTCCAGTCGAGCATGACAGAACGCACTTATAAAGCAGTCGCTCTCTCTGTCAGGGCTATGAACGTGATCTCTGCTGACCGCATACCAAGCAGAGCTGCAGGATGAAGCGTCTACCATGCCAGCTCAGACACACTGGGAAGAGATCTGTGTTGTCGCGAATCTCTCTCTGCGTCTTTAGAGATGCGCGGTTCAAGCCGTGGGGAAAGCCATGGCCACAATGAGAGAGGACGATGGCTTAATCTGGCTAATCTCTCTGACAGGGAAAAATAAGACATCCTAGACACACTGGTCATTGCAGAGAGCATTTTTGGCTCAGCTCTGACACTGATGCAAAAGACATGCAAAAGAGGGATGATGAGGCCTTGCAACTCTGTATGCCGAGAAAGACGCAGACTGCACCCCCTCCGCCACCCCGACAGACCTTTGCACAAGCTACGGCCCGCACACTCTGAGACGGCAGAGACCAAACGTAAATGCAGCGGGTCAGAGCGGAGCACAGGAACAGAGATCTGCCTGGCCTAGGTCCAGCCAGCTCCTCAACCTCATCCCCATCCTCAGGGAGCGAGGAGGACGAAGGCAGTTTGACGGGGTCTTCCCCAGGGAAGGTAGTCAATAGCCCCCCAGTTTGCAAGCTCCTAACCCTCAGTTGTTCAGCGTACGACAAGTCATGAGTTTCACAGTTCCAAGATGTTCTGTGGGGATAGATGCGCTGGCACACGAATGACCCTGCACTCTCCTTGGCACTGATAGCGTTAATATCCCCAACACTCTACAGAGTGAGGAAGGAGTGACTAAAACTGATATTAATAGCTCCGAGGTGGCCAGGGAGATACTGGCTGGCGGAGATGATACATATGCTGTACGAAGACCCCTGGTCTCTCCCGTTACGCAGAGATCTACTGTCACAGGCATGGGGGGGGGGTCTTTTATTCTGACCCAGAACGCTTGGCACTATGGGCCTGGCCAGTGAGTGGTCGAAATTTAAATATAACCGGTCTGTCTGATAGTGTTATCAGAACCATACAGAATGCTAGACCTTCATCGACTAAGTCTTTTTATGAATGCAAACGAGGTGTGTTTGAGCACTAGTGCATGGCTAAGCACGAGATTCCCTTTCAGTGTTCAGTGGCAGTCGTTTTAATATTTCTACAGGATTTGATAGACCAAAGGGATGAGACATTAAACCGAGGTCTTGACTCTCTGTGGTCATATAAAATCCCATGGCACTTCTCATAAAGAGTAGGGCTGTAACCCCAGTGTCCTGGCCACATTCCCTCCAATGGCCCTTGCCAATTATGGCCTCCTAATAATCCCCATCCACTAAATTGGCTCGATCACTCTCTCTCCTCTCTTTACCTATAGTTGGTGTGTTGTGAGCGCACTGGTGCCGTTGTACTGTGGCTGCTCACACTGGTGGTGGTTGAGGTGAGACCCCGACATGATTGTAAAGTGCTTTGGGTGTACAGTAGTACATATGAAAAGCACTATATAAATGCCTCATTCATTCAAAGGAAAGTCTTTTCAACCATAGAAGTGTATTTGACCGCTATATCGGCTTGTCACATATGCATAGATAGATTAGTATGCAGGTTCATGAAGGGCACGCGTCACGCTTTGCCAGTTTCAAAACCGCTTTCCCCTTCATGGGATTTAGCACTGGTACTTGATGCTCTCTCAATGCCCCCCATTTGAGCCACTGGACAAGATTGATTTCAAAATGTCGTTTAAGACGGCGATGCTGTTAGCCTTGGCTTCGGCAAAAGCGTGTAAGTGAGATTCACACACTTTCTGTGCATTCAGCATGTACACAGTTCATGCCCGGGGATGCAGGGGTAGTTCTGAAACCTAATCCTGCATTTATGCCCAAAATAGTTAACTCTATCATTCCTTTTGAGCTAAGAGCTTTCTTTCCACCACCTTTTGCTTCATGAGAACAGCAAAAGATAAATGCATTGTGCCCAGTGCGTGCTTTAAGCATATACACAGAAAGAACCAGAGGGTTCAGGGAGAGTGATCAGCTATTGGCATCTTGGGGAAAACCACGTACGGGGGAAGTCGATTACTAAGCAGCGTTTATGGCACTGGATAGTGGAGGCAATTTCGTTGGCATATTCCAGTAAGGGTCATGTGTCCCCAGCTGGATTACATGCACACTCAACAAGGGGAATGTCAACTTCGTAGGCTTTCTTTAAAGGAGTCACGATACAGGATATTTGCGAAGGTTTTATAAACTGGATGTTACAGCTCAAACTTTAGCACATGCAGTATTGGGCGTAGGAGTTTGAGTCATGACTCGTCCAGCCCTGGAGGCGGTGCTTGTGGTTGGCAGGGGACTTCGAGGCAGGCTATCTGGCAATATGGGAGTTAGGATATCCCATAGTGAGACACCGAAAAGTAAGCTTGAAAGAGAACAATAGGTTACTTGCGTAACCCTGTTTCTCTGATAGCATTAAGTGAGGTGTCTCACCAGATCACACTTGTGCTGTGTGAAGCGAGGAAGAGGTGTGCTTGTTTTGAATGTTGTAATGATGTTGTGTTGCTCCTCTTATACTGAGGGGTGGGTTATCAACTCCCAGACAATTCATCATGTCTGCAAGCCAATTGGGGCTGGCGTAATGTAATAGGGCTTTCTAAGGAATACGCGGAAAGGGGCGTATCCCATAGCGAGACACCTCACTTAATGCTATCAGAGAATCGGGGTTACGCAAATAACCTATTGTTTTGTTTTTTTACATGGAGACACTTTGAAACCGTTTTCAAAAAATTGTTTTTTCAGGCATCCAAAACGCTGTTGTCGTGTAAACGAATCCCCAAAACGCATAAAAAGTTTTACGTTTCTATTTGAAAAAGGTATCGTGTAAACAGCCCCTTGGAATTAATTTTTAACACTGAACCTAAAGATACAACACAGATTTATGACGTATATTTTACGACTGAACTTACTGTGCATCCAAAACAATGCAAAAATTTAACAAGACACGAGGGAGATATGAGGAAGAAACACCTAATATGTGGCGTTCACAAGTACAAGAGTCTTTCCTTGCCATTAATGCTTCGATAAAACGCCTACATCTCCTTCGATTATAAATACTGGCTAGTGCGGTGGCACTATATGTAATTATTAAGAGATATATGTAAACCAACATCTGTTGCTATGATTTTTGGAATAACTAACCGCAAAGGAAAAAAATTACAGTTTAGTCACATAACATTGGTTAATGGAGTCATTACATTGCGTCATTTCGCAATCATTTTTTATCTAAAAAGTTTTGAGCAAATCTGTAATGGAAACGCGGCTACAAGAATTGTCTAAATTGTCTAAAAGTTAGAAAAAGAATCACATGTACTTTTTTATCATTAATGTGTAAATGTGGACTGTTGTGATGTGTAGTCTGCCTGACTGTGTGGATATGAAAAAAATATTTTTTTTCAGCTTAGCATCAATAAATGCTCCTTTTAGAACAGGGAGGAAGTTTTAATTCCAGAAAATAACAATATGCTTTCATAGTGTGTCAAAAGAAAATTTGATTCGTCATCATTTGAGCCCTTTAAAGCTTAAAGAGTTTTGTAAAAAGTTGAGTTACCTTTTTTTGAATGGAGAGATAATTAAATGCTTGTCAAGGCCAAAAAATGCGAATGAAATGAGACCCTAGAGAGGGAAGACAGTAAGAGATGTATGTTTCAGAAAAAGCAACAGATAGTTTAACTCCAGCACACAACACATGTGACAGGATCACACACACTCACCTGCCCGAAATTGGCCACAACACAGAAGAACTGCAGCTCCACATACAGCTGTCCTGGGTCTGTATTAAAGAGCCACCACAGACAGCTGGAGAGATTCTACCAAACACACACACGTTATCACATATGAAGTAAACTAAAAACAATCACAGGGTACTAATTCAAGGTCTCATTCCCTTACATATTTACGTATTTGTGCATGAAACCTGCGTACAAATATTTTCACGAACAAATCATGATTCATCAACAACTTTCGTTCTAAATATTATTCTAAATTTACGAAAAAATATGAACTGAAACCACATACCACATGAAATCATGTGTTCGTATAAACGTGTTAAAGTGCCCCTATTGTGATTTTTCGCATATTCCCTTTCATGCAGTGTGTAATACAGCTGTCTGTGAATCTAAACGCTCTGCAAAGTTGTAAAGCCGAAAGTGCACGATAAATAAAGTTATTGTCTCCTAAAAGAAAGAATCGACTCTGAAACGCCTAAACGAGTCGTCAGTAATTCCTGTCTCACTTCCGTGGCCTGCATACGTAACGCGGAAACACATTTGCATAATACTCGTCTATGGTCTTCATTGGCTGCCCGCGAACAACGTCTACTGTGACCCTCCCTCAAACACTGCAGCTGGTTCCTGTGGTTTACATCCGACCTGACATCCTTTGGAAGTGAAAATAACATGAGTTTGCTGAGGATGTGAAGAATCAGTGGTTCAATTAATTTCTACAATATCATAGCTGTATAATCCCAACCTTTTGATGTGTTCCCATCATTTTACTGACGTAAATCTTTTTTTAGTTTGACACGGTATTCCAGTTTATTTGAACCAACTTGCTCCTCAGAAACACAGCCTGTTAGTATGACTAATACTGATTTTTATATTTTCTATCGAGTGTTCAACATACGTTTTTGGTGAGACTAAAAAAAAATCCAATTTAACAGATCTGCAACTATTTTACAAAGAGTGGAAAATATTCCCAAGTCAAGATGTGCCAAGCTGACAGAGCGCTTTAATATAATCAAAGGCTGCTTACACTAAGCATTCGATTTAGTGGTGTTGGTGTGTGTGTGGTGTGTATGCAGTTTGGTTTTCAGTGGCATTGCATAGGTTGAATTTTTTTACATTAAAGGTGCAGAAGTTCTGATATGACTTAACTTTGTTACATCACAATACCCAGCTGTTTTTATAGCCACTGTATGTCTGAATGAGTGATTCTGTACTCACAGCGAGGAGACAGACGGTCAGTAACAGACACACCAGCACATGTCTCGTCGACTGTATATCTGTGTTCTGTCTATCCGCTTCTTTCTGTTCCTCTTCAGCCAGTAAACACTTGTGGGAGAGCATTGCTGGCTACATTGACCTGAAAACAGCATTTAATATTATGCATAGGCCTATCTCTTTTTTTTTATGTATTCCAGTCAGTTTAAAAAAAAATGTTTTATTAATGCAGAAGTCATTAAAGAAATAGATCATGCAATAATGAAAATTCTGTCACTCCGAAAGCATTTTATTACACAGGTCTATTAGTGTGGTATCATTGATTTCAGGTATTTCAACAGGTAAACGCTCTTATCCATACATCTACTGTGTGTACTGAGTTCTTGCTAAATTACTGTCTCAAACTAGGACCTCTGACCAATAAAGCAACTTCTTTTCTATTGAGTGAACAGGAACTGAAAGAAAAAGCAAACCTGTGTGTATGGACGCTTCCTCTCTGGGGCTTGTTACATCAGGCATGGTCTGCTCACGGTCACATGCGCACTCACACATCAGACAATCTGACAAACACATAAAGATTAGTCATCAACCTCAGCCTTCATCTTTCATAGAGCCGTAGATATTTCACATTCAATGCTTTTTATAGGCTCAGAATGGCATACTACTTACTGATTTCATTCTCAGTATTCTGTGCTCACTATGTGGCAAATGCATTGGATATCAATTATGATTTTTATCTCCTGCCTAACTCTTAGTTCATACAAAATTAGATAAAAAATGCAGGATAAAGGCATTTATTTCTGAGATTACACCCAGGTGTCAATTGCTGAACTGTCATGTTTGAAAACATACTACTGTTTAATACATGTATTGCTGCATATGGCATTTCACTTTAAAATACAGTACTAGATATAGTGATCATATAGCAGGGGTGTAATTTAGAAAACAGAAAGAGGGTATGCTTTGACGTCACTTTCCCGCAGGATCACCGCGTGGCAAAAGAGCTGCTGTGTGACTGGATTTAACAGGGGAAACTGCGAAAACGCGAGTAAAACAAACAATTATCAGTTAAAACTACAAGTTGGACTCAATATAGTGTTTCTTACAACTTATCAAAGATCCAGTGATCCCTGGATATTGACATGCAGCCAGGAATCGTGTTTCCTGACATTTATATGTCCCTGATTTATAAGCAGGGGAAATACATAAAGCAAATTTGCCAGTGAACGCTTTATACAAATACAATATAGGTAACGTCAGGTCTCATGGTGCATCGGTAATTATGGTAAAAACCAAAAGCCGACGTGGAAAATGCACATGAATACCTCTGTGGTATTTTCCACTGGGCAGCTCGTAGAATATTTTGATGCACGAGTTGCCGAGATGAGATAACCTTTGACCTTTTCAAAATGGCGGAGAGTCGTGAATGGTAAAAATATGTACTATTGATGATCTGGAAAATATACAGCATATTATTTACCGTTGAGTTTTGATAAATCATCTTCTGCGTAGCAGATGACTTAAGCAATCTAAATAGTTTTAGCTAAATAACAGGTCTGGATCTCCATCTTTTTACCACATTACGACAACAAAAGCACTTGAACGCAACACACTGGTAAATACCAGTTCACAAGTGGACAATATCATATTTTCCCTAGCACGTGAACGCACCATTAATGCGGGTGATCACTCATTCCAATGTTATATATATATATATATATATCATATCGTACAGCCCTAAAACTTGTATAGTTTTTTGTCAGTGTTTATTTAAAAACACCAAATTACGCAGAAAAAACGATGGTAGAAATTTAATTGACGAGTTGTAATTACAATATATAGGGTGTGATTTTACCCCTAAATTCAGCATATTGAACAAAAATGAAACCTGCAAATCCACCTTTCGCTGTCTGGATCCAGTGGTTTCTATGATTTGCAGGATCCATTTGCTTCTCTGTTCTGTAGCTTTCGGCAGTCTGTAAAAATATACCTCAGGATTCTTGTCAAATCTAGTTGTACAGTCAATCTCAAAGCTCTTTCCCGGTTTAGATGTGTTTTGTGTGTTTTTCTTGGCACTCATGCTGAAAACAAATGCTGCTGCTCAGTGTTTCTGCCACTCGTAAATGCAATCACTCTGGCCGACGGTGACGTCACGCGCATGCCCTATATAGAAACCCTTGCGTGACTAGACTCCGCCCACGTGTGGAGTTCTCCTATCTGCAGCTATATCTACTTGACTTTAAAAAGGATGTTCATGAATCTGGCCCCATAGTTTTAGAAATAAAGGAGTTGTCAGTGTCATACCTGTGTTGATGCTGCCTATAGCAGCGGGCTGCTCGACAGAGCTCTGTGTGTTTGTGTCGTAGGGAAGCCGCACATCCTCCTCACTGCCAGAGACTGATCCGTGCTCAAGTGTGTGATAGTCTCGTGTTCGTCTGCTGAGCAGTGCCAGAGAGATCCCACACAGCGTGATACTCACGAATAACACCATCGATGAGCACAGCACCTACAACACACACACAATCGCAAAAGCAGATCACAGCGGTTTCAAGACCTCATTAGTCAAGTCACATAGTGCTTTTTACAATACAGATTGTTTCAAAGCAGCTTTACAGAGATAACAGGAAAATAATGCAACAAAGTTTGTTTCCAGAAGGAAATAGCGAAATAGCTTAAATAAATTCAGTGATGTTTCACTGGTTTTTAAGCCGGTAAGTATAAGATGACTATTTCAAAGTCTGTTGTAAGTAACACACTTTCTGCTGCCAGCTGGTGGCACTATGACCATGACTGACTCACAACAGCCACATCCATGTGATCAGCCCCCATAAACAAATACAACACCAATTTGATTTAAATAAGCAGAACAGAACTTTAAATTTAATATTCTGAGCAAGCTAAAACCACATTTTTAGCTTAGTTCACACATATTTTTTGTTGGCTGAACACCCACAAAAAAGTATTTGAAAAAGTATTTACCAAGCATTGAAAGGCATATTCATATGGACTGAAATACCAAAAATTAGACTGTGTTACTCTAAAGGGCTGTTAAAGAGATAGTTAAAAAAAAAAATCTGTCATCAGAAGATATTTTGAAGAATGTTGGTAACCAAGATAGTTGATTGTACCCAATGACTTTCATAGTATTTATTTTTTCCTACTATGGAAGTCAATGGCTACCGTCAACTGTTTGATTACTGACATTCTTCAAAATATCTTCTTTTGTGTTCAGCAGAAGAAAGAAACTCATACAGGTTTAGACCAACTTGAGGGTGAGTAAAACATGATAGAATTTTTATTCTGGGTGAACTATGCATTTAACACCAAGGGGCGATAAATATAATGACTATAAAGTTGTAATAGTTGTTCTAATTCTATGAGAATTGGGAAGGCCACACCACAGCTATAACGTTAACGACACAGAAGAATAATTTAGTTTAATCAAAACATTTTCTCCAGCTGATGAAGGATAAAAACATTGACAGCCAATCAGAATCCACCCAACTCTAAGCTTGAGCATTTAAAGTGGCAGACCATAAAACTGCAGCACATGCTAATAATAAACAGAACGTTATCGTACGTTGGTGTGGACACTAATATAGTTATAGTTATAACAGAGTTTAACTCTGACTTGTTCAGATCATATAGGCTTTTGTTCATGTAGGTTCAGACTGTGTGTTCAGCGTCATGCACATCTAAACCACTGTTCCTTGTTACGTGTGCCGTGAATATTGTCAAATACCAAAAAAAAGAAAACGATAAATAAAATAAATGCTACAAATAAGAATATATCGTCGCGTTCGGACGGAATCCGTGTATCTCTTTATTTTGACATTTTTAAAAATCAATGGGTTTAGGTCATCATTTAAGATATTGGTCATCATTTAACCCAGTTAATGGGAGTTTAAAAAACAATTTACGCAATGAAAAGTATTAAAAAGAGCTTGTGACTAAAGCTCGTAACTCGATTGGCTCCTCGAACTGTCAGTCAAACCTCATAACTCTGCCCGTGTGTATCGTGAATGAAGTGCTGCACGCAGTTTGGAGCGAGATCTCCGCTTGTTTGCAATGTAAAGGTAATTAAAAAAAATGATGTTTGAATAAGTACAGAGTTTACATTACTCAAGAGACACAATGTTTATAAAGGCTAAATTTGTGTTTGTGTAGTTTGGGGTTTGCTTCTATTAAACTTTTAAACCTGTAAGCGTTTGACTGAGAAACAGAATGAATTACGCTTACTACTGTGTTCTAATGGTAGTCATACTGGTCAAAAACCTCATAACTCCATTTGATCGTAATTTTCATAAAATGTTAATATTATAATGGCACGAGCTGGTGTCTGACCACATATAAAGGCACAATACCAAATTTGACGACAGTGTTTATTTAATAAAGATACAAGGTTTTCCGCCTGACAGCGACAAAATGTAAATTTGTTGTTTTATCATCACCAACAACATCATATAACTAGTACACCTTTTTGTGTTCCTCCCTGACTTAAGCTCGATTTTCACATTAATTGATAGTTTTCCTTTATTATAATACCCAGTTTTATAATGCCATTCGACGTTTGAGCAATTTTGCCGTGGCAAGAAAAAGGTTGGGAAACACTTCCTGTGACCTCATGAAGTGACGATGGACACGACCAGAGGCAAACTTTCACGTCTTTACTCTGCTCTTTCCATTCGAGACATCTGAACTTGAGAAGACCGTATCACCCTGCCTACATCATGACTAAAGAAATCAATGCTGACTATATTACCTGAACAAACAGATTTGCAAAGTAACACCACGGACAGTCAGTCTTAAAGATGGCATTTTAAAAACAGATTGGATTGTGCACAATATGAATAATGCTTTCATCATATTTGTACCTGCGTCTTTCCATAAAAGAATGCGGAGTCGATGGTGTCTGGCATTCTTTGCCCTGACAGGAGGAGGACACACACTGCTAGAACAGGCAAACTGAGAGAGAAAACAGCAGACATCAGTGCCTTCAGCTCAAAAACACTGCATTTCAGATATCAGAGAAACAGCTTTATCAGAGCCTTGTTTTCAGAAGTATTTTCCTCATTCTTTCCGAAGTGTCACAAGCCAAGAACCAAACCGTCCAGATCCAAGGCGAAACACAATATTACACACACACACAAAAAAAGACTTTGTACTTAAATCATTGATTATAAAATCTAATATATTTGTATTCAAGTACTTTGAGACTGTAGGAAGATGAATGCTTTACGTCATTTGCAATGCCTCAGAAGAAATCTCTTTTATTATGGATACACTCATAAAAATAAAGATTTTTTTTTGTAAGGCTTTGCAGCGATGCAATAGAAGAACCATTTTTGGTTCCCCAAAGAAGCTTCAGTGGATGTTAAAGTTTCTTCATGAAACCATCAATGTCATTAAATAACCCTTATTGTTTAAGTCCCCCTGTAGTCAATATTTGTATCCCTTAAAACTCAACTTTTTCCTGTGAAAAAAAATTCTTCATGCCTTAAAATAGACACCCTTGCTTCATTTAGTATACACGGCTCTATAAATATGCAAATGAGCCCCGCCTCCACTCACTCACTCACTCAGAGATCCACTCGGCCAACTTACTGAGGTAAACGCTGCACAATGATATCACTCTTTACAATGTCGGACACATAATGGTAATTAATATGATTAGCCTTTTGCTTGACTATGTTATCAAACAGCTAATAATGTGTTGCTGATGTTACACAAACTATGTTTCTGTTCCTAATATACATAATTCACCCGTTATATTGCTAAATCTACCTGATTTTTCATATCAACAGAAAAATATACCGGATAACCTGGCTTCTGTCGAGACTCCCCTGCTAGTTCACTGTTGATGATATGCTAAAGCCCTCCGACATGTTGATCTGATTGGTTACAAGGTAGTTTGTGACGTCAGAAACACCAGCGATTTCAAACCGTGTTTTTGAGACTGTCTTTGGTTCACTGCAGTTTTAAGCAGAAAATACTCAGCAATGCTGTCGACTTATGAATTTACACATGGTTTGTATTAAAGCATATTAAAAACTCCACATAGACATATAAACAACATTAAAAGCTGAATTTTCACCACAGGGGGACTTTAAGTGTTGTGTAATTCGACACACAATTAAACAAGTTTATTTTTTTTATAACTCTACCTATTCTACAGCTAAACAATCCCAGAGCTCATAGTAGGTCATTCTTGAAAGGATTACGCTGCAGTAAATATTAAAAATATCGAGTATAAATCGGTTGTGTCTTGTTCAGTAGTGTAATACTCAACTGGTCATTGTGTAAGTGTGTTGAACACGCACTCACCCCCAGCCGGTGATCACGGTGAGCCCTGGCCTGAAGCTCTCCTCCTCACTTCTCCTCAAGAGCAGCAGAGACAGAGCGATCAGACCTTCACAACACACAAGAGCATTCAAACACGTCTGTCACCTTCACAAACACACTGCTTTTCTTCGGTAATAACCCATATGTGACCCTGGACCACAAAACCAGTCACATAGGTCAAATTTTTTAAATTGGGATTTAAACATCATCTGAAAGCTGAATAAATAAGCTTTCCATTGATGTATGGTTTGTTAGAATTTGAACATCTGGAATCTGAGGATGCAAAAAAATCAAAACTGAGAAAATCGCCTTTAAAGTTGTCCATTTATGTTCACGATTGTGCAGCATTCACTCACAAAAATAGATGTTTTATATATTTACGGTAGGAAATTTACAAAATATCTTCATGGAACATGATCTTTACTTAAAGGTGGGGTATGTGATTTGCAAAACAGCCGGCAGATTTTGAAAATACACAACTCAAAAGGTCCTACCTTCTTTCCCTGACTCCACCCACTCCACCCATTCGAAGAGGGGCATGGGGGAGGGGGTGTGGTACGACCGTTTGATTGACGAACTTACTGTCCAATGATTCTAGACGGTCTTGAAAATGATTGGCTGCAGTTTTTCGAGTCCTGCCCGTTCCACAGATGATTAATTTTTTAATTTTCATTTCAGTGCTTCTAACTCAGTGGCTGTAAGTGGTTTAGGAAGAGGATTTCAAGTTATTTTGAAAAAATGTCAAAAAAGAAAGTCACATACCCCACCTTTAATATCCTAATAAGTTTTGGCATAAAAGAAAAAATCAAGAATTTTGACCCATACAATGTATTGTTGGCTTTTGCCACAAATATACCCGAGCGACTTATGACTGGTTCTGTGATCCAGGGTCACATATGCCCATGTAAGAAAAGTCTAGCTGCTTACATTACAGTTTGTAGTACTTTAATTCTTATAAGCATAACTACAGTAGTTGCATTATAGATGTGCATATTCACTGCTTTTAATATATATTTTTCATATAAAAACTTATTTACAAAGGGTACAATTAACATTTTCTTTTAATATGCATAAAATTTGTTTTACATTTTCATGTTACAATATTGAAAACCCCATTTCCAGCAGCTACATGCTAATTAAGCTTGTAAACAGAGGTTTTTAATGTGGACCAGGTAGTATTTAAAGGTTTTTTGAAGGACGTGTAATGTTCAGTGATTTTGTTTTTTTGAACACATACTCTGATGACTCACCAGGCCAAATGTAAGTGCTGTAGAGAGAGGCGTACAGTAGAGTAAAGGTTAACACCTGACCCAGGAAGTTATTCTGTGCCGCCGACACGAAGTTCCACGCTATCATACCAACACAGGCTAATAACTGCAAACACAGGACAATGTAAGGTTAAGCAGAAAGCATGGTGGGAAAATCATCAGGATGACTGTAAAAGTACAGTGTCTAAACGCCAGTAAGCTCACCTGCGCCACAAAGAGGTTTATGGTGAAAATGTGAGGAACGCTGTGAAACTTTCTGCTCAGTAGCATGACTGTAACACTCCACACCTGCAGTGGCCAGAAGAACACCAACACAGAACATTTTTCATATTTCCAAAGTATTTTGGATCCCTTTAGCACGTGTTTCATCACCTCCAGTGAAATGTGTACATGCACTTACAGTAACGACTTCTCAAGACCAGTTGTACTGGTTCAGAGAGAGTCCATGTGTATGCCTGGATATAGTCATATATAAGTTTAAACCAAACTTCAGTTTCCTGGCTATACAGAGAACAGAAACACAACGGGAAGGAAGTGTCAACAGATGCATCGGAGAAGATCATGACACCATCTGAGATAGGAAAACCCCAGCCCACAATCACACCAGACACACAAACATAGAACATCAATAATAAATAGCAACATGAAAATGTGTGTTTACATGATCTTACAATGATTAAGCTTAATAACCGACAACATGTATGATCATGCATCGATATTTGCCTTTAACCCAATATTTCTTGCATGTAAAGACTTGTACTGGCATCCTGGTACTTATTCAGCGTGTGCATGTCTTTGCACAGTCCGCTTATGTTTTATGTGAAAAGAAAAAAACACATTTTATTATCAGCATTTTGTTGTACAGGTGAATGAGCTAAATTGCATTTGATGGGTCAGATTTTCCTAAAATTCTGACTTGAAGGGGTCAAAATGTTGAATACATATACAAATATATGTACAAATAAATTTACTCTCTGACGTGTTCATTTTATATGGTCTGAAAAACATGTATGCCCTTATAAAAAATCAGTTTAAATTTAACAACTTTATATTTTTCATGTGGTGTAACCAAGTGCAAATTATTTATATATATATATATTTAAATAATATATATATATATATATATATATATATATATTTATATATATATATTTATATATTTTATAAAATAAATATATAATGTGTGTGTGGTGTGTGTTACTAAAAATGCTTAAATTCAAAATAAATATATTACATATAAATAAATTAGATTTTAGGTTAGAGATTATGACGCTACTTTTCTATTCAAGAATTTGTTTCTTTTAATGATGCATTTTTCTTCATTATGATATCAGGACAGTTGTTTTTATTGTTTGCCCTCCAAAAAATAATTAAATATTTTTAAATAAATAAAATCTAATAAATATTTTTAAATAGACAAATAGGTTGACTGAGTTTTGATTATGTTGTATTATTTTTATGTTTTATTCTTTTGTTTCTGTTTAGTATTTTTATTTCTAACTGTTTCAGCACTTTGTCAACATTGTTTTAAGGTGTTATATAAAGGTGGATGAAAACATTTTACTTCTAATCTTTGTTCAATTGTTCAAAAAACCCAAATAGTCGACATAATTACAGATTTCCCAGAGCATGTACACATTTAATTTCAGGTTTCCACGACATATCCAGCAACACTGATAATAACATGGATTTACCTTCATCCCTTAATAATCATTTGCATTATATCAGAGGCAACACAAACATGTGCTCTCAGCACCAGCATGAGGGACGACGAGAATATTACCACACCGCAACAATTAATGTTTTTAAGAGGAAGCAGAGAAATGGAGAAAGAGAAATGAAAACACACATCTGCGTGTGAGCATGTCTACACTCACCAATGCAAAAAGGCAGATAATGCTGATGTTGAAGCTGACGTTCTGCAGTGCTGACGCCAGCGGCGCCGAGTCCATCCAAGGAATGGTCAGCAGCCAGGCAGACACGTACATGATGGGGGCCGACAGGAACGTGCCGATCACCATCCCCGAGGTCACCTGAGGGAGGACACACTTCATGTGTGATGATCACGGTTCTAGGATAAACTACACGAGCCGCTTACAATTAAACTAAACTTATTCAATAAGGTGAAAAATTAGTGTGCTATTGTACATAAAGCCTCAAGTGGGGTAAGTGGTAAGTAATGAAACAAATGTAGAATATCATCAGACACACGCAAACTAAGATGAAAAATTCACATTTAGCTTTAAAAAAAATGGGGAAAGACATGGGTTTTTGAATGATGAGACTTCTGCTCATCAAAGCTGCATTCATTTGATCAAAAATACAGTAAAAGAAAAAAAATATATTCAATTTTAAAAGGTTTTAAAATGTAATTTATTCCTGTGACTAAAGCTGAATTTTCAGTATCATTACTCCAGTCTTCAGGGTCACATGATTCTTCAGAAATCAGTATAATATGATGATTTTTTTTCAAGATTTTTTGATCAATAGAAAGACCAGCATTTATTTCAAATAAGGTTACACTGCACAATAAGGTCTCATTTGTTAACATTAGTTAATAACTAACATGAACAAACAATGAGCAATACATCTGTCACAGTATGTACTAATCTTTGTTAATGTTAGTTAATAAAAATCCAGCTGTTCATTGTTTGTTCATGTTAGTTCATTAACTAATGTTAACAAATACAATCTTTGATTTTAATAATGTATTAGTACATGTTGAAATGCACATTAACTAAGATTAATAAATGCTGTAGAAGTATTGTTCATTTTTTTGTTCATGTTAACTAATGAAACATTATTGTAAAGTGTTACCAAAATAGAATTTAAACATCTTTACTGTAACCTTTGATTAATATGTGTTTTGTTTAATGCATTTTACATGTAGTTACTGTGGTAAGAATGATAAATTATGCATAATTACATGCAGCTAACACTAAACCTAACCCTACTCCTATAGTAAGTGCATGTTGTTAATTTGTATTACTCAGCGCTTAAATATATGTAACACGGACACGTTAAAATAAAGGGTTACAAAAAATAAATCATACTAATGGCAAACTTGTGGAGTAGATAGAAAAACACATCTACACGAGGTACATACCACCTCCAGCTCCATGTTGTACTGCGCTGCGTATATGGCCACGCTAGGGGCGGTGGGAAAGACTCCATACAGAAAGGCGTAGTTTGATAAACTGGTGTGGTTCAATGAGCTTCTGGTCCCACAGTCCAAAACCTCAACCATCCCTCTACAGATCAGAGGCATCATCAGCCTAAAGAGAACAGAAAAACTGTCAAGAGCCCAAGATCTTCAGATTACAGGAACCATTTTTAGCAATATCAGAATTAGACCTTTTGATCTCACTCATCGATAATAACTGAATGCATTAAAATAAAAGCACACAGGTAGAGTTCAGTAGATATCCAGGTAAAATAGATGAGTTGTTTCAAACTGTGTTTCTGTCGCTTGTGTGTTTAAAGCACGTGGGTTAACTCTGTTGATGCTCTGAGAAATATTCCATTTGACCAACACAGTGTTTAACTGTTAAAGCAGCTACCTGCAAATTTACAGATATTCAAAATCAAATACCCCACGGGCATGAACATTAAATTAGTTTTCTTGCCTTAGTAAAACATACAAGGATCAGAGTGAGTGTCTAGAAGATTGTTTAAATCACATTACCAATGTACAGACATGTTGGCTCTCACATCTCATTTACAATTGTGCATATTTGAATCTTGGATTTCATGTCAGGCTTGACGTCAATGGTTCTTGTGTGTCCCATGAACAGTGTTGGGGGTTACACATTACAAGTAATGTGCATCACGTAATCAGATTTTTTTTTAAATATTTGAGTTACTTATTAATTCATATTACTTTAATTAATTTCCCTAAATGAATTAAAATTTAAATTCTTCTCTATGATGTAGTCACTTAGACATGAGCACTCATGCATGATCGGGAACAGACTAAACATTCAAAAGTAACAAAGCATTAATTTTTAACTTTGAATAAAAAGAGCTGTACAGTAGGTAATTTAAGCGGTACTTTTGAGATATCTTTTGTATGGCATGAACAGCTCTAGGGGTCTGGAAATGTTGTAACACCTTGTTCACACTAAAACGTTTATTCTATGAAAACGCATCTTTTTCTCTCAGTTTTCCTCTCCATCTTCAGCGTTTTTGTCCTGCGAAAACAGAGATTTTTGAAAACGCTTCCCAAAGTGGATAAATTTTAACAGAAGAAATTTCAACTTTCTAAAAAAAAGAAACACAAATGTGATGTTTATCTAAAGTCATTTTTGCTTATTAGTATGGTTGAATTAGATCATCGAAGGTAAACAGCAAAGACATTGGTTAATAAAGTGAGATTAAATACATAAAGTATAATTGTGTCATTTAACATTTGCAGGTTTTATTAAAATTCTGAGTTTGCATTTTATTGTTTTTGTTCATTTTGATGAATACTGAATCTGTTTTTGTGCAAGTGAGATAAGTAAATGCTCTCATTTAGTCTAGATCTACAATAACATGTTTACACAGTGCACACAATGCCTCTGCACTTTACTCACAATTTCTCTCAACATGAGGACAGCAGAGTCTGACCTAGTAAATTACTGGCAAGGAGGTGACATAAGGACTGTGATGGGTGGAAACACCAAAGCAAGCAAGATTCAATCATCTATAATCTATACTAGAGCTGCAGGATTAATTGTTAAAGGACCATTTTCCATTCTCAAAGAGCAGTGCACAGTTTAGAGCAGCAAAATTCCCCTTGGTGCTTCAGGGCAAAGAGCAATTTCTCTAAAAGAGCAAGTACGGTGAACAAGCATCTTTTTAAAGGTGCCTTTCCAACCTATACATTTCTGGATGTGGTAATTTCCTGGTGGCCACGATGTCACATGCAAGAAGGCGGCACAGCCCCTCCCTCAGACCGCTAAACCCTCCACATGTCCATTGAAGCGGCCCAGAGATGTGGGGATCTGCTCTTGACCAGGAGGTGGTGAACGCACAGCTTCTTTCCCAAGAGTGCCGGGTGGAGAATCCTTGGATTTTTTTCTTCTTTCTGTTCCGCCGCTGACTCAACGTACAGCAGTTCCTATATTTTTATATGCACAAAGAGAAGTTTACTCAATCTCTGGGCATACATATGGTCTGGCAGCTTCCTCATTTTCATCCCCCATTGCATCTCTGGTCATTCTTTTTGCGGGATCCTTTGAGCAAGATCATCACACCACACTCACTGCCTCTATTTCGTGACGTTACGCTTCCCATGTTGGGCCCCAGTGCTCCCCCTCGCCGCACCTCTGTGGGTTTGCTTCCCAGCATATCCTATCTCGCAGGCTCTTGCAGACAATCAGACTCGGCTATGTGATTCGGTTTACCAGGCATCCCCAGAAGTTCAGTGGAGTATTCTTTACCTTTGTGGCGGGCAAAGATGCCCGTCTTGCGCACAATATTGTCCTGCTGGCAAAGGACTCAATAGAGCTGGTCCCATCAGCGAGATTGAAGACAGGGTTTTACAGCACTTACATCATCGTACCCAAGAAAGACGGTGGGTTACGGCCGATCTTGGAACTGCGAGTTTAGAACCAGGCCTTTCACAAGTTCCCGACAAAAATGCTGACACAGAAACGCATTCTCACATGCATTCATCCTTATCATTGGTTTGCAGGAATCGACTTACACGTCTCGATTCTGCCCCGACACAGACCGTTTCTTTTGTTTACCCAATAAGGGTTGGGCATATCAGTACAAGGTCCTCCCCTTTGGGCTATCCCTGTCTCTCTGCGTCATTACTAAGGGAAAGGGAAGTGGGCATTCGTATTGGGCAACTATCTCAATTTTATCGGTATGGACTATTATGGCACTTTTCCATTACCAGTACCAACTTGCCTCGCCTCGGCTCGCTTTTCGCTCCGTTTTCCATTACAGATAGTACCTCCACAATAGTACCTGGTCATCATAGCGACACCACAGAAAACTGCCGTGACAGAATCTTCTACGCGACACACACCCGCTACCCACACACACACAGGACAATGAAGGAAATCTAGTGTATGCTGTTTTAGTAGTAGTAATGGGTATATCACGCAATCTCTGGTCAAACTATTTAAAAATGGTGTGGTTATTCAGGATACTCCGTCTGGCGCGTGCAATGATGACGCAGTGAATAGTGACGATTCTCTCTGACCAATCAGCAGTCTGCATTGTTTTCACGTCACATTTTAGTATCACCTCAGCTCGCCAGAGGTTATACGAAAAAAAGTACCCGAAAGCAGGTACAGGTACAACTTTTACACAGTGGAAAACCAAACAAAGGCGAGGCAAGTCGAGCTGGTTGTGTGTAGTGGAAAAGCACCATCAGACTCGGTCAGAAGGACGCCAAATCTCAGCAATGAGCGAGCACAGTGAGTGCTGAACTGCCTGAATGCATTCAGAAGCAAAACAGTGGTTCCACTGAAACATTTTCAAGGCTCCAGGGGCACAACGCCTCTAATCTGCAGAGCTGCGGGCTGGGCGACACCTAATACCTTCATCAGATTCTACAATCTCTGAGTGGAGCCCGTTTCTTTCCATTGTGTAGGGCATAAAAAAGGTTATATGCTGGAAGGCTGTCTCTGTGTCTCGCTTGCAGCACCATTCCCCTCTAAGAGCAGGGATATGAGCGTTTTCTTGGCTTTCCAGCTGAGAATCCCACTTGGCAATCCCCGGATTGAGTTTCCTCTGAGTATCCTTCAGCAGTCAGACCCGGCGGCAGAGGCGTCTGATGCCAGGCCCAGTACTCGAGTGCATACCTGCTCGGTCAGACTCTGTGCTGGCTAGATGCCCAATGTGCTGTGATTCCCCCTTGGTAATCCCAAATGTGTATTCTTCTACGGTACGGTTTCCCTGTCAGTAAAGCTGTGTCTTTCCCTGGGCAGATCTACTCTGCCCCGTCTCTGCGTCTCAAGTAGTTCCATCCCTGTCTAGGTAGGACCTTCTTCGGAGGCCTTATAAAGCACTGCCCCAAGCCAAATGTAGCAATGCCCCACCATAGCTAGGATGTGTTCTCTGTAGCATCCCTCGCCATTGGACTATGCAGCATTAATAACACTGGTGATGCCTGATAAAAAGGGAGTTGAGACGGAAGCACTCTACCCATTAAAAAAAATGTAAAAGGAACAATAGCTAGGACTGTCTCTATTGTAAGCCCCTGTCCCTTCCATTCTGTTGGCATAATATTTTGGGCTTAAGTGGGGCTCTGGGTAGGTTACAACTCAAAGAAAGCAGTTGCCAAAAAGGCACTCTACAGCTTGCCAGCATCTGCATCTCCATCACTTGTAAAACAGTTCAATAGTTGCGGTATTTTCCATAGGGACCCCATTTGTTAGTCGACATAACGGTGTAGTGACTGACCGATAGAGAATGTCTAGGTTACTGATGTAACCCTTGTTCTCTGATAAAGGGAACAGTGATGTTATGTGCCCCCTGCCACAACCGTGAATCACCACTGAATGGCTTCTCAACATAAACCTGAATGAGTTGATGCGTGCCTCAATCTTATGCACCCGCAAGTTTGAGGGAGTGGCTCAGCATGCAAATTACACTCGCCAATTCCATTGCCCATTTTCTAAAACTCAGAGGTGCTTGGGGCTCCCAAGTGAGACCCCATTTGTCAACATAAAGTCTCTGTTCCCTCCATCAGGGAACAAGGGTTACATCAGTAACCAAGACTTTCAGATATAAACACTGATGTCTACGGTAGTAATCAAAATAGCTTAAATATGTTAACCTGTTTGATGAAAAGATGTATAAAAAAACTGTATAAAATATTTTCTGTCATAAAGGCATGTTATCATAATATGTGGGGTAGGTGTGGACTTATATTCAAAGTTGAATCACGTCATAGGATGATACAGAACAATTTCAAATGAATGTGAAGATATTCACTAAGGTTTCGCAGCTCAAGACCTTATTTATCTGAAGCATTTACAACAAGGCCCATTTCATTTATATCTTTTTTTCTATAATATGCATTGCCTTCTGTAACCTTATGCTAGCAGTTTAAGTGTTTGTTTGATTATTCACACCACAATAGTAAATAAGTGTCTTTATAGACATTTTATAATATATATTATCTTGAATAAGAGAAATAAAATGGACTCTTTATTTTTAATTGACAGTAAAATATTGAATAATGTCTGGCAACTCTCGTTACTTGTAATGTGTTACCCCAAGTTAACACTGAATATTAAATATGTGTTTTTGAAACAAAATGAAGCTCTATGTCATACAGGATATGTTGTAGAATGCATTACTTTGTTAAACACTTGCAAAAAAGTATGTATAAGTAAAACACACATGCAAGAACTGGAAGAGAGAGAGCCTTAGCCAGGTGAGAAAGAGAAACGCAAACGTAACATAACACATTGCTCCCCGTAATTAGATACTTTTTTTATATTAATATTGTAACGCATGACTTGACGGTCTGAATGTGCACAAACGGGAATTAATATCGAAAAATAATGTGAATGGAAAGATCAGGGAATAATTTCTTAAATTCTGGTCCGTTCTAAAGACAAGGCTATGACTTAAAATAGAACACACCAAAAAAAGTACTTTTCTGACTTGTGTGCTATTTCAAGTCATAGCCTTGTCTTTCAAACAAAACTACTTTTATCATATTTTGATGGGCTTTATTGTCCAATTAGACAGTCTAAAACACCATTCGGTTTCATTGCATGGAAAAGAGCATCATTGACATTCTGCTAAACATCTTTTGTGTTCCACAGAAGAATAAAAATCAGTTTTGGATTGACAAATGATAACAGGATATTCTTTTATCTTTTATTACTAACAAATTTCATGGTAGACTTACAGTTTTGCCGTGATGAGGAGAATCAGGGCTACCACAGTAGAGCGGGTAAGTTTTTTCAGCTGACCCACCATGGACAGACCCAGATAAAACAGTGCTGCTCCCCCGAAAGAGTTCGCCAGACCATCTACAAACGCCTCCATGAAGGGCGGGATCTTCTGGCCCAGCAGAAAGTGAGAAATGAGCCCGATCACCACCATAAAGACAATGGGGTTTTTGACAACTTGAAGGACCACCAAACCCAGCACTCGCAGCTTACTCTGCTGGCGAAGTTCACCATTTCTCCACCTCTGCACCTCACAGAATGCAAAGCCTAGCGGGTTTAGGACCATGAGGGAGACGGGAGCTACCAGGTAGATGTACTGGAGGTACTCAGGATGGGTGTTGAGATACAGAGCTTCAACTGTGGAGGACGCAAAGGAACAACATTAACGAAATGCTCACTAACACTAAAAATAATGTCATAATTTACTCATCCATTTACTCAAGCCATTCTTCAAAAACATATTTGTGAGGAAGAAAGAACAGCATGTGTTGTCAATGGCTAAAATGAGAAGTTAAATTCCCTCTTCCTGTTTGGGATCTTTAGTAAATTCTTTTTTCAGTTCCATTTAACCTTTGCTTACTCATTTTCTGGGTTAAAGGTCTATTGAACAACATTTACCTTATCGTCAACTGATACTATACTGCAAGTATCAAGGCCACAACACCGCTATAACGATCACACAGGAATGATATTATTGGAATCAGTTTCAGGGTGCAAAAAACAAACAAACATTGACAGCCAATCAGAATCCACTTGACTTTAAAGAGCTTGAGCATTTAAAGTGGCAGACGACAAAACTGCAACACGCAGAGAACGTTATTGTGCATTGGTTTGGACACTAATATAGCTATAGTTATTGTTAAAGTTTTCGTTATTGGTGGGAACGGGCCTTAGGGCTCATTCTCTGTATTTATTGCTTGCGAAGACATAAACCAATAAATCAACTGATATATCGACATTTCTACATTCATTCCAGGGCAATCAATGTCATGGATGAAGGTTGAATCACAATTCTTACTATTAACTAAGACTTTTGTCTCAATTACTGCAAATCAATAGTTAGTAAGGTAGTTGTTAAATTTAGGTAATGGGTGGATTAAGGGATGTAGAATATGGTCATGCAGAATAAGACATTAATATGTGCTTTATAAGTACTAATAAACATGTACACTAATAAGCAACAAGTTAATAGTGAGAATTGGACCCTAAACTAAAGTGTTACCATTTTTTTTTTTTTTCATTTTTGCAAATTGTTTCAAATCGATTCATAACGCAATGTTGTTTCAACATCTTGCTTTTCACCATAGGTGATTTTAAATGTAAACATTGATTTGGGTGTGTTTTTTGTTAACCTTTTAGTTCATAACCATTTAGAAATAAATGTTGTTTCAATGTTCAAATAACTGACATTTCAACTGGCTGAGGTGAATCATACTAGTATTATGTGCAAAAGCTTTCAAGACAAAGAAAACGAACCTCAAACTAAACTAACAGGCTGTACAGCATCTGGATCTAACTTTTTATGCATGGTAAAAACCCTGAGCAGATGAAAGTAAAAGAACAAATGTGCATTTTTTAAATATATAAAAATGAAGATTTTCATGATCTGTGGGTTTAGTTTTTTTTTGTTCTGTAACCATAATGGGTTTCCTTATGGTAACATGTTTATAACACATACTGTATATATAAATTTATTTATTTAGGGCTTGTCCTTTTCTACTCACCTATTGGGAACCCCAGAGCAAAGTCATTACTCTGCGTGGCAAATATCGAGAACAGGCCAGCTTTGGAGAAACGACTCTCTCTGTTTGCCACCAAAAGTGTGATTACACACACAAAAAAGAACACAGACACTTTTGCCACCAGAATACTAAAGAAAAATGGCCAGATTACTCCCCAAAGTCTAGCAGCACCATGTTTTTGAAAAGCAGAGCTGGAAGCGCAAACTTGGACACAAAGCTGCCCAGTCCTTTGGCTTGTGTAGATGGGATGATGTTTGTACGGCCTGCGACGTATCCGCAGAGAATTATCCCGAAACATTCGAGCAGGGCTGGGAGGAGTTTGTCGATTGACATGCTGGGTGGAACGGTGGGGGGGTCAGATCCATCCCCGCTGAAGATGGAGATATTAACCGACAGATCATCCATCTTGAGTTTGACTACAGGCCCGTCACAGCCGTGTGAATGGGTAAACAAGTGTAAAGTAACTATACATTCTGAAAAAGAAAGAAATTCGTTTATTCAAAAGACAATTTTGCATGACTTTTCATTAGAATACAAAATATAACAGTCATACATGTCTAGTGAATATTTAATGTATGGAATGCGTTTTTAACTGAACGTTATATAGCAGAGTGAATATTTGAATATGTCCTGGTATTTGCATAAAATGGCTCTGAATGATTACCATATGTGTGAGCCATGCTATCATGCTACCAAAGTCAACTATGCTTTAATAGCATAGCCTATAATAAGTACAAATGGTTTGATGAATATACACACATGCATATGCATATATGTTTTATATATATATATATATATATATATATATATATATATATATATATATATATATATATATATATATATATATATATAATATAGGGCCTAAAATGAACACTCGTCAAACGCCAAATGAGAGTATATGAAAGTCGACGGGCCAGTGCTGAATCGTCACGAAAGTTTATTCCTTGCGAATTTAAATATTCAAGCGCAATTCGTTACTCATGCAATGTGTGGGAAGTTTAAACATCCGAAGCGCGCGATCAGAAAAGCTGTATCTCAGACTGCGCACAAATAGCAAATTGAAATTTTTCACGTCTTCTTGCGCATGAACAGACAAATACACACAAAATGATGTCAAAATGTCCATATCGGTGAGTATCCAAGTAAACATAGTGGGGTTTCTTAAGTGAGCGTAAACAGTTGAGAAAGAAAACGAATGTGTATCAGTACATGTGATCCGTGCAGCTCTTAAAGTGACAGCAGCCTAATATTCCTGTGAATGTTAACCAAACAACAAAGGAAAATTCACTCAAAAGTCTTGACTGAATAACTTTTGTATCTTTAATAAGGATTAATCAGTTCTGTACCTGAAAACTACTGTCAGACCTGAAAAACCTAAAAAGCACTATTTATTTAATTTGTAGATCTATGTTCTACTGTATTTATTTGTGCTTTTGCTTGCAATTTGATTATTTGTTCTTAAATTATTACTGAATGTTTACTTGTCTTTAATTTGTTTTTATTTCTATTAGTTAGGCTAGTAGTTTAGCTGTTGTATCAAATTTGTAAAAGAGTGAAATTGTGAATTTTCACAGGTATCTAAAATTTTGGTGTCATAACTGCCCATTACATGTTTCATGGCCAGTAAAAAAAGGTATGGCCTGTAAATGTTCTTAAGTCACCGCCATTGGCAGGTGTGTGGAAAAGGTTAGTTTTAGGCCCTGAATATTTATGAAAGTCTAGTCAAACCCTTAACCGTAAAGCCTACTGTATCATATTTGATAAAGGTACATATCTACCTTGAATAAAACTTGATAAACCTTTTGCACACAATCTTTTAGCAAGTAAAAAGTCCTATAATATCATTCTAAAAATATCCTCCTTATGGTCATGTACACATGCATTTTGCTGTGAAATCTTTACAGATTTTTATATACAGTAACAATACATTTAATATAACAATAACTTTTATATTGCTATTAATATTTTAAGATGAACATTTACTGGACTGAAGAAACGTAGGTTAGTTCTTTTTAAATGTTAAAATGGAAGTATTATCAAATATGATCTATTTTGAGGAACGCTTATTAGTTCATCTCTCCGTCATCATTTTATTGACTTGCATTATGTTTCAAAACTAAAGAGCTTTGATCATAAAACTAAGAATTTAATATAATCTTACTAAGACATTGTGATAAAGTTGTGTATTGTTGTGAAAACTAATATGTATAAGCATTTTATGGAAGTATTGTCCTACTCAGGCCTGTCTCATTGACTTCTATTGCAAGCATCAGAATTTAATCTTATTTTGTACCCATATAAATAACAACAACTGCACCAAATTGCATATTTGACTTTGGGCCTCTGAATAAAACGTTTTGTATTTTTCTTCGTCAAGGATGAGCTCCATATTTTCACTACCATATGAGTACCTGATGTATCAAATATGATACAAAAAAACACAAAACACGTATGATGCAACACAGTTTTCTTTTTTTTAGATTTTCTAAAATATTTTGTCTAATGTTATATTATTTTAAAACAAAAAAAGCTTTTCAGGGTTAAAAAAGCACTACCTTCATAGTTTCTAATCAAACTTCTTGTTACATAGGCAGACACGTGTGTATTTCTTTCTAGTCAAACCCTAGAGCACTTTACCATGATCCAGTGATGGCATAGATGGATTTATGTATTACTTCAAGATAATATTACAGTCCTGTCTGTCATGGTAACGTTACCAGTTTACTTTCTGCTAGTTTGAATAGTAAACAATAGCGCATGTTAGTACCAGGCAATGTATACTTTAGCACGAACACCAGAATCTTTTTAGATGTACCGGGTTCTGTATGTACAGTGAGTTGTTGACAGACTCACCGGGTCAGCTGATTCCTGTAAATCCGATCTAGTGTGTGAGAAACACACACACACACAAACACACTTTCACTCATGCTGTCTCTTTAAAATGACATTGAGCCGTGAGCTCAGATCCACAACTGCTCTTCCGCATCGCCTCTGCTCTTTCTGTGTTCTGTAAGCATGAGTCTTGTTATCTCAGTACTAGAACACACTACACACTGCAGTGAAGTTATCATCACACTCACCAATAGAAATCGGTTAAGAGTGTGCGCATGCGCACAAGCGCACAGGCACCTTTCACGTGGTGCTTTGCTTTGCATAACATAGGCTAAGCCCGAAACAACACACGTAATGTGGAAATCTCCTTTATTAAAAAAATATATATGAAAACTCTCGATTCTATGGGAATAAGACTTACATATCACACATTCCAATTTGTATTCATTCAGAAAAACTGAACTTTACGGTATTAACTGATTTGACAGCTTTACAAAATACCAAGCCAGATGTTCTTGTCATGGTCGATAGAGGGAGGCATTTCTTTAAATCAAGCATTCACAATGTGTACAGTACTCATGTGTGACTTCAGGATTATTAGTCGAACTTTTTTGGGCCACTGACTGCGTTAGAAAATAGAGACAATACAAACAACCCATAAAAATAATTTACGTTGCCCGGCTGAATTCAGAATTTAAAAACCTTGCAATAGCCTAAAAAATACAGCAGAATCAGAACAAAGCAGACTATCAGTTATGCATGTTTTACTTGCTATCAAGTGCCAATACAAAACTTTCAGTGATTTGATGTCATCATATTTATTGTTGACAAATCTAGTCATTACTCCATCCACCTCATTGTATCAGCCTTGTTCACAAGCCCTTAGTTTCAGCCAGTCAGACTATGAGATAGTTCCTCCAGGTCACACACACACACACACACACACACACACACACACACACACACACACACACACAACAACAACAGGACAGGCATGCGGTTGAAGGATAGCTGTGTGGGGACTTTCAGTGGCTTGGTTTGACAGAAGTTTGCATCGCTTCGCTATATTCACTTCCTTGCTCAAAACGGCTTTAGGCTACCATTGATATGTCCTATATATTATTTGAAGGAAAGTTTATTGAAAAACAAATAAATTCAGGAGAGAACCATTTTCAATTGAGAGGCAAATTGCCCCTACTACTTTAAATGTGAATGTTGCTGTGCGTTAAACTACTTTTCTCTTTCCTCTTCAGTTTTGCAACTTCACTTTTCTAGCTGCGTAACCTTCTGGACTCCTGTTGAAATTTGTGCTACTTTATGATAAATTACTCAGTATTTTTCTCAAATGTTAGATAAATGTGTCTGTTCAAGAAATAAATGTAAATATATTTAGCAGGACAAGGTATTTTTGTAAGTTGGGCTTTTATGTTTTATAGGGACTTTTATTAGAAAAGATACTGTTCAAACTGTATATTTTCTCCCATAACCCTTACCTCTAAACCTACCCATCACACAAAACTTTCTGCATTTTTACATTTTCAAATCAATCGCTCTTTTTTATTTATAAGCTTTTTTCCTCATGGGGACCAAAAATGTCCCCGCAATGTAGGGAATACCTGAACTACACACACACACACACACACACACTTGTTGGGACATTTGGACCTCACAATGCAATTTAAACCTGTACACACAAAAATGTCCTAATTTCAAACTGCAAACTGATTAAAACAAACTTTCATGGATAATGACAGAATGCACTTTAATTGCCATAGTGGACATACATTTTTTTACCTCAAAAGAAATTACATGAATGAAAAAATAACTTTTTTTTAATAAAAAATGAGTTCCTGAGTCTCATTCAGCAGATGAAAATCCATCTCATACTATAATAATGCCACAACATTTCATCTGGGAATTGGTGGCAAGGGTGGCGCTCCTCTGTCTCTCATTCCTGAAAAACAAATAGATATAAACTAATTATTCTGACATTAAAATATGCAAAACTTAACATGTCAACTCTAAAAGCAGGAAAACAAAAACCAATTCGGACATTAGCATCATACTAGATTCACAACAACACACACTTTTAGAGAACTCTCATTACAATTCTGCACAAAACGGACCTTTGCCCCCGGCCTTGCTGGGGTACGACTTCGAGAAGGAGACGTACGGCTCCGGTGGAGGTAATTCAGACAGAGCATGGAAGGAGAACCTCATCCCCCACTCATCTAGAGGAAAAACATACGATAGATTATTTACCGCCAAACAGATTCAGTCAATAGCAATTTTCATTTTCATAACCATACGTAATGCTGCATCTGCTGTCTATGGACATTAAAGGGAAAGGTCACCCACAATGAAAATTCTGTCATCATTTACTCGCCCTCATGTCGTTTCAAACCTGAATGACTTTTTACCTTCTTCAGAACGCAGAAGAAGATATTTCAGTGTCAGTTCCCTTTGACTTCCATTGGATTTTTTTTTTTCAACCAATGGAAGTCAAAGGGAACCGAAACAGTTTTGTTCTAAACATTCTTCAAAATATTTTCTTTAACATTTCACAGAAGACAGAAAGAAAGTCATACAGGATTGGAACAAGTAAATGAGGAAAGAATTAAAAAAATTTGGGTGAACTAACCATTTCAATTCCAAATACAGTAAACCTACATTTTTTTGTTAAAACTCAACACTGTTTTTTTCTGTTAAAATACTTTCTCATATCCAGAAAACCTACTTTATTTTCAATTCTGTTTTTGGACGACAATGCAGAAATGTCTCTCTTCAGGTTTAAACTCACTACTTTTGTGTTGTTGACCTATACATGCTGCAATTGTCTCATAATCAAATATAAAATGTAGCTTCCAGTCTTAAAGGGATAGTTCACTCCAAAAATTCTGTCATTAATTACTCAACCTCATGTCGTTCCAAACCCGTAAGACTTTCATTCATCTTCGAAACACAAATGAAGATAGTTTTAATGAAATCTGAGACATTTCTGTCCCTTTATTGACAGTCTACGCAACTACCACCCTTGTAAAGCCTAAAAAGGTAGTAAAGACATTATTAAAGTAATCCACGAGACTCCAGTGATTTAACCTCAATTTTATGAAGCGATGCGAGTTCTTTGTTTGCACAAAAAAATATATTTACCACTTTATTTACAAAATACGCACGTTCACGAGAGCACCACGATGCATGCATGTATGTTGTGTGTGTTGACGCGAGAGCAGACGATGTAGAGTTGGATTTTCATATTTTGTAAATAAAGTGGTAAATTCTTTTTTTTTTTTTTTTGCAAACAAAGCACTTGCGTAGCCTCATAAAATTGAGGTTAAACCACTGGAGTCACATGGATTACTTGAATAATGTTTTTACTATCTTTCTTGATAGTGGTAGTTGCGTAGCCTGTCAATGGAGGGACAGAAATCTCTCAGATTTCATTCAAAAGATCTTCATTTGTGTTCTGAAGATGAATGAAAGTCTTACGGTTTGGCACGACATGAAGGGGAGTAATTAATGACAGAATTTTTGGGGTGAACTATCCCTGAAAATATTAATTTTGAGGTGAACTGTCCCTTTAAGAGCACAGAGGTCGTACCTGTGGCAGGTGGTGGAGGGCATTGGAAGCCGTTGATGGTGTCGGAGGGCGGGGGAGGAAAGCTGGGCACTCGGGGAGGGTCTGGGGGGAAAGCGGGTCTGCCTGGTCCACCGGGACGATTAGGAGGAGGTACGGGCTGAGGCATCCCACCTCTGGGTGCTCCTCCTGTGGGTGGAGGTGGAAGAGGACCTGGAGGGGAGGTTCAGTCGCATGATGAGAAATCCACAAAATAATAAAATGTCTTGTTTCTAAACATCATAACACATGAATCGTGTGTATGCATCTACAAATTTACATTTTAATTTATTTGAAAAAAGGGGAAAATTTTAAAGCTCAAGCCACGTTTCCACCGCAGGAATTTCCGCAGGAACGAGGGACTTTGGGCTGGCACTCGGTGTGTTTCCACCGCAGGAATCAGGGTCTAAATGAAGTTCTGGGTAAATATTTCACTAGACAAAAGTCCCTGCTTGCGGGGTAGTACTTCTTCCTTTTTTAAAGTTCAGGAACTTTCAGGAGTGGGACTTGGGCGCTGAAAAGCTGATTGCTTAAGTTCAAACCGCTTTTTGTTTGGTTTACTTCAAGCAGCATTTTATTTTAACCACCATTTGTTGCAGTGCATGCAATACAGTTGTCTGCTATTCAAATCAACAGTTTAAAAAATATGACTGATGGACCGACGACGACGAGGTTCAGGCTTTGTTAAGCATAAATTCAGAGGATGAAAAAAAAGTGTCATGGTTTCCACAAAATATGAAGCAGCACAACTGTTTTTAACATTGATAATAATCAGAAATGTTTCTTGAGCAGAAAATCACTGACGACTGGAGTAAAATCTTCTGAAAGATCAGCTTTGCAATTGCAAGAATAAATTAAATTGTAAATTACAATAAAACAGTATTTTTTACTGTATGTTTATTTTGAAAAATTGTAGCCCTGGTGAGAAAAAGATACTTTTTCAAAAACTTTTACAATTTTACCAACCCCCAAAAAGTAGTTATAAGTTAAATTTTTATGATATATTATAGTTAAATTTGTTTTAATGTTCTATGTGGTTTTTCATATGACCTCAATATCACTTTCCGTCCTGTCAGACTTTTGTAACAAACACATAGTCAATATGTAAGATTTACTAACTCTAATGCAAACTATACATATGTTAGCAATAAAGTATGAGAGGCTGTTCTGTATCGTAAATAAGCTTTTATAAAACGGTTACCACACAATACAAATATTACAGCCCAAAAATATGTAGGCCTATCAATGCAACTATCATGAAGTCCCTGACCGTGAAAAGCAACAGAACTGTCTTTTTGAGTGAGTCAGTCAGTAGAGAAGACTTTAAAGGCGCTCTAAGCGATTTCGGGTGACATCACTTCTTGTTGACGTTTAAAGTATTGTCAAACAAAACGGAGGCTAGCTAGACCCTCCCTCCTCCTCATCCGTGCACGAATACATTTTAAATATCAATCTTCAATATTGCAAAGATGAATTTTGTTGTTACTGATTTCATTTGATTGGTAACAGCCCTATTGTGTTTTATTTTTATAATTGAATGTGATTAAATTTATGAAATTGAAACAAAAGATTGTGCATGCATATAATTAGGTTTAAAAAAAATGGCTTTATAAAGGTAAAAATGCCCATATTGGGTAAAAATCAATTGAAACATATTGGAAAATATAATTTCTGTCACTGATGTGAACTGACCACCACACAGAGTATGAAAAATATCAAAAACTTTAGGAGTCGGATGTCCACGACAGTCCTAAACCTGCCAAAGTACCAACACAATAAACACACTCAGCAAAATATCGTCTAATAATCGTAATCGAGAAAATCCCAGAAAATATCAAGATACAATTTGTCAACATCGCACACCCCTATTACGAATATAGGACTGTAAATCTATATCTATATTAGGGCTGGGGTAAACGATTATTAACTAAACGATTAGTTGGGCGATTATTCTATCGATTAGTCGACTAATCTAACGACTAATTGGACGAATAAAATAAAGATTATTTTTCTGCTGCTCGATTAATAAAAAACCATAATGTATCTCAAATAAATTGAACTAGCGTACTGAATCATGATACTGTATAAGGTGGCTAACGTTAGTCTAATTGTCACAGTGTCTGGTTTGTGTTCCCTGGGTTGTCACTAGAGGTCCTCGTTCTCACTGTCTTTCACGTTTGACTTCATTTCCCAGCATTCTGTCTGTCACTCATCAGTTCATTGCACTCAGCTGTTTCCCATCACCTTGTTAGTTCTGTGTGTATATATACCCTGTCTGTTTTAGTGTTTGTCACGGAGTCGTTCTGTCCCGATCCACACTCACAAAGACAAGGTAAAATCCAATAGTGCAGTAGTATTTATTAAGGGAAATCCAAAACTCATCAACCAGTCCAGGCAGGGGGTCATAATCCCAAATACACGATCCAAAAACATAAAACAAAACAAGCACAAAGCAGAAACAGACCTCGGATGTGGTGTGACGAATAACAACGACTCCGTGACAAGGTGATGGGAAACAGCTGAGTGCAATGAACTGATGAGTGACAGACAGAATGCTGGGAAATGAAGTCAAACGTGAAAGACATCGTGAGAACGAGGACCTCTAGTGACAACCCAGGGAACACAAACCAGACACTGTGACACTAATGTTATGTATTTGAAACTCTGTCTATAACATCCAAAACCGTGTTATTAAAATATATTTTACAAACATTTTTTATCATAGAGAGTGTTTAAATACTAATATCAGCTTACGAGGGAAACGGAGGCGGAGTTAGTGGTGCTTCTGCTCCTGCTGGAGATGATTCGGGAGTGTCTGTGCCCCTTTACCGATCAGAGTGTGCGCTGACACAGAGCAAAGCCTTGTTTATACTCGATGCGTCCGCACGAGCGCGAAGGTCCGCGTGGCAAAAATGACGCGTTGGGTGCGCAAGACCGGCAAGACCCCATTTCGCTTGGCTGTGTACATGGCTTCTTTTGTAACAGCGCGTGCGGCGCCGCATCCGAAGATGAACGACTTTCAAGCCGAATCTGCCAGAGCCGTACGTCTCACCGCACCGGCACCCAGTTTGCGTGTCTAAATTGCAACGTTTTTTTTTTGTTAAGGATTTGTTTACTGTGTGTGATTCATTTAATGGAAAGCACATTCACTTCTAGTGGTCTCTGTCCTCCATTCTGCAATTTCGGTCTCCCACGTGTGGTGGCGAGCTGTACTGCCGGAAACGATGCAAAAAAATATATAAATAACAGTGTCGCCGCAAAAAAATGGCGTTGACGTAATTTTGATGTCGAAGTGCCGACATCATCGACGCGCCGCTACAGCGCTAATCTATATATCTACTGTAAATGCAGGTACACTCGATCTCTCACAATAATACTCTATAAGCTTCAATGAAAAATATCAATAGAACATTTGTTGAAGCGGTCATAGCCGTGCTTTATCAAGAATAAAACACAGCTATTGATCAATCAAAATCAAGGATTGTAACTAATGGTTTTATAAATATAAAATAATAAAGGACCCCCTTGAAAACGAGATGTTTCATCTCAAGGGGTTATCCTTAGCAATAAAATTCAAATTTGACCTGAAATGTGACTCAATATTGTAACGGTAAAAAATGGAGTATTCACACACACACCTGCCCGTACGGATGGGCTCCGTCCCGATGGAGGCGGCCGCTCAGTGGGCGGTGGAGGCAGTGGGCTGGAGCGTCCAGGTGGAGGAGGAGGAGGGAGGCTGTTTCTCGAACTGCCTCTAGTGTTGGGCTCCTCCCTCGGGGATGGTGGGATGGGTGGTGCCCCCCCTCTCCCTGGAGGTAAGGATGGAGGCGCGTTACCCATAGGCCTCTGAGAACTCATTGGTTTACTCTCAGTTGATGGTGGTGGTGGTGGTAGTGCGCCATCTCGAGAAAATGACGCTCTTCTTCCTCCAGTGGGTGGTGGAGGGGGAGGGAGGTCATCTAAGGGCCTGCTAGGGATGGTGGGTAAAGGCGGCCGGGCAGACGCAGGCATTGGTGGCGGAGGGAAAGAAGACTGGGACTCTCTCGGGGCGGGAGGAAGGCTTGGACGTCTGCTCGGCTGGCTTGGGGGTGGCACTGAAGTTGAGGAACCTGACGGTCGGTTTCCAGGTAGAGGTGGTGGGCCGCTGGAAGAGCTGTGCTGGGATGAGCGTCCCGATGGTGGTACGGGTGGGGGTCCGGCCCTCCCAGGAGAAGGTCTTCCGGGGACTGAGAATGGGGCTCTGATTCCTGCTGGGCTGCTGGGCGCTGAGAATGGGGCTCTGATTCCTGCTGGGCTGCTGGGCGCTGGGACTGGGGCTCTGCTTCCTGCTGGCTGCTGGGCGCTGGACTGGGGCTCTGCTTCCTGCTGGGCTGCTGGCGCTGGAATCTCCCAGTTGTGGGAGGCATTGGTCCTCTTACTGTTTTAACAGCACCAAAAAAACAAAGCATATGAAGACAAGTTTTAAGTACAGCACATTTTGATTTCAGTTTATGTCAATGGAAATAATAGGACTAAATTAGGATTATTATTACATTATACACATGTCATATAGTATAGTATAGTACGTACAGAAGTACAGTAAGGATAGGGTAGTGTATGTAGTGTAGTTAGTATGTATTAGTATAGTATAGTATAGTATAGTATAGTATAGTATAGTATAGTATAGTAGATAGTATAGGTAGGTAGTATGGATAGATAGGATAGGATAGTGTATGATAGGATAGGTAGTTAGTGATACAGTAGTATAGGTAGTTAGGATACTAGTAGGTAGTGTAGTATATGTATAGTATAGTGTAGTATAGGGTAGTGCAGTGCAGTAGTAGGTAGGAGTGTAGTGTAGTGTGTGTAGGTAGTGTAGTGTAGTGTAGTGATAGTGTAGTGCAGTGCAGTGAGTGTAGTGTAGTGTAGTGTAGTGTAGTGTAGTAGTAGTGATAGTAGGTAGTATAGTGTAGTGTAGTGTAGTAGTATGTATGTAAGTATAGTATTAGGTAGGAGTAGGTAGGTAGTGTAGTATGGTAGTATAGGTATATAGGGTAGTGTAGTGTAAGTGTAGTGTAGTGTAGTTAGTGTAGTGTAGTGTAGTAGTGTAGTGTAGTGTAGTGTAGTGTATAGTGTATAGTATGTAGTGTAGAGTAAGTTAGTGTAGTAGTAGTGAGTGTAGTGTAGTTAGTGTAGTGTAGTGCAGTGCAGGGTAGGGTAGTGTAGTGTATGTAGTAGTGTAGTAGTGTAGTGTAGTGTAGTAGTAGTACAGTTAGTTATGTAGTGTAGTGCAGTGCAGGGTAGTAGGTAGTGTAGTGTAGTGTAGTGTAGTGTAGTAGTTAGGTAGTGGTAGGTAGTGTAGTGTAGTGTAGTGTAGTGTAGTGTAGTGGTAGGGTAGTGTAGTGTAGTGTAGTGTAGTGTAGTGTAGTAGTAGGTAGTGTAGTGTAGTGTAGTGGTAGGGTAGTGTAGTGTAGTGTAGTGTATGTAGGGTAGGTAGTGTAGTGAGTGTGTAGTATAGTACAGTATAGTATAGGGTAGTGCAGTGCAGGGTAGGTAGGGTAGTGTAGTGTAGTGTAGTGCAGTGCAGGTAGGGTAGGGTAGTGTAGTGTAGTGTAGTGTAGTGTAGTGTAGGTAGGTAGTGTAGTGTAGTGTAGGTAGTGTATAGTATAGGATAGGATAGGATAGGATAGGATAGGATAGGATAGGATAGGATAGGATAGGATAGGATAGGATAGTAAAGTATAAACATTTTGATTTCCTTTTGTCACAATGCAAAAAATTATATGGATCAAATAATAAATAGGATATTATTATTATTAAATAATTATTATAATTGTATTATTTTAATAATATTTTTATTAAATTAAAAATAGGATTATTATTATTTTTAGATTTTTACCCCTTTAATTTAAGGCTTGAATGTAGCATTAAATAATAATCAAATTGATGTATTTTAGATGATTACCGCTGTTGTTTCCTGGTGATCTCAGTCTTGGCATTCCACCCTGAAACAGCCCACCCATCCCCCCTCCCCTCCCCTCCCCCACCACCACCTCCTCCTCCTCCTCCTCCTCCTCCTCCTCCCTCCTCCTCCTCCTCCTCCTCTCCTCCTTTGGGCTCTGTGTAAATAAAAAAAAATCAATTAATACTTATAATACTTGTAATACTTACAAATAAATGAATTGTTTTTATTTACTTAACAAATATATCAATTTATTCATTAGAATGTCTGGCTCTACACTCTTAAAGTCACCATGAAATCAAAATTCATTATCTTTTATGAATATGACAATTCATATTTTTATGAAATATAACAGAATTTGTTAAATGATTTATCCGTGCACATCATTGTTGTCACTAAACTATTCTGTTCAGTTTAATTTAGTTTTCATGGACTTTCAGTTTGTTTTCATTTCATTTGTCACGTGTTTTTCAGATTCCACTCGATTGACTTCTTGGTTACCGTGATCATAAGTTCCTAATCAGCTGTGTGTGTGTGTGATTAATGTTCCTCGTTTGTGTTCCTGCACTCCTGGTCCAGTTTTGTCTGTGCACTAGCACACTGTTTTCACAATATTTGGCTGTCTATTTGGATTTATCTATTAAACTCTGTTACACTATCTTCATCTTCATTGGAACTTAAGTGTTACAATTGTAAAATGAATAATTGATTTTGTCCGTTTAATTATTAGATTCTAATTATTATTAATAATAAAGTGCAGTCAATTATTCAGCTTAAATACTATGGTTACCTCACCTCAAAATATTGTTCAGATGATGTATTTCAAGACATTTGTCAAGTTTGTGTCCTTAAAACGCTCTTGTGTGTCTTATAGCAGACCAATGCCATTATTAATGTACTTCTGAAATTTTGAAATGAGAAAGACAGTTTTTCATGTTTAATACGGTAAAGCTGCTTGATTTTAAGCAATCTATTGTATAAAGTGACTTTATTGGAGTGCCTCAGAGCTCGTCCAAACACATCCATGATGATATGACCAGATGCATTTTTATGCTTTATTAAAATTCTTGCTGTTTTCTCAATTTTGTTGTGTTTGTTTTGTTATTGAGAGGATAGTGCACAGCATATTTACATATTTATCTAAGCGTCACTCTTAGCAGTGTGATCGGCGTCAGATGTTCGATAACAGTATATTGCTGTTCTTGTATTTCGAACGTCGTTTTTTCCAGTAAACGAAGAACGAAAAAGGGCTTTGCTGTGTGTATATCGGGGCCTTAATGCGGTCAAGACCTGCCTGGAACTACTTTAGCCGTGCCTTTCCCTGAAAACAACTGCATCACAATCAGATTTTAGCATTCAAGAGCCCCGTTATATATTTTTTTTTTTATTCGCGTGCCCTTTGTAGTGCCTGATACAGATCAGAAACACTATTTCTTATATTTAATAAATAATCCACAATAACCCTCATCCAACAAGCAAATTGTTTCTGTTGAACAACCCCCAAACTACTACTACTAACACCCAGATGCAGAACCAGGCACTGGTCACCTCGCAAGTTTTTCTCTTTCCAATCAAGTTTCATATGCAAAACACCCTGCTAGATGACAACTTATTAGCTCATTTACCTCTTGAGGGACTGACATCTTCACACTTTAAAAGATCTCTGTCCAAGAACACAGTTGGGAAAAGGAGAATTATAAGTTCTGACATGAGGACGCTGAGCTAAACTCCTTCGAAGGACCCCTAAGTTTGAGCCAGGCTTTGGCCTAGTGTTTTCGATCCTCAAAGCCCTTCTGCATCAAACCGTCGTTTTGCTCATAATTGGAGTTCCTAATCATGCCAATGCAAGCCCATAGCTACATGCACTTAGAAAGTGTCGGATCAGTAGGCTATTATAGTATATGGCCAAGAGAGTAATATCTAGCTAGTCCATAAGCATTCACTGGACGAGTGTTTTTGGGACGTTTATGCCAGCGCGGGGCAACCTGACACTCATATGAGACCCACCAATAGCAAACCACAACCAACCAATCAATTCCCCACGGACAAAATCAAGCCCCGCCCCACATTTGTTCTTGTTCGAGAAGCGATTCAAGGCCCCATACTACAGCCCAAACTCCTTTTTTGGACAGTGGCCATATTGGAATTGGAGGATCAAGGGGTCCAGATATACTGGGTCATAAATATAAACATTCCTATGTGTTTCCCATGATCAATTAAGCTGAAAAACATATCAAGTTTGTAATTGTAACTCATGTGGTTCAAAAGTTATAGCCAGAACCCTTTTCGGGCAGCGGCCATATTGGATTTGGCCGCCATCTTGGCCCCGAGGCTCGCTGGCTCCGGCGCCCTAGCTTAATCATTTCGGTATGACCTGAGCTACATCTGTGCCAAATTTGCCGCTTTTAGATGAATTTCCGCGAAAATGTGCTAAAGGCCCCCAACTAATATACATCACAAAAGGGAAGAAAAGACTAATGTAAATTCTGATTAAAAATAAAGGTTCCAAAAAGGGGTTTTCACAGAAGAACCAAGTTTTGGGGTTGTTCAACATTTTTGGTTCCCTAAAGATACACATATATATATATATATATATATAGCTTATTACAAAACATATTGCACAAAACAAGTTTAACTCACTGTCCAGAATTGGGCCGCTCCGATCATTAGTGGTTGTTTTCTTCAGTCGAGCCCCTTTGCCGATATCTGATAGTAAAGCATTTCTCCCTTGCTGCTCATTTCTGTTCAGACTCGGCTTCTGTGTGTTCGCCTAGTGAAAGTAAACGTAAATTAGAGATGTTACATAAACAACACACATTGCCGTCCACTCAAAATAGATATTGTGCCTTGAATACCTACAACTTTGAATAGACAGTGTATGCTACACAATTACACGTTACATAATGCCGTATTACGAGTATTTGTGATCACATGGTTAAACAGAAACAAGAAAGTACAATCTTTCATCAGTATTTAATTGTTGTTACACTATTGACGTCATCAGGCTCAATATTTCAACTTATTTATGGGGAAAAAACTGGCACGCTCATTTTTTTCTTGGCATAAAAAGTGTATACAATGTTATTTGTTCGCTATTAGCTATAATGTTCAACGGTTGAACAATACACAATAAATCCAGAATTTTGATCAATTGAAAACTTTCTCCAGTGCCAATTTAAATTATATAAAACAAACTTACTTTTGGAATTGCAGTCTAATCCCAGGAGGAAGAAGGTAGACGAAGTAGATCCAAATATAAACGTGATTTATTAATATAGAGTAAACTCAATGTAATATCAAAGGACACAAACGAAACAGTGTGTCATACACAAACAGCACAAACAATACCGGACAACGAATGGGAACTAAAGAGAAACTTAAAGGGATATAGTTCACCCCAAAAATGGAAATGCTGTCATCGTTTACTTACCCTTAGGTTCTTCAAAACCTGTATAAGTTTCTTTCTTCCATTGAACACAAAATAAGATATTTTTAGAGAACCCATTGACTTCCATAATAATCTATAGAGAGAAATTCATACAGGTTTGGAAGTGTGATGACAAAATGTTCATTTTTGGGTGAACTATCCCTTTAAATACACAGTGATGATCAACTAAATACAGAGAGGTGTGCTCCTTAATCAATAACCAGGATAACAACTGACTAAGCAGTGAAAATGAAACCAAAATAGAGCAAAACGTTCATGTGACAGAAATATTGGAGTGCATAAGGTTTTTTTTTATGATAAATATCAACTGGTACTTGGAGCAAGGCTATTGGAGTGCTGCAGGGATGATGTATTTTTAGGCCAAAACCCATAAACTAGTATTTTAGCACTTGCGGTTCCATCGTCCTGAAGTTATAGTGTTAAATGCCTGAAATAAATCTGGTGAACACTATCTCTCCGCCTCACGGACCGTTGGCTGAATGTAAGATTCACAAGGCACACAAAAATGGGAAGTTAAAGTCGTCATCTCTGATTGGTTGAATTCGACAGGGTTTCCGGGAGTGTCACGTTCTGCCTGGAAACAGCCGTGGTGATGCCAAACCCCCTCATGGAAAAAAGAAAGCTGTCATGTTTACAGCTGAGACAACGAGTGCTTATCAGGATAGAGTCATGCGCCTTTCCCGCCAACAAAAACACATCATCACTGCAGCGCTCAATAACCACATATTTAAGATGGGAGGGAACAGTTGAACGGTTTAAGACGTTGAAAAGTCCATATTTGTTGACCACTGATCTCTAAACGTCCTCGTGCGTTTGGTCCTCCAGCATGTAGTAGTTATGCCTCGGGTACTTTGAGTTGGGAAAATACAGTATCTTCAGCAATAACTTTGATTTAAAAACCTTCCATATTCCGGCACAAATTACACTGTTCCTAGAAAATGACCGTTACAAATGATCAACCTGACTCCAATATCTGATCACTTCAACATTGAGATCCTGTTCTATTTCATACAAATGAACTATTAACATAATCATCATGAAAATACTTGTATTTGGTCCAGTATAAATATTTCTATATTATACCCCCAGTTTCACAGACAAGGTGCATAACATACTAAAATGCATGTTTGAGCTGGTTTAACATTTACTGAAATACCATGTCAGTGCCATTGTATTGTCTCAAGATTCATAAAAGCTGTTAACCCTTGTGTTATGTTGTGGGTCAATTTAACCCATTTTGATTTTTGAGTTGTCAGAAATACCGGTTAACCTGTTTTTTCTTTCTTGACATTTTGTGACTTTCTCATTTAGGGTCATGAACATGCATGCAGAGTTTCAACATGCCGATGTGTATAGGGATTGCAACATTTTTATATACGATTTTAATGTTTGTGGGTCAATTTGACCCTCATAGACAGCTATTCAAAAGCAACAGTACAGACACATAATAGCAACATTTCTGTATCGTATATCAGAGCTCTTGTCCAGAAGTAGAAGAGTCTTGCTGAGTTTAAAAAATATATATTTTTGAAAGTTTGTGAAAACAAAACTGTTTAACTTGTTAACTGTTAACTGTCAGTCCCCATTTATTTGAGCACTCACATGAAAATGACTTTTCCAACTTAAATTGTTATAAATCTTGAATACTTCCGAGCACAGACTCAAAGTTGGTATTTTTTAAAGGCGAAGTTACAAAAACAGTTATAAAAGTAGTTTAAAAAAGTTATAGAAGTTTAAAGGTTTATGAATATGTCAAGTTTATATTTGATATAAAATATATCATTTACTTCTAAATCTAAGAAAATCAAAGCCAAACATCTGAACAAGTTCTGTGTCAAATGTTGATATCTCAATAATATCTTTTTAGCCGCAGTACCTTTGGTTACCCACGTCCCTGTGGGTCGCAAACTGTTCCATTATGACTCTTCGATATGGTTTGAGTGATCTGAACCATACATTTCCTTACTTTTCTAAATATTTATGAAGTAGACATCCATTTTAATTACAAATAAATCATATCACAAATAAAGAATCTATCGCTATTTATCTATTGCACTGGTATTTCTTATGAAAAACAAGGGCCAAATATGAAAACTAGAGTCAGAAAGCTTTTAAATTATATTTTTTAAGATTACTTTAGATATTATTGTAATAAATGTGTAATCGCAAACGTCCCACAGGTGTGGGGGCGGGTCAGTCTTAAAAACAGTGGTTAAAAACATTTTTATAAATCATAAATTCAGATATTTATTCTTGTTAATGTGTGAAAAATATTGATATCAAAAGTTACTGGTTTGTACCTGATTGTATTTTGTTTAATTTTTTTCATAGTGCGATTTTAATACGACCCGCTCCAACAAGACCGTACCCAGGAATCGAACAGTGCACAAGGGTTAAATTACCTAATCGAACTAAATCCTGGCTTAATCTAAGCCCTGTCTGTGAAACCAGGCCTTCAAATACTATATTAAGCTACTTATAAAAGTATGTAGATCTGAAGAATGGGATCATACCACTGAAAAGGTTGGAGGGGGAGCAGGAGGGGGCGGTGGAGGTCCAGGCATGGTTTCTCTTGTGTCGTGTTTTGTGTCACTTTTAACCTAAAATACTGAGAAAACAAAAATACAAAAACACATTAGTTACAACTATTCAACAACAACCAAGCTGATAGTAAGTTGAGGAGGTGTCACGTCTTCTGAAGACACATACCCTCCTCCATGGTGTTTGTTCCAACTTCCGTCAAGTCACATATTTACACACTCATACTGATACCTCAAACTTACTCTTAGTTTAAATACCCTTGTGAAAAAGCGTTTTGAAAGTGCACTTGTAGTGTATTACAAAAAGTCTATTTTTAAAAGCTGTACTTGCAGATACTATATTAATGAAATGAAAGGCCCATTTAAGTGTAAAAAAGGTGTTTGAAGTAAAGTCTAAAAGTTATGCTTTAAAGTACATTTTAAATAATTGTTTTAATAATGCTTATATAAGCACACTTATTTTGATGTGTTACTAACAAGTACTTGATCATAATTTTAACTGTAGTGTGTTATTAAAAAAACTTTTTAAATTAATAATAAATATAATTTTAAGTTCATCATTACAAATGTGTAAATCTATTTAAATACATGATTTCAACAGAAATTGCATTAAAGTATATTTTAGTTCACTTGTCAATACATTCAACTTTAACCATATTTCAAAGACACAAAATGATTAATATAAACGTTTAATTTTTTAGTCTTTTTTTAATGTTACATACATATATTTTTACCATTCATGACCTCTAATGCAAACATGCACCATTAAAGACATAATTGATAACTAATTGGTACACCAAACAAGTGTCTCTCTGGATCTTTTTTTATATTTGATCATTTATAAAACAGTGTGTAATGTATTATGAGCATGCACATTGAAAAAGAAAATGTGTGACTTATAATTATAAAAAATTATATAAATGTAACTATAACTGTTCTTATAATGCAGTGGAATATTATTTTACAAAGGTTAAGAGGAAATAAAAAAAGTTAATAAATAAAAACAGCTAATATTACTCATAAATATTGTTTTTTAAATGTTTAAATGTTAAATTATTTCTACTCAGTTTTATTTGTTAACGTACCAGATGCAGTTACTCAGATTTACTTAATTTTTTACCTGCATTTATTCAATTCATACAGTATATTTCATTGATTTCACAGCTTTAAAATTTACTCAATATTTTTGAGAGTAAATATATATTTATATATATATATATATTTATAGAGTGTGTTAATGAGTCTTTATAAAAATACTTATAGAATATTAATACTTACTTAAAACTCAGTTAAAAACATATCTATTTAACATGTATTTCGTTTAATGTGACTGTATCTGTAATGTGTGTGTAAGTGTATAAATATATTGTAATTTACAATGTAAAGCGGCTTTGAGCTACGGAAAGGCGCTATGTAAAACTTCTTCTTCTTCTTCTTCTTCTTCTACTTATAAATAAGTATAAATGGGGCTGAGCTATAATTCATTAAGCATGGGCTTCATAAAAGTGTTACCGTATATATTCTTTTAAAGTACATTATTTTCAAAATAAGTGCGCTTTTTAAAAGTATGCTACTTGTTTGTCACAGTAAAAGTAAAAAAAACAGCAGGTGTTTACTATCTTAGTATCACGCATGTGCAACAAAAACATTTAAAAAAGAGATTTTACGCTACAGAGATCTCTTGCTCAAACCAAGCTCCAGTTTGACCTTAAATGCATTTCCATGAGAGATGAATGCCAGAAGTGTGTTTGACTGATGTTGTACAGCTGTGACCTGATTACTCGTGTGCATCACGGTGATATTTCACAGTAAAACCGTGACGTGTCGCTTCTGTCTTTTAAACTCAGAGTGACTGCAGACAGAAGCTGGCACAGTTTCCTTACAACACCAGAAGTGCTACTGAAAAAACACAAGAACCACACAAGAAACCAAAACACAACCAGCTCCAGTTAAAAAACAGCCTCTCAATCCACTTCAGTGCCAACACTGGGAAAGTTGCCAACGTGTGTGACCAATAGATTTGTATGAGCAAACTCAACTCACATGTTCATCTTCAGGAATAACAACTTGCCTTCTTAATATCTGCGTGATTTGTTTCCAGAGGCAAATATCTAAGCTGTTATACTCGACTGTCAAAAGCTGTTATCTGCTTCTCAAGTGATCCTCACACTGAGACCAATGACTTCCTGACACCAGCACAAATAAACACACAACATGAGGCTCAACATTTAACAGGCTCAAGTATTTTTAAGAAGTGAAAAATGCTCATTTTACAGTAACAGATCTGATCTTATACATCTGTTGCTCTTTACAGTATCGCAGCATCTCTTCAGTGGCACATTTATGGCAATATTAATCAGGAGTGAGAGAAAAATGTTCAACCTTTTCATAAATTAAACACTTAGATGTTGTAAATAACCATTTCTGGAATATATGTTTAGCTTTGAATCCTTTCTATCTCAGCATAACATTAAAAATGTGGGTTCTGTAAGAAAAAAGTAGGTAAAAAAAAAATGCACGGTAAACTCAGTAATATTGTGAAATATTTGTTACTGTTTAAAATATTTTTTTCTATTGTAAAATACTTTAAAATGCAATATAAGCTGAATTTTTAGCATCATTACTCCAGTCTTCAGTGTCACATTATTGTTCAGAAATCAGTATAATATGATGATTTGATGCTCAAGAAACATTTATGATTATTATCACAGTTGAAAACAGTTGTGCTGCTTTATATTTTTGTGAAACCGCAATAAAAAATTCAGGATGTTTTAATGAACAGAAAGTTCAAAAGGAACAGCATTTATTTAAAATAGAATAATGCATTATTGCTGAATAAAAGTATACATTTCTTTAAAAAAATGATTTTAATTTATATTCCACTGACCCCAAACTTTGAGATATTTTCTACATTGCTCTGTAAGGACAAGTGCGCTACAATATTCAAAATGTTTGCTTAATTTGTTGAGAGTTTACTTTTATTTGAAATATTTGCATTCAAATTTAAATGTATCTTGTTCTCCAGTTTAGCGTCAAAAAAGAACCGTTATAACTGACATTACATCATGATTTGCATTGAAAATTCCGTTTTTATCCAGAGAAATGTAAGATAACAGAGCATGTCAACAGTTTATGCTTGTTCAGAATCTGTGTGAAACCCCAGAGAGCGAGTTACATTTCCTCTGTGGTTGAGCAGTTCGAGAAGAAGCAGCAGCTCGAAAAGAAACACTAACTTTCATCAGAGATGCTCACCAGCCTTTACCAGGACACTTCATCGATCCCTCGCAAGCTTCCCATCCATCATTCCCACACTTAAAGAAACACTCACCTGTGCCTGAGCATTTGGAGCCACCAGATCCAAGGTTGTGTTGAATGTTGCGCTGCACTTCCTATCTGCGAGTGCACAGGCCAATCAGAGAGTGTGCAGTGAGAGCTGTTCATGCAACAGAACGAGCTGGTGATCACAGCATGCAAACGAATGTGACCACATGCATTTCCTCACACAATGTCTGTGTCAGAGTGAGATTAGCCAGTTGAGGGCTGTTATGAACTCCAATGACTGAGAGCATTAACAGAAACAGGAACTATAAATGACTAATTTGGAGAAAATAGATCTGGCACTGGTCTCTGCTGCCGCGACACTGAGCTTGTGCTTCAGATCGGCCCTCAGTCAACATTTTAGTGCTTTTCTCAGAACTTACTTCACTTTTCGGAGTTATTTTTTGCTCAGTGACTGGTGACAAGTTTTTTCTATTTTTGCTATATCTCTATGATATTACGGTGAGCAATTCTCAAGTTCACCCATGTCCTAGCGGAATATAACCACCGGTGTGACTCACATTAATATACACAGACAAACAGGTCAAAGGTTTGGGGTTGGGGATTTTTTTTTTTTTTTTTTAAAGAATGATGTGTTGGATTTACTTAAAATATAAATGCAACATTTTTGCATTACACTTTTTAAGTAAACCCAACTAGGAATAATTTTACTTAAAAAAAAACTTTGTTATATGTATTTTAAAGGATAATTCCGGTATTTAGCACTTTGAGTCTATTTTCTAGTGTGTTTTGGATGAAATAGAGTGGTGGACTTGTTGACGATGGGTCCTGTCTCGACTTTTTGACTCTTTTAGAATCGCCTCTGAGCGCTTCAGAGTGGCTGTCTATGGGCATGCACAAACATGTCATTGTTCGTTTTCAAAACTGTGCAACTCACCGAGTGGTTAGTGGTGTTCGTTGATGATTAAAAACAAATATATCGGCGCAATGTATGATTTCAATCCGTGTTATTTGCTATAGTGGAACTATTTTTTCAGATACCTCACAACCGAGTTCCGCTCGATACAAAATGCCAAATAAAACACGACAGAAACTGTATTTCGCTACGCTACTTGTTTTGGATCATTAACGAACACCACTAACCACTCGGTGAGTTGCACAGTTTTGAAAATGAACGTTAAGGGTTGTTTTAAGGACATGTTTGTGCATGCCCATAGACAGCCACTCTGAAGCGCTCAGAGGCGAATCTAAAAGAGTCAAAAAGTCGAGACATCGTCAACATTTCTGTGTCCACCACTCTAGTTCATCCAAAACACACTAGAAAATAGACTCAAAGTGTTAAATACCGGAATTATCCTTTAAATATTTGAGTTCACTTAACATTCTTTACTTAAAAATGTAACTCGATATAATCTACTAAGTAAGGTTAAGTTAACACAACTTGCAATTACTTATTAGATTCTATCAATAATAGATCATTGATTAATCGATACTTTGGAGCTCAACTTTCAAGGTGGTGGAACACAAACAAATACCATCGAACAAATACCGCTCTGAACATATTGTATAGCCCTGGATGCTTATTGTTTTTCATGTGGACGTCTGTAAAGAAAAAATTATTTGCATGGCACTTCAGTGACATAACTTTCACGGTGAAGGAGCAAGTTTTGTGGGAGCATGAATGTCTGCTGTAAATGAAATGTCATATGCCTGGAAAATGAGAATAATATATGTAGTGTAATAATATCCTATTTATTATTTAAATATGCTTAAAAAATAATAAGATAGATGGCTTTCTAGATTTTTTTTTTATTGCGTTTTATCTCAAAATGATGCATCACTGTAAAAATCACAGACTAGCACCTGTAAATGTTGACAATACTTTACGTCCCCATCAACTGTAACATCGAGAAACAGTTAACTAACTGTCAATAGGGCTTATTTCTCTCTTATCTGAGTTGTGCTCTCTCCTAACCAGCTGATGATCTGAATCAGGTGTGTTAAATAAGGGAGACATGCAAACATGTGCAGTCCCAAGGACCAGAAATAAAAACCACTGGCATAGCGTTCGATAAATTCCAGACACGCCTGATGAGATTATCAATGTTGTCAGAGAGGTATGTACACCATTAAAGGTTGAATCAACTTCTCTGTGTATTTCCACAGCATTGGTCTGAAAAGTACATACAATAAAAAAGTAGATTTTCATGGTGGATAGACACAAGCTTTCATATCTCAACTAACTGAGAAAAATATGATGCCTTAAGCAGACAAATCCCCCAAAATGCAGAAAATAGGCCAGGTTTACCTGTATTTTTGTCAAAGTCAATTTGAAAAAAAAAAAAAAAAACTATTAATAGTCAAGTGTGAAATGAACAACTATGGTTAACTCCAAAAATTGATCTAACAGGATGCACCCTATCCTGCTGTTGTTGCACAACAACTGTTCGCACTCGAAAATAGATGGAGAGAAAAACAACAGTATTAAAGGGGTCATGACATGTTTATTTTGTTATTTTTTTATTATGTTCTCTTAGGTGCTATTATAGTATTACTATAGTTTTTTGGACAAAAAAACCGTTAAAAAAAATTGTGATTTATGACCCTTTCCCACCAAGGGGGTAATCCATCGACCGGAAGTTGAAGTCGGCCGGGTGCCGCCATCTTGTAGCAGAACTTCACTTGCGTTAGCATTTCCATTGACTCCCATTCATTTTGGCGTCACTTTGACGGCGAATAACTTTACATTTAAGGCGTTTTATGACTCCAATTGTCCATTATTTATTTCTAAAGAAACACGACAATGTATAACCTAGTCAATGTTAGGTCCATATGCAACAAAACTTTTATTCTAAATGACTTTTTCACCAGACGTAACTTGGATATTTTATTTCTGACAGAGACCTGGGCCGCCGTTGGTGAGTTATCAGTCTTTAAGGAACTTTGTCCTTCAAACTGTTGCTTTATTAGTACCCCAAGATCTGCTGGTAGGGGTGGTGGTGTCGCAATGGTTTTTAAACAAACAGTTAAAATTAACACTGTGTCTGTTCGGAGCTACTCGTCGTTTGAGGTACAGTGTGTAACATTACAGTCTGCCTCCTTTGTGCTATTCTGTGCTCTTATTTACAGGCCACCTAATTCGGGCAGTGCTTTTGTAAATGATTTTTCAGATTTTTTAACTTCTGTTGTTCCGTTGTATGACTGTATGTTACTATTAGGCGATTTTAATGTGCATGTTTGCTGCCCTGGGCGTCCCCTGGATGCTGAGTTTTGTAATGTCCTGGAGTCATTTGGTTTTATTCAACATATGAACCAACCAACACACGTCCTTGGTCATACTCTAGACCTTATTATGTCATTTGGGTTCTCTGTCGATAATTTATGTATTGAAGATCATTCCTTTTCTGATCATAAGCCCATTGTTTTTACGATTCCCATTGTGAGCTCTGTTGCAGTGAATAGATCTGTAGGCTCTTATTCTCGCTTCAGTAACTCACTTACAGCCTCTCAGTTTAGTGAGAAATATTTAGCTAATGCCGTTGAAGGATTGATCTTGAATGCTGAGCCTTTCATCGGGCCTGATGATTTAATATCTCTTTTCTATGTATCTTGTTCTGATATTTTAGATTCTATTGCCCCTTTTAAGTTAAAACAACCAAAGCAAAAATCAAAATCATACTACTGGCTGGATAACGATACTCGCTGTCTCAGACAGGCGTGTCGTAAAGCAGAGAGGAAATGGAAGCACGATCGTTTAACTGTATCATTTGAGATTTTCAAGGAGTGTTTGGTTAACTTTCAGAGTGCTGCTAAGTTAGCTAGATCTAAATATTTCTCTGATTTAATTGATAAACACTGTCATAGACCTAAGATTTTATTTTCTGCGATAAACTCTGTAATTAGACCAAGGTGTCAATATCGCAGGGAACCCTCGGCTGAACGTTGTGAGACATTTTTAACGTTTTTTGCTAATAAAGTGTTAGCTATTCGTTCATCTTTCACTTTACATTTTTCAGATCAGTCTTCAAACTCGCTGTTAAGTCCGTTTTTCTTTTATAATTTTGCGCATGTCTCTTTAATGGAACTCTGTGAAGTGGTTAACAAGATGAAAACAACTACCTCCACAATTGATGTAATACCTACTGATATTTTAAAAGCGGCTTTTCCTATAATTGGCCCCAGTGTCCAAGCGTTGATTAATTCGTCTTTGGACACTGGGATAGTTCCGAATAGTTTCAAGCATGCGGTTGTTCAGCCTTTGCTTAAGAAACAAGGTTTTGATGAGGGTTGCTTTAATAATTTTCGGCCTGTCTCTAAGTTATGATTTTTGTCAAAACTTTTAGAAAAAGTTGTCCTGTCTCAACTGCACTTGTTTTTAAATGCTGCAAACTTACTAGAACCTTTTCAATCCGGTTTCACTGCCCATCATAGTACAGAGTCTGCATTGCTAAAAGTGTTCAATGACATTCTACTCGCAGTTGACGCCGGTAAAAATGCCGTTTTGATCCTACTTGATCTTACGGCTGCCTTCGATACTGTAGACCATAGTATTCTTATTTGGCGTTTGGAGCATTTCTTTGGTATCAAGGGTACGGCCTTACAGTGGTTTAGATCTTATCTTGAAAACAGGTCTTTTTCAGTGGAGATGGGTACATTTTCTTCATCTTCTGCTCCTATTATTAGTGGAGTTCCGCAGGGCTCTATTTTGGGTCCCCTTCTTTTTAATTTGTATATGCGTCCATTGGGTGATATTATTAGGAAACACAATATATCATTTCATTTTTATGCAGACGATTCACAGCTGTACCTGCCGTTGAAAGCTGGTGATTCAATTCAACCTTTGTTGGAATGCATTGGGGACATTAAGAAGTGGTTAGCGCTTAACTTTCTCCAAATTAACGAGGACAAAACAGAAACAATTGTTTTTGGTTCCCCAAAATTGAGGAGCAGTACTATTATGGAGCTAAGCAATCATTTCCCCTCTGTTTCCTCCCAGGTTAGGAACCTTGGCATCATCATGGACTCAGAATTGTGCTTAACTAAACAAATTAATTCTGTTGTTAGGAATAGTTTTTATCAATTGCGGATTATCTCAAATATTAAATCGTTTCTGTCAGCACAAGACTTGGAGAAGGTTAATCATGCTTTTATTACCTCACGCTTAGATTATTGTAATTCTTTGTATCTGGGTCTTCCTCAGTCATCTCTTGCTCGACTCCAGTTGGTACAAAATGCAGCTGCAAGGCTGCTGACCGGGACAAAGAAATTTGATCATGTCACCCCAATTTTAGCGTCCCTTCATTGGCTCCCGATCCGTTTTAGAATTCAGTTTAAAATCTTGTTGTTTGTTTTTAAAGCTCTTAATAATCATGCTCCATTTTATATTACTGATCTTCTTACTCCTCTGCCACCATCCAGATTAAGATCCGCAGACAAGGCGCTATTATCAATTCCCCGCTCCCGTTTAAAAACTAAGGGAGACAGAGCTTTCTCAGTTGCCGCCCCCCGTCTATGGAATCAATTGCCTCTGGACATCCGCCTTGCACCTTCCATTTGTACTTTTAAATCAAAATTGAAAACATATCTTTATTGCCTGGCGTTTGATACTTAATATCCTGTTTCAATGTTTTATTTTTGTTTGATGTTATGCCTCTGTGTTTTTATTTTTTATTTTACATTACTTTGTTCAGCACTTTGGATAGCTTCGCTATGGTTAAATGTGCTTTATAAATAAAATTTACTTACTTACTTACTTATAAAGGGCTCCATTACCTTCTATGTGGCCCCGTAGAAACAGTTTTTGTAAAAATAGGCTAACGACTGCGTCATAACCACTCGACTCTCTGTTGCGCTGTACAGTAATGACCGTAAAGATAGGAGGAGAAGCTTGCAGGCAATTGGGGGGACGTCCCGTCTGTCACGGAGTCAACAGAGCCTTCACTTCCAACCACTGCACCTGATCACTACAATCCGCCCACCCGATCACAGTCACCTGAATTCTGATTATCTGCACCTGCACATCATGATTAAACGCCCTTTATCAACCACAGCTCTAAAAATGGGCTTCAACTGTCCCAACTGAGTTCCAATGAGATGGCTCTGTCCACTTCTTATACTGTCTATGTTTCCCACCCGGTTTCTCATCCTCTGATTCAAACAGTCTGTTTTGGGGGTGTTTCCCCTTTAAGAGTTCAGTGTTAACGCCTACTGTTATGATTGGCTAACGTCAGTGCTCATGCATAAATTATTAACACGCCCTAGTCAGAATCTTTCTTTTACTGTCTATGGTCAGAACATGTGTGGATTCTGTGAAACTGTTTACCGATTGCTGTAGCTGTGTGCGAGGCGAGGATGTACCACGGACAAAAATGCACAGGCCATATTTAAAGATGCATTTTTTAAAGGTTTTGAAGTAAAAGTCTGTGAAGTAGTCCAGGGTATGGCGACATCAACACTTGAACGATTTGATGACTGCTCTGTTTGTGTTTCTATAAAGTTAGAAAATACAATGTAAAGTTTTATTCTATCAATTTTAATTGCAGTACTACAAAAATATGGACTATAAATACTAATTTTTTTAGGCAATAAAGCTTTTAAGATTCTTATGAATAGAATTATAATGACACAAGTTATGATTAATATTAGGCCTATACCTTGGTAACGCTTTAGATTACAGCCTGGAAAGTAGCCTACTGTGTAATTAATGCGATTTTACAGTGTAACCTTCAGTAATTATAGTGTACCTAAAACGTAGGCTACTTAGAATATAAGTATAGGGGAACAATATTTTAAGTTTGGGGAATAAAGGGGTAACAACCAGGAGAATTAAAAAATATATACTGTACTGTAAGTATTATAGAACTAAGGGGTACTTATTCTACTATTATGATATAACAATCTTACATTTGGGAGCAATTTAGCGAGAACATACACTGCGCACCTTTTTTAAATAATGATGAACCAGTACATACTGTATCGCCTTTTACAGGGTACATATCTATGCATTTATAAAGTAATCTTTTTAACTGTCAGGGACCAAAGCAGTGAGGCAAGAGGACACAGGAGACAGTTTCAAAAAAGGGGGTTTATTACCCAAATTATTAGAAAATTACATAAGGACCAAATTTAATAACTAGGCCTTAAAAGAGGTCAGCAAAAAAAGTAACTAAATATAAGCTTTAATACATAGACTTGTAACAGAAGGTTAAATGAACTAAAAAACTGACATTCTCCCACATACACAGAAAGGAGCTTATATAACAGCTTGACAAAACCAAATAACATAGAAGGGGTAAACAACTAACAGTCGAGAACTCAAGAGCTAACTAAGAACAAAATCCCCCCTGGCACATGGTGAGACATGGTATGGCCTAATGAGCTGACTCCCGGATATAGGTCTCCTCAGCCCTTAGCCACTCCTTTTGCCCAACCAGGAAGGGACCGCCCCCCCCCCCCCCACCCCCAGGTCCAGATAACTCAACACAAAGAAACATGTGATTAGTGCACTACCTGTAAATCAATATAAAGGTAAAGCAAAATAAACCAAATCAAAACTGTATTGTGTCCGTTATTTAAATATCATAGTTTAGCTGACTATAAATAATAATCAGTGCAACAAACTCAAGAGATAAGATAATAAAACGGTAATCAAATGTTTGGAAATGAGGTGATATTACCCTGTGTGGCCGTAGTCATCACACAAACACCCCCCCCCCCCCCCCCCCCCAACCCCCCCCCCCCCCCCCGTCCCCCGTCCCCCAAAGTTTGGACCATACAAAACTGGTTGCTTACTCATTGATTGCCGGATATCATGGAAAGCTGCCACGGCCTCCTCGGTCCACTGGATCTGATTGGAACTCTGAGACCCGGTCAAGTCTGAGAGCAGAGCCGCCCTGGTAAGTTGCGGAATGAAGCGACGATAGAAGCCTGCCATGCCCCAAAAGGATCTGAGTTGCTTCCTTGTTTGGGGTAAAGGACATGACTCAATGGCTTGAATCTTACTAACTTGTGGCCGTATCATCCCCTTCCCAATAATATGGCCCAGGTACTCAGTCTCAGATGCAGCAAAGGCACACTTTGCGGGATTCACAGTCAGCCCAGCAGCATGAAGACAGCCCAAGACGGTGCACAGATGTTCCAGATGTTGTTCCCAGCTGTCACTATACAGAACTTTATCATCAAGATAAGCTGCCGCAAATGCAGAGGAATCACGAAGTACCTGGTCCATCAGCCTCTGGAAATTTGCTGGCGCTCCATGAAGGCCAAATGGAAGCACCGTGAAGTGGAATAGGCCTCATGGAGTCCGGAAAGCAGTCAGCTCTCTGGATCGCTCAGTCAGTGGTACTTGCCAGTACTCTTTGCTAAGATCTAATGTGGTCAGGATTTTTGCCTTTCCCAGCCGTTCAAGTAGGTCGTCAATCCTTGGTGTTGGATAGGAGTCAAACTGAGAAAACTGAGTTCAAGTACCTGAAATCAATACAAAATCTCATGCTACCATCCTTTTTCGGTACAAGGACTACCGGGTTGCACCATTCACTCTTTGAAGCCTCTATGATACCCTGGGACAGCATGAGATCCACCTCCTCCTTCAGTGCAGTCAACAGGCGCTCAGGGGTCCTGTAACTAAGTCGTCTCACAGAAGCACCTTCTTTAAGGACAATATCATGTTCAACAAGGTCAGTCCTACCAGGGTTCTCCTGGAACACTTCAAGATTACTCCCGTTCCACCACATCCCAAAGATGCTCTATTGGGTTGAGATCTGGTGACTGTGGGGGCCATTTTAGTACAGTGAACTCATTGTCATGTTCAAGAAACCAATTTAAAATGATTTGAGCTTTGTGACGTGGTGCATTATCCTGCTGGAAGTAGCCATCAGAGGATGGGTACATGGTGGCCATAAATGGATGGACATGGTCAGCAACAATACTCAGGTAGGCCGTGGCATTTAAACAATGCCCAATTGGCACTAAGGGGCCTAAAGTGTGCCAAGAAAACATCCCCCACACCATTACAACACCACCACCAGCCTGCACAGTGGTAACAAGGCATGATGGATACATGTTCTCATTCTGTTTACGCCAAATTCTGAATGTCTCAACAGAAATCAAGACTCATCAGACCAGGCAACATTTTTCCAGTCTTCAACTGTCCAATTTTGGTGAGCTCTTGCAAATTGTAGCCTCTTTTTCCTGTAGTGGAGATGAGTGGTACCCGGTGGGGTCTTCTGCTGTTGTAGCCCATCCGCCTCAAGGTTGTGCGAGTTGTGGCTTCACAAATGCTTTGCTGCATACCTCGGTTGTAACGAGTGGTTATTTCAGCCAAAGTTGCTCTTCTATCAGCTTGAATCAGTCTGCCCATTCTCCTCTGACCTCTAGCATCAACAAGGCATTTTCGCCCACAGGACTGCCGCATACTGGATGTTTTTCCCTTTTCACACCATTCTTTGTAAACCCTAGAAATGGTTGTGCGTGAAAATCCCAGTAACTGAGCAGATTGTGAAATACTCAGACCGGCCCGTCTGGCACCAACAACCATGCCACGCTCAAAATTGCTTAATTCACATTTCTTTCCCATTCTGACATTCAGTTTGGAGTTCAGGAGATTGTCTTGACCAGGACCACACCCCTAAATGCATTGAAGCAACTGCCATGTGATTGGTTGATTAGATAATTGCATTTATGAGAAATTGAACAGGTGTTCCTAATAATCCTTTAGGTGAGTATATATATATATATATATATATATATATATATATATATATATTATATATATATATATATATATATATATATATATATATATATATATATATATAAAATACTGATATACTTAAAAATATAAAAATATATAGGCTAGCCTACTTATATATATATAATATAAGTGCATAAATGTATATTGTAAGATACCTATGGAAGCTTGTTTCCGCCACAGAATAAATCAGTTTTGTGAGATATAAAATCAGAATTGCGAGATATAAACTCGCAATTGTGAGATAAAATGTCGCAATTATCTTTTAACATGTTTTATTCTGTGGCGGAAAAAAAAGCTGTTACGAGTACATTTATTTATTTATTTATTTATTCTGAGAATTTTGAGTTTATATCACAATTTTTACTTTATATCATGCAAGTCTAAGAATGTAAACTCGCAATTGTGAGGGGAAAAAAAGTAAATTGTTAGATAAAAAAAAAATAATAATTCACAATTACCTTTTTTATTTTTTATTCTGTGGCGGAAACAAGCGTCCATCCCATATGGAAAAGATTTGCTAAAAACACCTGTGATTCTTAAATGTTCCAACAAATATTTTAAGACATATGCTGCAAAAACCACATATATAAATTGCATAATATTTATGTATTTTTATTGATATATGTCATATATGTCCTACATACAACTAAAGCATATAGATTTTCATGATGTAAAAACAAAGGAAAATAATGCTAATTTAATATGAACGTCCAGCATATCTCTCAAGACGTGTATAAAACACAGTGCCAATCAGTTTTTTCATTTTAAATCCTGCATCACCAGATTTCATTTTCATTTGTGACAATTTCTCTGAAATGTATCACAGTACTAAGTTTAGTAAACAACAGTTCTATTCTTAAGCTACAAACATAAAACTTTCCTAAATGTCGAAGTGATTCTTATGCGTATCACCGCCAGAGTTCATGTCACATAAGACGCCTTATTCGGTCTTCTGTGCTGACAAACGTCATAATTATTTGTGTATTTTTTTCCAGAATAAGAGGCTGCTTTGTCTTTTAGCCCGTTTTTGTATTTGATTTGTTTAATGTTGTGACTGAGAAAAAGATAGATAGAAATACTCATTTTGATGTGAGAAATACACTTTATTGATTTAAATCACTGTACTCAAGCATATCTACTCTAATTTCCCAAAATTTTGCATAATAAACGCTGCCCTGTTTCAAGTGCAGTCTGGAATAAAATAATTTTTCATCCTGTTTTCGTTGTTGTAACTAACTCACATAACGGGCCACACATATTTGACTCAACTTTGTTCATTTGATATGTTATTTGTTCACAAACAACAGACCCAGACATTTCACAATTAATGTAAATACACAGTCTCACAATGTCATTGCTGTCAACTGCTCTTTCAAACCCTGTAGAAAAATGAACAGTCCTCATAAAGTCAGTGATGTTTTGACAGTGCATCCTCGAACCAGCTTCTGGACTCCGATTTTCACATTTGTCAAATAAGTGATGTTGGTCATTAAAACATGAAATCTGTATGAAACGTAAACAAATGACACAAAATGTGTATAAATCCTATCTGACTTTAATTTTATTAGTATATGATTTAATGCAAGATTTGTGTATGAATATCAGTTATTTTCAACTAATACCATACATGCATACTTTTCTCATTTAAAACTCTTTTTTACAGTATTTCATATATGACGCAAAAATCCCCTACAAGTTGTGTGCTATTTAGTATGAAAGTGGCCATAATCGGCCTGATTTTGTATAGATAATTCTGGCCGATTTAAGTAAGGAAGATATATGGTTGCTGTATATATATTTTCATGGGATATCTATACCAGAAAAGAAGAATGGGCAATAATGTTTACAGTCATAGTCATTATGTTTACCTGACAGTGTTAGGCTACTTCTACATTTACAATCATCCTGGAGTATTTTTTAGGTTAAGCGCTCATGGCACAATATTATTCGTATTGTTTTAAGCAGCAAGCTTCTGATCATATATCCTTCCGCCATGCACAAAAGCCCATGTTCAGTGTTCAAACTGCAGGCGGCAGCACTGAGTGAGATATTATCACTGGCTCCAATGGGTTGAGGATTGTTGGCAACATAACATGGTCCTAAACATTGCTTAATTTACTGTGTGCAGTATGCAAATCATCTCTGTAACCCACACTGAAATGCTCTCGGTTTTACCTTCAAACTTGATTTTAACATTCTTGACTTATAAATTTGGATTAAAATGCAAAATAACTAACAACACACCAGTCTTGTTATTATTATTATTATTATATTAAGCTGAATACTATTTTGCATACTTTAACTAATAAAACATTAGTGTCTAGCCCTTTCGATAAGAATAGAATAAGGAAGTGTATAAAGTAGAGGAGACAGGACGAAAAGGAGAATGGAGTCAAACTGAGGAGGATGTAAACACACAGCTTAAAAACACTCACTGCAACCCCTGCCAGCCAACCAGCCTCGCATGCACAGGACCCGTCGTCAGGGAGAAGAGCCCTGCGCACGCGCGCGTGTGTGTGTGTGTGTGTGTGCATACTGATGATGGAAAGACCTCAGCTATCCTGACGGAGTCTCCCAGTCCCATACACACACACCGAACAGAGCCTGTTTATGAGAAGTCGCTCAAGATTATTTGGCTTCTAATCTCTGATGTATTTACTGAACAAAATCAAGTCAGCATGCACTCCTGCACTGAAAAAATTATGATTTCCTTGATAAAATTCTCGATGCAATTCCCACTGACTGATTTTTGGTACATCTTGGTACACAATACACAATGGGGGTAACATTCGATAGAGCGTTTTTGAGTATGAATGTGAGTAGAAAATGAATTCCAGATGTGACAAATTTGCAAATTACTAAACCCAACAACAAAAGCAATAATAAAACAGTGTAAACTCAGCTGGAAAACAGCACACAAAAAAATTAACCTTATTAATTATTCATGCCCCAGTGCATGATGGGAACACCAGTATCATGAGTTTTGAGTAGGTTTTAATATAGCCTATAGCATAGACATAATATATACATAGACACCCTATTGGCTGCTGGAGCGTACACCATATCAGGGAGGGCAACTTTCCCATACCTCTCATTATGGGAATTGAGAAAAAAGCCTGTTTCGTGTGCTGCGTGGGGCTCTACAAGTCGCCACACAATTGAAATCAGGTCTCGGGGAATTACCTTTCACAAACAAGACTGAACATTTTTTTCTGGTTGTATTTGGTCATTATATAATTAGTAATAGTAATGTACACCATGTACAAACCACTAAAATCGGGTGACAAATATAAACGTTATTATTGTTTTTATCCAGGAAAACCGCAGCTCACCTGTTTACTTGCATTTGTTTACAGCGCAGTCTTGCCCTCCGCAAAATGGCGGACACGCTGACGTATCGCAGCAATGCTCCAAAGCGGCCAATAGGGCGTCTATGTATTTATTATGTCTATGGCCTATAGCCTATCAAACCCGCTTTAATTGAGTATACTAATATAAAATGTAGGCTACTTTTTTATTATTCTTGCCTGAACTAACTTATGTATGCAGAAATTACAGTTGTTTTTTTCTGTAGCATTTACTTCACCACAGAATAATTTTTATCAGTTCTTTTTACACTGATCCACGTCATATGGGTTCCACCGACCGCAGGGATTCACATCCTTAATGCTGAAGGCGACCGCAAGGATCCTCTAATTACAGCTAACAACAAACACCCTTTTGGACTCAGAATAAATTATTTACTTGCAGAATGTTTATAGGATTGCTAATATAATTTCTGTTCTAGAGTATCCTTTGAATTCTTTGACCAGAATTTCAGTTTATCCAGTAGGATCTTTGCAGATTCTTAGAAGATCCTTTTTTGATCCTTCTGGAATCAGTTCCCGTTTGAAATTCTACTAGAAGTCCTTAATGTAGAAGGTTTAGACGGCTCTGGTTTTGACCACATACTGAGATCAAGCGTTGCTTAGAGCACAGATGCTCCACCCATGACATGACCAGGAATGTAACTTTAGACTCTTTTAGATTCTGACTGGTAAGTTGTGCCATTATATGGTCAAATATTTTTGGTAGCCTATAACACAAAACTTCAAAAAGTCACACTGATACTCTTCAAATATCAGAAAATTGACTAAGGCCATGTCCACACTGATACGTTTTCGTTTGAAAACGTATATTTTTTTCTCCGTTTTGGCCTTCCGTCCACACTGAAACGGCGTTTTAAGTCAACGAAAACGTAGCTTTTGGAAAACGCTCTCCAAAGTGGATAAATTTGAAAACTCCGTTTTCGCGTTGTAGTGTGGACTGTGAAGCCGGAGGTATTTGAAAACGATGACGTAAGTTTAGTCATGTGATCCATGTTGTACCAATAGATGTTTACCTGATGTTTACCGGTATTGTGCCTGTTATGTGCTATTCACTTTCACACTATTGCTAAAATATGTTACTTTGCACACTCTTCATATCACAGTACTGCACAGATGATAGAAAATGTACACACATTTGCTGTCCTGCGGCAATACAGGAGAGCAGTCGCGTTTTAGACCAAACATATGGTGACTGAGTGCGACCTGGACGCATCAGTGAATGGTGAGATATTTTGCTAAATAAAATTATCATGTTAGAAGAATTGCGCGATACCTTTCTTTATTTTTCCATCTGTCAGTGAGCTTTTGTGAGGTTTCACGCATGCGCAGTAAGGTGAATTTATAAGTTTCTCATCCACACTGAAACGTCTGAAAACGCCTGAAAACGCTAGTGTGGACGGAGAGCGTTTTTAAACGAAAACTCCGTTTTCAAATGTATCCGGATTAATGTGGACGTAGCCTAAGATTTGTTTTCACATGCAGAAATCAGAATTAGAAAAGTGTTTGAATCACTTAGATCACAACTTACATTTACACACTCACACCATTACAGGCCTTTGTGGCATAATATAAACAAAAGCTCATCATGGATGGATGGATGCTTGAGTTTGTGCGTTTCAGACAAACTGTGATGTGTATTAATGATATGAATACGTTTATTTGAATGACTTTCTTCAGTTTACATCAATACACCAGTAAGTCATTGAATCATTCACTCAACTGATTTGTCCAAAACTGATGATTCATTTAGGAATAAAACAAGTGTCTGGCTGTGAATGGCTTCTTTTTAATAAATAATGACTTTGCGACCATTAAAAAATTAATGTGTATGAATGTGTGTAGTATGAATGTAATCAGATATACATGGACCTACCAGTGTGTGTGTAGGTTACGGCTTCACTTTCATTCAGGCTTTCTCTCCTGTGGTGTCTTGGGATAGTGTCCGTCGAATGTGCACTTCAGAATCTCACCGGAAGAAGTAAGTCATCTGTTTGTGAATTCTGACATAGCTACTACACTTTTTCACCTATATATGTATGCAATTTCAGATATTGCCTCTCACTTAGGGAATGAGTCATACTCCAAAATGTTGATCCATTTAGGAATGAAGCAAATCTTTGTGAGCGAGTCATTGAAATATTCACTCAACTGATTTGTTCAAAACTGCTGATTTAGCCTAGCTAACGTCAGACGTGTGTCTGGGAACCACATGTTTTTGAGGCGTGGTTTACGAATGCCCAGAGCCGTTTATTGGGTGCGAATGTCTATCAAATGCGCCTGTACCTAGTTCATAGCCAATCGTTTCAATTATACCAGATGGTGTATGTAGTGGCTTGAACGACTTCAGATTTTTTGAAGTCGACTGTTATGACATCAAAGTCGAGTCGACGTCGACTAGTCGATGACGTCATTCATAAAAATGCAAGATATGGGACTGCTTTGCAATATGCCACAATTTGCAATTAATTAACAGAAAATGATACAGATGCTGACAGCTCATAATGGGGCCGTTTACACCTGGACACTTCATGCGTTTTTACTGATCTGATTAATCAAAACGATTCCATTTACACATAAATATGTTTTCGCAAAACGGATATAAACACGATCTTCAAACAACGCGCTAGCTATAGATTTAACGGATTTCACGTCATCAACAAATGCGCTGCATTTTGATCATCAGCTCATTTCAAAATCAAAGACCGCAATAAGAGAGACAGCACTGGTAAGATCATTTTGTTTCTTTACTTTTAACGAAGATGATTGTGTGTTAAGCGTCTGCGACTTACTTTCACTTTGATTTGCAATAGTTTGCACGCTTGAGGAATATGCTCGAGCTGCTCATCTGCGGCGATGCGTGTTGCAGCTTCATCGCTATAATACGCTCTCACACGTTTATTTTTAGCATTGTTGGGAGAAGTCCAATTTACATATGTGGTTTCAACAACCAGATGCATTTACACTTGTCCAGTTTCGTCTGTTAAGCGGCCCAGACCTCCTCCTGAAGTGGTTTGAGCGATCGGATTTAAATCCGTCTCGAATGCGTTACGGATGGCATTTACAGCCCACTGTTTACATCATCATCATCATCATGATTATGATCGCATTAGTGATGCGCAGATCCAAGTAATAATATTCCAATTAATTGCGGGTAAATTAGAGGTAGGCTACATCATGGTATAAATAAATGAAAAACATAATGTTTTAATGATTTTAATAAAGAGACTGAACTCAAATTTCCTGGTAAAACAGTGAGCGTGCGTCATGCTTTTACTTTCGTTTTTAACAATATGGGTTAGTAAAGTATTTACACACACTTAATGTACCAATGCTGCTTTCTTGCTGCAATAACCCTCTGGGCTCTTCATCTGTTGTCGTCTGCAACATGTTACTACAAAATTAGCGCAATCATAGTGTCACATGATCAACGCGACTAGTCGACATCAAGCTTAAAGCGTCGCGGCATCATAGACATAATATAATACATAGACGCCCTATTGGCCGCTTTGGAACGTTGCTGCGATACGTCAACGGGTCCGCCATTTTGCGGAGGGCAAGACTGCACTGTAATCCATGCTGTAATAAAGGGTGAGCTGCGTTTTTTCTGGATAAAAACAAAAACTGTTTTTATATTTATCAACCGATTTCAGTGGTTTGTATGTGGTGTACAAAAAGTTCCATCTCTAGTTATTTAAAATCTCAATAGTTACACTTGTAAAATATTTGTTTTAATAAAGAATGGTCAAAGCTCAGGCTTGTCATGTATCTGGCTTTTTATTCTTGGATAAGAATGATGAAGACCCCCATACTGAGATATAATTTAAGTTTTCTTATTGTGGAAAGAGCATTTTCTGTGATTGACCAGATTTGAGCAATAACAAAGATAACTGATGGATCCTTTATGCTAACACATGTTATGGTACAACTACTGTGCAATGCAGTAAATATAACATTTGTGAGAAGTAATAGTAAATAGTTTAGTCAATAAAATAAACAAATAGTATACAGAAAATAAAATAGTAATGAATAGTATAATTATATAATATCATACAATAATACAATCATAAAAATATTGATAATAGCATATGGTTTATTAATAATACTATAATAATAGCAATAGAATAAGAAATATCAATTACAGAATATACACAATAAAAAATAAGTAAAATAGTGACTTATATTTAATATTTATCTCTTTTTGTTAAATTTCAGTTTTATTGATCAGTAATACTTAGCCATTATAACAGAAGTAGTCAAACATACAGGATACAACGTTAAAAAAGCCTAAATATAAAGTTATGAAACTTCACTTTGCCCTCAGCCAAAACGATTTACCAGGGAACCATTTATAGATTAATGAGACCAAAGATCGCCCGTTAGATATACACAAGACGAATTATATCTCGTGTTTAACCACTAGACTAGAGACATCCGAGCCGGCGGCACACTTCAGAAGCACATGGCCGAGGTAAGGATGTCGCATGCGGGGTAGACTAGTGCTGAGCGCCCGGTGATCGCATCTTACAACTCCGAAACCGTCAGATCAAATTTTTAAATAGGCGCTATCTTTATAAACAAACCACATATTTAAGCTTTAAACAACTACATTGTCGACTGAAAAACTATTAAAACTACATTTCGTGACACAATAACAGTAGTATTTTTTAATTTATCCTCTGAACGTTACTATTACTAATTAAATAATGACCAAATACAACCAAAAACAAACGTTCAGTGTTGCCTGTGAAAGATAATTCCTCGAAAGTTGTTTTCAATTGTGTGGCGACTTGTACAGCCCCAAGCAGCGCACAAAACAGGCATTTTTCTCAATTCCCAGTATGAGAGGTATGGGAAGGTTGCCATCCCCAATATGGCGGCGCCGTTGACGTGCGCTCCAGCGGCCAATAGGGCGTCTATGTATTATTATGTCTATGCGCGGCATTGCATTAGACTAGTCGGTTCAACCCCTAGTATGTAGAGCGACAGAAATTAGACGAGGAAGAAGACGGGTCAGAGATTTATGTGTGCACGATGGCGTTCAGCGACTATTGCCGTTTGTGCAAGACAAACATGACAGAAGGTATAAACAAACCGCTTCGGTGTGTCACATAGACGTCGTCATCGTCTTGCTGCCCCCTCCCCGTTCTGTGATTGGTCCCCTCGCTGAGGCGAAATCTGGCCCATGTAATCCAGACTGCCTAGCGTGAATAAAATCGCACTGCGCGCAAGGCAGCACAGAAACAAATTATTATGTTTCTAAGTCATTAAATTATTCACCCAAACAATGTGTTCAACTGACAGCAGTTAGTGTGAATATCAGACTTACCGGTATGTAGGTTTGCATCTTCCCTGCTGATAACCGGAACAACACTCTTGCTCATGATGTGATATAATGAAGCTTTAATAAAAGAAAGAAACATATTTGCTGAAGTTCTCTGTTGTTATAGCATGTTGTGTACTGGATGCTGGAGTGCTGTTCTCAACACAGAGCCGATCCACCAGTTTAACCAGTCAGGCACCAATCTAATAAACCAACCTGGATTAGAATATATACTGGTCTGGATATTTCAGCAGGGGTCATATATAAATACTATGGCACAGGAATGATAATCATACAATACCATGATGCACATTCATACCCCGGGACCACTACAGCACATTCTGTAAGGGTTTTGTCTTTGCCATTGAAATGGTTCTTTGTGTGTGAATACATTTATTTGAATGGGCGTGTTTGGCATGTAAATGCGTGCACACACACACACACACACACACACACACACACACACACACACACACACACACACACACACACACACGGCTGGAAAATTGTATGTCCTATTCCATTACCTCACAAAGGTGATTGACTGGAGTGATTTGGATTTTCGTTTTCCAGATAGCCGAGTCTGACATCCATTTCAGCGCCGCCCGCCTCCAACAGATTCAACACAACCTGCCCTTGCTCCTACACCCTCCAAAACCACTATAACCCTGGCTGATGATCCCAATAAATGCACAGCCAACCACCCAACAACTTAAATCTATTGCTTTTTACCTGCCAAACCCCAAATCTCCAGCATGAAAGAACGACCCCCACCCCCGCAGTGCCTGAAATCCTCCCCCATCCCGTGAGCTGCTGATGGGGCGAGCTTTCCCCGTTCCTCCCCTTCACAGGACACACTCAACGCCATGCTTCATTCATCTTACTTAGACCCACACTGTCACATTTGGCAACCTCTGAATTAAGAGAGATCAGTGGTCCACCCGCCCTTCATCGCCCTGTGCCGCGCGGATTGCACCCCCCACACGTGTCCCGGGCAAATATTAAAGCCATTCGACCTTGACCGAGAACAGAGGAGTCAAACGCAGAGCTTTCTAAAGCACAGCACCAGAGCCCTGCGTCCCAGCCTGCCCTTTTCTTAATGTGCTTTTTACATTTGATTAGCGGCCTTGTAAAAGCGGGCTCTAAACACGGGGCCCGTGCTGAACATCTGTCAGTCGTGCTGGGAGAGCCTGAACTCGCCCCTGTCTCCTCTCCCGTCCTGCAAGCATCAGACTCGGGCGGGATTATACTTTACTCTGGGAATTGGAGTGTCAATTGGATATTTTTCATTACTGTTTGTTCCACTGTCAACAAAGACATGCATTAGAAAGCCTGCCTGTCGACATCTACTGCTGGGAACATTATATATAGCCTACACACACATTAATAGTTAAAGCATTTATACCAAATTTAATACCAAAGTATTTAATTGTGTACACCAGGATATATGGGCTTAGATGATATAACAATATGTGCATTATGCATGTACTGGACAATTCTAAGAAATGCATAGTTTTTTTTATTCATTTGTGTCTACGTGGCTTAATTTAAAACCATTATAAATAATATAAAATGAAAATGATTTTTTAAAATTAAATAACGATAATTGTTATTAAATTAATCTGAATATAATCTGCATCCACATAAAAAGGATGTTGTCTTAAGTGTGTTGTTTATTGATATTAACACATTGTGCTTTCACTGTCAATGTAGTTTTTTATCTTTTTCCAAAATTATGCATTTTCTGACAAAAGGTTATAGCTTAAAAATTCTGACATTATATATCAGGAAGTAGCATCCTAAGTCTTTTTACCAAATTATTTTTCTCTAGCAGAGGAAATCTGTTTTTTATTTTTTAATATTTTCAACATTTCAAAGGGAAAAAATATTTATATAATTTTAATATTTTATGGGGAAAAACTCTAATACTTCTACAGCATTTATTAAGTTTAGTTTCAACATTTGTTAATCCATTATTGAAATCAGAAGTTGTATTTGTTAACACGTTAATGCACTGAACTAACATGAACAATCCATGAACTATATATTTTTTTAACATTACCAAAGATCAATAAACGCTTTACAACATATATTGCTCATTGTCTGCTCATGTTAGCTAATCCATCAATTAGGCCAACGATAACAAATGAAACCTTTTTGTAAAGTGTTACTGGAAAAACAAATACATTGATAATGATATTGATTGTGAATAAAGTGGATTGGCGTAATGATACAGTATTTGCAGGCAAGGCCAACAGGATTGTAACAGTATTGGCAATAGAAAGATGTCAATGTGTAATTAAGAAAGCACACAGAAACAGTGATATTACAAGACTTTACTCAGATATTTGAATTTGAAATATGAATTACATACCATATAGTAAACACAGATGAGCAGAACATTATGACCACTGCCTTAGGCTATGCTGTTGCTTCTCCATGTCCACAGAGGCATGAACTACAAGAGTCCTGAAGGTGAACACCTTGATCTCTTAATCCAGTTCCTCAAACCATTCCTGAACAATGTGTGCATTATCCTGCTGAAAGAGCCAATCCACCAGTGAACATCACTGTCATGAAGGGCTGTACCTGCTCTGCAACAATAACTAACTAACTAACTAACTATACTAACTCATTGTACTGTCTGTCCAAGAGTCACATGACATCAGACCATTTGATGTGTCTAAACACCTGGTTATTTCAAACCAATCTAACGGCAATTCGTACGAATTTTACGAGGTGGCTAATAATTCGTAACAATGCGTAGCCTACGACCTCACTCGTACGAATTAGTAAGATTTTTGATTTCATAGGCTACATATTTTACGAGTTGCCCAATTCGTACGAATTCGTACGAATGACCTACCCCTGACCCAACCCCTCAACCTATTAAGAAATTAATTCTTACGATTATAGCCACCTTTTAATCAATATTCAGTGTTAGCATTCGCCTATTTCAGCGAGTGTGTGTGGAAAGTCTGAATCAACGTTAATCGGCTCACAGAGAAAGGTTACTGTATGGACCCCACACAAACACAAATACATAAACATATTCCTTCAAATTGTCAATTATCGTGGTGCTGTGGTGTGGCAGATATGTCATGTGGCGCGTGTGGAGTTTAATTCAAGCGTTATGGCGTTACCTCACAGCAGCCAGGCAGACATCTCCTTTATATTCAGACCTACAGTCTATGATTCAGACTGACTCTTCACTAATGGAGATGGATTACTAATTTAGACAATAATTCTCGCCATAAATTATAATGTTTTGGTCCATTTTATTTAAAGTCAGTGGTGTGAATCACAACTGTGAAAATAATCTATTCAACCCGTATGGAAAATGATAGTTTGTTAAAGAGAGGGGGGCAGACAGTCTGACTGTAGGATATTTCAAGATCAGTCTGAATATGTGGACTCAATTTACAGAAAACATCCGACATTTAACGTTAAATCTGTGATAAATACTGAAATGGCAAGAAATCAATTTTTGTCAACTGATCCTGGAGTGATTTGGTTTCATTGAACATGTTTGGGGTTGGGCTTTTTTAAAGAAGTCTCATGCTCAGTAAAGCTGCATTTATTTGATTAAAAAAACAAAAACAGTAATATTGTGAAATATTATTGCAATTTAAAATAGCTGTTTTCTATGTGAATATATGTTAAACTGTAATTTATTCCTGGATCAAAGCTGAATTTCACTTCAGTGTCACACTCATTCTAATATGATGATTTGCTGCTCAACAAACATTTATGATTATTATTAATGTTAAAAACATTGTGCTGCTTCATATTTTTGTGGAAACTGGGATACATTTTTATAAGGAATCTTTAATAAAGAGAAAGTTCAAAAGAACAGCATTTATTTGAATTTCTTTTTTTTTCTTGCAATAATGCAAAAGTCTTAACAGTCACTTTTTCCAATTTAATGCATCCTTGCTCAATAAAAGTATTATTTTATTAAATATAAGCAACTCAAATAAATATTACTGACCACATATCTCTGAAAGGAATATATGTTGTCTGAAGAATTAGTATTTTTACATGACATCTCTTAGAGTACCATGACAACAACGGAGGATAATAAACAGCAAAAGGTCACACAATCTAAAAGCGTGGCTCATCATCATCACGCTTCATGGGTTTTTACGAGTGCAACCATTTAATGGAAAATGAAGGTTCTGCAGAACAGAAGGATCATGACTGACCTGAACCCTCAGAAACACACAACCTGCTGATGCTAATGAACGAGGACGTGATCTGAAGACATTCAGGGCTATGGAAATCTCCTCTGGAGCTTCACGCATGTACAGCAATTAAAACATGTCCGTAACTGTGAAGAGGGGCCGCCACGGGACCCCTGAGGTCTACGTTCCTCTCCGAACACATCAGCGTGACTGAGACTGACCTGGAGGGCAGCGGGTCTTCAAGTCAACTGTCACTCGAGATATTACACACACAAGCCCTGATTTATCAAGGTCATGTGCTATGAGCACAAAAACACAATGCACTTCTTATAATTATTCTCAAAATATGCAGCACTGTCCAGACTAGGAGACACAATAATCATGTTCTTTTCTTTTTCAACAAAGGGGTCAGTAAAAGGAGGTGGATTCAGGACATAAAATTAAATAACATATTATACCAACCAAATATATATATATATATATATATATATATATATATATATATATATATATATATATATATATATATATATATATACATAGTAATATTCGGTATGATAATATAGGTTTATAAACATATATGTTTATTAAGCAATTTTGAGCGTGGCATGGTTGTTGATGCCAGACGGGCCGGTCTTGAGTATTTCACAATCTGCTCAGTTACTGGGATTTCACGCACAACCATTTCTAGGGTTTACAAAGAATGGTGTGAAAAGGGAAAAACATCCAGTATGCGGCAGTCCTGTGGGCGAAAATGCCTTGTTGATGCTAGAGGTCAGAAGAGAATGGGCCGACTGATTCAAGCTGATAGAAGAGCAACTTTGACTGAAACAACCACTTGTTACAACCGAGGTATGCAGCAAAGCATTTGTGAAGCCACAACACAAAACTTGAGGCGGATGGGCTACAACAGCAGAAGACCCCACCGGTACCACTCATCTCCACTACAAATAGGAAAAAGAGGCTACAATTTGCAAGAGCTCACCAAAATTGGACAGTTGAAACCTGGAAAAATGTTGCCTGGTCTGATGAGTCTCGATTTCTGTTGAGACATTCAGATGGTAGAGTCAGAATTTGGCGTAAACAGAATGAGAACATGGATCCATCATGCCTTGTTACCACTGTGCAGGCTGGTGGTGGTGGTGTAATGGTGTGGGGATGTTTTCTTGGCACACTTTAGGCCCCTTAGTGCCAATTGGGCTTCGTTTAAATGCCACGGCCTACCTGAGCATTGTTTCTGACCATGTCCATCCCTTTATGGCCACCATGTACCCATCCTCTGATGGCTACTTCCAGCAGGATAATGCACCTTGTCACAAAGCTTCAAATCATTTCAAATTGGTTTCTTGAACATGACAATGAGTTCACTGTACTAAAATGGCCCCCACAGTCACCAGATCTCAACCCAATAGAGCATCTTTAGGATGTGGAGGAACGGGAGCTTCGTGCCCGGATGTGCATCCCACAAATCTCCATCAACTGCAAGATGCTATCCTATCAATATGGGCCAACATTTCTAAAGAATGCTTTCAGCACCTTGTTGAATCAATGCCACGTAGAATTAAGGCAGTTCTGACGGCGAAAGGGGGTCAAACACAGTATTAGTATGGTGTTCCTAATAATCCTTTAGGTGAGTGTATATATGTAATATATGTGTAATTTATTCCTGTGATCAAAGCTGAGTTTTCAGCATCATTACTCCAGTCTTCAGTGTCACATGATCCTTCAGAAATCACTATAACATGATGATTTGATGCTCAAGAAACATTTATGATTATACACAGATTATCACAGTTTTGCTGCTTCATATTTTTGTGCAAACCGTGATTCATTTTTTTCAAAAGCATTTAATTAAAAAATAAATATTTTGCATTATTGTAAATGTCTTTACTGTCACTTTTGATCAATTAAATGTGTCCTTTCTGAAGAAAAGTATTAATTTCTTTAAAAAAAAAAAAAATTGTATTGACCCCAAACTTTTGACGGTAGTGTATGTGATGATGTCACTTCCTGGATGTCACAATATTATGGAATGTTGCATATTTCAAACATAATTTTCAAATATAATTGAACAAATAAGGACTGACGTTATTTCCAGTTAAATTTAGTATCGGTGCATCTCCAATTTTTTTTTTAAATGAATTAAATGACTCAGAACACAGTACTAAAAGTACTTTAATAAATTAACTTATTCATGCTCAAATCAAATACAAAATACACAGAACCAAAAACATCAACCAGTCATGTTGAGAGCATAAGAAGGTTTTCTAAAGGCAAGTCTAGATCGAGGATTATGAAATGTACATGGAATGCAAATATTCTTCCTGAACGTGTGTGTCTACAGTAGAAATAATTATTTCGACTCTCGTGTCGAGGTCATGGCGTGTGAAGGCAGAACAGTCAGATCAACTGACGGAAGGAATAAAAAAAGACAAAAAATAAAAACAAATCACAGATTTAGAAAAATCACTGGTGACACTTTACCTGCAGAGCCATAAATATATCATAGAAGATTAACATTCATAGCATACGCACACGTGAACCACAAACCTCTCATAGTCGAGCAGAAAGAGCAACATGAATGATGACGTCACTGTCTTTATATACGGCTCTTCAGATAAAGCGTCTCCAAACCTGACAATATCAAATTCACAATGTTTTACAAAAACAAAACAAAAACAGCCGTTTGTAACCGAAGCGCGATGTGTCGGACTCGAGCGGCAGACGAGACGACCATCCCATAATAATGCTGAAGTAGGCCACGCCCACAGTGCGGAGCTCCGCCCCTTCAGCTTCAGCGACCCCCGACAAAAATGGGGAGGAAGACATGCAAGTTACAGGAGCGTCACCCGTCAGACAGGGAAGAGAAGGGTCAGAACTGCTCCCAAAAATACTGCGAGTCCTTCAGATTCAAGTCCAGACGACACAACAACAGTATCGTGGTTCGCGGATGCTAAAAGAGGATGTCTTCGTTCTTGATGAGCACCTCCACCACCTGCCTCTGGTAGCGGATGTCGTTCAGAGCCGTCATGGCGTCCAGATCTGGCGCCCGCATCAGCGTCGGCCCGAACACGATCCCGAGGTTCTCAGCGTTCATCAGGTTATCCTTCTCGTTCTGGGTTACCCTGCACACACACACACACAATATGTGAGACAGTGAAACCCAACGTAAATTGCACATACTCTACCGGTCATGCATTCAGACCTTGTTTAAACTACAGCTGGTATTAAAATGTGTTTTGGCCGATCGGATCACAAGTGTACAACGCTAAGTAAAGGAGTCGAAAACGTTTTGAGCTTGTCCATTCTTGACCACTTCCAGAAGTAGTAGAAACCACATTCGACTGGGTTGCTTTCGTAGTGTAAACGCTCATGTGATCGAATGTGTTCAAACAGACACACAACACCGTCTTCTCTCCGTCTACTGATCTAATGAGTGACATTATAAGAAGAGCTCTAGCCAGACGGGGTTTAAACTGTCGACTGAAGACCCTAGTTTGGTTTGAAGATGAAAAATGTACCAAGCACAATGTTCTCTCACCATTCCTGATTTCTAACACACACTCACAGCGTTCGGCTGGTCTTGAGCAGAAACTAAAGCGGGTTCTCCCCGTATTTTTTCCGTCGTCTTCGATCACGTTCGTATGTCAATGCACAAGCTTATTTTGTCCATTAGATCAAAAGATCTGAAAACACACACATTTACCTGGCCATAGAACCTCCCCTTGAAGAAATCAGGACAGAAGTGTTCAAAGTGGACAGAAGAGACGGATTAAAACACCAGGAGTAAACGGCAATGTGTCTCTCTCGTCTACTCGTGATCTGATCAACCAAAACACATCTCAATACCAGCTGTGAACAGAGCCATATCTGTGTTCCAAGGACAAAAGAAACTGTTTTTCTTTGAGTTCATTATACTTCGTCACCTTTTGAGATGTGCCATCAGATAGCGCAGTGTTTCGCAGTGAGCAGGAGGCAGCAGCTTCAGCGCTTCATGAAGAGCTTCCAGACGCTCATCTGGGTCGGTCAGCTCTGACACACACAAGCAAACGCGTCAGCATTACAACACAACTCAACACTAGACATCAAATGTGATGTTATATGAGCTGCTGTATTTTCTGCTCATTGTATTTGAGGTCTGCAATTGTTTCAATCCTGTTACAAAAATTTGGGGTCAATTTTAAAGTTTAAAACCCTGAACTCTGCGATTTATTTTCAAGGAATAGACGTCAAATATACATAAAAGTGCATAAATATATACAAAAATTGGTAACACTTTACAATAAGGTCCATTAACTAAAATGAACTAACAATGAGCAATACATTTACAGCATTTATTAATCTGTGTTAATGTTAGTTAATAAAACTACTGTGTTAGTTCACAGTGCATTAACTAATGTTAACAAATACAACCTTTGATTTTAATAATGTATTAGTAAGTGGTGAAATTAATATTAAATAAGATTAGTAAATGCTGTAGAACTATTGTTCATTCTTAGTTCATGTTAACTACTGTACTTCATTGTAAGTGTTAAAGTCAGTGGTTTTGGGTTGCAGATGTGGAGTAGGACACACACACAGACACACAGACTGACAGAGAGATCTAGCGTGACTCACTGGCGGCCTCGATGAAGCGCGGGTACGCGTCATACGTGATAACGGGGATCGGAAGGTCCCTGAAGTACAGTTTCAGAGCGCCGGTGATGATGTTGATGTCTTCATAGATGTTGACGGAGATGTCTGCTTTCTCTCCATCTGAACACACACACACAACAGCAGACGTTTAGCTAACTTCATCTTACTCTCAGGATGTGAGGATTCTTGTGCGCTGTGATGCTGCCAGTAATTTAGTGTTAAGATGCCACTGAAATAACACATAACGCTTTCTATGTGAATATATTTATTCCTATGATCAAAGTCTTCATTACTCCAGTCTTCGGTGTCACATGATCCTGAGAAATCAGTATAATATGATGATTTGATGATCAAGAAACATTTATGATTATTATCACTGTTGAAAACAGCTTAATATTTATGTGAAAAAACATACTACTGTAATTCAGCTTTTTCCTCAGAGGAATAAATTACATTTTAAATTATATTCAAATAGAAAATTGTAATAATATTCCACAATATCACAGTTTTACTGTATTTTTGATCAAGTGAATGCAGTGAGCAGAAAGAGACCTTTTCCAAAACCAAAGTATTCCAAACTTTTGTTATTTTAATTTTAGATAAAATTTTGGTATATGATTTTGTCATTTTTTATTAATTTTTACAAATATATCTATTTACATTAATTTTTTTCCGTTCTTTTAGTACCTCAGCTTATTTTAAAGTCACCATGAAATATTTTTTTTTTAATTCATGTGTCATCATAATCTTTAATCATAATAACATCCAATAGCAAACCACAAGCATTCAATCAATTCCCCACGGACAAAATCAAGATTTTGAGTCTAATATTCTTAGTACTATTATCTATTATCTAATATCTATAGTACATTTTATTTAATCTTTATTTCAATTAACACTAAATTAAGTTAAAACTAAAAGTAACAACCCCAATGGGTTCGATATAAATAAATAAACAAACAAAAAACAACAACAGGAATCACTGTACATGTAATCACTAGAAGAATACGAAAACTAATAATAATTTCTATTATGAAACAGTAATGCTTATGAATATGAACAGATGGGCGGAAATCCTCCCACAAACGTGCCACTTTAACATTTAAGCAGCTCAGAATATTTCACATTACATAAACCCACAGCTCTATATGCAAGACAAAGGGTGACCTAGAAAAAGCAGCGGTGAGCATGTGTATGCCATCATCAGGATTACACAAACAGATGTGTGTGTGTGTGTAGGCATGTGGAGTCGTGACGGATCAGTGCTGTACACAACCACTCACCTCTGTCGAACGATAACTTCACATCTTCGATTAGGTCACTGAACCCAGAGAGTCGATAGAGACCCTCAGACTTCAACCCTGAGAGACAAGACAGTCGTATTACAATTAAACGTGTATTACAGTACACATAACACTCCAGAAATATACAATAATGAGTAGCGCTTTTAATAGTTCTGAACATTTTTCCTGTCAAACTTAAAGATTCCTTAGTTTTAGGCCTTGTCCACACTAATACGGTTTGGTTTATTAAACGCATGAGACGCTTTATAGCAACAAACACAAAGCTTTTTAAAAACACTACAAAGTGGATTCATTTGAAAACGCTGTTCCCGTGTTAGTGTGGACTGTGAAAATGGAGGTATTTGAAAACGATGATGTAAGTTTAGTCATGTGACGCATATTGAACCCATAGATATTCACGTTTATACCAGTATTGTGCCCGTTATGTGCTATTCACTTTCACACAGTTGCTAAAATATGTTCATTTGTACACACTTCATATCACAGTCCTGCAAAGAAAACTCACTCGCTTTTGCTGTCCTGCGGCAATACATGAGAGTTGCGTTTTAGACCAAACATATATAACGGTGTGAGAGCGACCTCCTGCCAGAAGAATAGTGTGATAACTTTATTATATCTTGTTCTGTCTGTATATCATCTCGGTTGAGTAACTTATGACAATTTTATATAATTAAGTGAGCTATTCCTTTAATTTCTGTAATGACATCTATAATGACACTGTTAAGCCTTAAACCGACACACACACACACACACACACACACACACACACACACACACACACACACACACACACACACACACACACACACACACACACACACACACACACACACACACACACACACACACACACCACACACACACACACACACACACACACACAACCCTCAATATCAGCTCAAGTGATTTACAACACAACATCAACACAAGGAATACACTGCATCTAACCATTATTATTTGAATGCAAGTACACACACACTAGTTAAAGACACCTAGTGTCCTAATGGGAATTGCTGTAGAAGTGTGCTATCCTTCATGTGTGTGATGTGCTCACCTCGTGACTCGATCTCTCGTATGCACATGTCCACCACCATGGGTCGTTTAGTGTTGTGAGCCTTGACCAGTGTGGTGAGGTCACAGCTGTACACCTTCTTCACGTGCTTCAGGTCCGGCTTGCAGTCGTTCGGCACCATCTTAGAGCACTGCTTATGGACATTCAACCCGCAATCTGAGCGACACACAGAGACAACACACACATGTATCACACTACTCCAGCCTGAACAACACAAGGTCAATACATCAGCAAATAAAGTGATCAATCCAAAGTGAGTGTCTGGTGTGTGCAGTTTCACGCTGGTATTATTGATCCTGAAGTTGATGATATGCTGTAGTTAAATTAGACCCCGTTCGTTTTGTACCCAGAATGCTGAGCTTTCATTCTGCTTAATCAGTGCCCTCTCTCGACCCCTGATCAGTGATGTCGGACGCTCTGATTGGCTGACGGGGATTTCAACGGTGTCACCTTGGCCGATGACAGAATATGCCAGGACTACAAATGGCGCCTTATAAAATATGCATGAGCATTTCAGGCTCCTAACAGCTTCATAAGCCCAAAAATAAATCTCTGAGAACCGGGAGGAGTGACGTGTGTGTTATTGAAGAGCTAATTGAAGAGATAGTTCAAGACAAAATATTAATACTCCCAAACCTGTATGACTATTCTGTCCTTTTGTGGAGGATATTGAAGATCTGGAAGACATTTGGTGAATATTGATTTTCACAAAAGATATTCCTCAAAACATTTTCTTTATGTTCCACAAAAGAAAGAAAGTAAAGCAGGTTTGAAACAATATGAGTGTGAATAAATATGACAAATTTTCCATTTAAGTACAATATAGTACCAAATATTAAACCAAGGGTTACACTTTATTTTAAGGTGTTATTGTTACAGTGTAACTATATATTTAAGTACAGAGTAATAATAATAATCTACATGTAATTACTATAGGATTATGGTCAGGATTAGGAGTTGAGGGTTAGTTGCATGTAATTATGTTTAATTTACTGTTATTACTATAGGTAAATACATGTAACAAGGACAGTGTAATTTCACAATTTTCTCAAACTTCCCTCTGTCTTCCATTGGTGGGACAAACAGATAGTCCCGCCCCCCAAGTCATGCTATTGGTTGAGCCAATGTTATGTCAGGACTCTCAAACAAACTTCCGGGAAATGACTTGAGAAATTTTAACAATAAAAAATATATATTAATAATAAAAATCACTGACAAAAAACACTAACCCATGCAACCAGTGCAGACAGACTGGCACACAGCCATATGCAAATGTAGGCAAATTAGCTGATTAATATATAATGTGGCCTCCTAAATGGGCCAGCTGCTTCAAAGCAAGTACCAGAGAGACATGGAGGAAGACAGAAAAGAGAAGAGAGACACAGAGAGAGAAGAGAGAGAGAGAGAGAGAGAGAGGAGAGAGAAGAGAGAGAGAGAGAGAGAGAGAGAGAGAGAGAGAGAGAGAGAGAGAGAGAGAGAGAGAGAGAGAGAGAGAGAGAGAGAGAGAAGAGAGAGAGAGAGAGAGAGAGAGAGAGAGAGAGAGAGAGAGAGAGAGAGAGAGAGAGACCTGCGGGCGGCACCAGACCTCATTTCTGCAGTAAATGGGTCAAATTAGGGATTCTGATTTCAGATTAGGGATCACGATATATCGTCCACCATATCGGTATCGGCCAGTATGTGTTCATTTTTAATTTATTGTTATGGCTACGATAAGAAAATTTGGCCAATATATTAAAACCGACACATAATGTATAATTTCCTTCAGCTGAGTCTCTTCAGTATGTTCACCATGATGATTTTAAATTGCTTGAAATATGATAGGAATCCTTCAAAAACTTGCAACATGTGCAGCTCAAGTCTGTCATATAGGCTACATAAGATTATAATGAGATCATCATAATAGTGTGCTTGGTGACACGGCTTTTACTGGTGACACGTTTTTGAATCATCAGGCTTTCAAAAGATAAAAAAAAAAATTTAGGATTTAGATTTATCGGCTAATATATATTGGTTTATTGGCTTTCAAAATAAGAATTATCGGTTATTGTATCGGCCAAAATTTTCATATCGGTAAGGATGATAAAAAGTAAAAACCTGTATTAAAATGCATGTGCCATGTTCTTAGAAATATAATCTTTGTATTCACGTTAATTTCATATATTTCTGGAAAAATAAAATTTAATGACCTGATGTGTACTGCACTTTTTTTCAATAAAGTTCTCTTTTCTTTTACAAAACCATAACATTTTCCATCATGAATATAAAGTTATGATGTCATAAAAGTCAAATTATGTGATATTTTCTAGAAAATTGAAAAATTTTCTCTCGCATTGTTTCCTGTTGTATGTTTAACTGCTTTTTAAAAAAACATAAAAAAATATTATGCCAAACTACTAGTGTTTCAGCTGTCTTTTAATTCAGATCAGAGTACGGTTACACACACAGCTGAACACATGGAAGAGAAAGAATTCATGTCGTTGTCTACAAATAAGTCAGGAATTAAAACTGAAAACTACTCATATAATCCCCAAAATATAATCTATAGCTGGTGTCTGGGTTATTTTTTTTAACCTCAAAACAATGTGTCTTCTTCTTTTGACTCCTGGAATTAGAATGTAGTCTAATCTTAATGCAAATACACACTTAAAAATAATGTTCTTACATCTTTTAACAGATTTTTTTTTTTTTTTCTTAGTGTGAAGAATGTCTGTGATGGCAGTATTTGAAAGAGTGAGTGTGAGGATCCTGTGGCGTGTGATTAAACACGGCCCCTTGAGCGGCTCAGTCGTCGGGAGACTTCAGCCGTGCAGAACTGTAATTATTTTTGAGAAAGAAGAGCGAGGTTTATGATAAGCGGAGGAGACAGGCGCTAATAGAGGGCACATCTCTAATGCGTTCAGTGTGTGTGAGCAACAAACACACCTCTGACCGGCCTTGAGCTATCGGGACGGGTCAAATATAATAGATTTTCATTGTTAGCGTTATTAGATGAACAAAAGGGGGATTATTTGAAGCCAGTATATAAAATGCATTATACATCACTATTATAGTTTTAGTTCATATTTTAATTAGATTTTAGATAAAAGATTTAGTTATGTAGTTGTTTGTTGTAATTTTTATTTTTCCAAGTTTAAAAAAATATATATGTCTATATATATTTTTAGTTCATAGTTTTATTATTATGTTATTTTAGTTAAAAAATATATTTAAGGCATGAAGCAGTTTTTTCAAGGAAAAAAAAAACGTTTACATATGTATTGTACTATACGAGTAAAATAAATGGTTGACTACAGGGGACTTAAGTTTTAGTTAATGATAACCTTGCAAAATGCATTATAATGCATTCACAATGTCTGAGAAAACACATAATAATGTACTGTAATGATTCTGGTTCATCAAATTATTAGAAAATGTATGGACGCCCAAGGAGAAATTGCAACATCTGCACATTAATTTTCAATAATTCAATGTTCCAGAGTCAATTACTTTGCTTAAGCCACAGCTACAATATAGACATGCATTTTAATCATTTATCTCATGGCATATTCAGGTTTTATCATGTGAAAATGCAACTGAGGTTACAATCATTTATGAAAAAATATGCAAATTATAAAGCACTATGAACATAATGCATTAAGAACATGCATGACGTAAAGTAGTTAACCCAGAGGTGTTATAAAGCAAATATCTTGGGCTTTATTCAGATGTTCTCTCTTTCTGTGAGAGTGTTCCAGTATCCTGATTCACACACTGTGTGACCCAGTGCTGCTACGAGCCCTGAATTTCAATGTGTGTGTGTGTGTGTGTGTGCGTGTATGTAAAGAGCTCTCAGCCCCTCTTCTCATTATAAAGACATGCCAGCTTTGTTTTCAGCCTCTGCCATGATGGCCTGGGCCGAGGGGTGTGTGTGTGTGTGTGTGTGTGTGTGTGTGTGTGTGTGTGTGTGCTTTATCCTCTCATGAGGCAATGTGGCACAACATGCCCGGGCACTGGGGCTGGCAGACACCCAGCACACAGCTCCCAGTCTCACTCGCTCAGACAAAAAGCAAAAGAAAGAAGAAAGCATGTCAGATCGCAACACTGAATGCAAATCTCTACATCAAATGAGATTTCAATGCCCTAGTTTCTGGTGGCATCACAGAATATATGAGAGAGAGAGAGTAAAAACTGAGTGACAGTGGAGAGCTGAATGAGAGGTGTGTGTGTGTGTGCGTGAGAGAGTAGAAAGAGATGAGTGAGTGATAGGTGGGCGAGGGGTGTGTGTGTGTGTGGTGTGTGTGTGTGTGTGTGTGTGTGTGAGGGAGAGTGATGTGATAGTGTGTGTGTGTGCGTGTGTGACCCGAGGCAAGTGGCAAAAGCGAGGAGAGGGTGGAGGACAGACACAGTCTAGTTGTCGTAGAGAAAAGGAAGAGAGAGAGAGAAGAGGTAGATGCAACAGTGAATGTTTACTAAGAGAGACAAGCTAGGGGAGCAAGAGAATATTGTGTGAGAGTGTGGGAGAGAGAGAGAGGAGAGAGGAGAGAGAGAGAGAGAGGGTGTGTGTGTGTGTGTGTGAGAGAGGAGAGAGAGGAGAGAGAGAGAGAGAGAGGAGAGAGAGAGGGTGAGTGAGGAGGATGGGGGGTGGGGAGGGGAGGGAGAGAGAGAGAGTGTGTGTGTGAGAGAGAGAGAGAGAGAGAGAGAGAGAGAGTGAGATGGGTGTGAGTGTGATGTGTGGGTAGTGTGAGAGAGGGAGAGAGAGAGAGAGAGATGAGAAAAGGAGAAGGATACGAGTATCGTAAAAAGGGTCTCAGAATAAGGGATTTTGAACACAAGCTGCTTTCAAAATAGTTTCATGCATTATTCATGAAGTCAGTTCATGAAAACACATGTGTCACTCACATTATCGTATAAATAAATCATTAAAACACACACAACCGACCAACCACAAGATCATTCCTTTAAAGAACAAATCTCAATTCAACAGGGATAATGTGTATGTCTCCTAATGTGCATTTAAAAACATCCTTTTCTTACCCTGAAAACACAATTAATGGACATTTTCTTGTAATAAAGAATAAAACATATAGGTACGTCTTTATCTGTGTGCTTTCATCATGATGCCAGTGTTCAGAACAGTCTGTTTCTAGCAGATGTAGGACAGTCTCATCAGCATCCAGAGTGAACACACTGACCTATATCAGCTCCACACACTCCACACACACACACACACGGTCGACCGATATATCGCCAAGGCCGATATTTGCCATTTTTAAATAAGCGTGTTCCTGCGAGTGACGGTTCGTGTGAAGTGAGTGACTGTGAACAGAAGATCAGATTCACACGAGACGCCATCGAAAAACTTTAAATCCTTCATTTTTAATATGCTGTGCTAATATCCAGTGTCCCACTGTGTCATATTCATATCGTATCACTGTGTGCTGTATGTAAAATTAGCGTTACAGTGTCTTTATTTGAAAAAATATGATGACCAGTGTGCACAAAATTACCAGATTACTGAGTGCCCTGTGTCAGTAGCCAAGTTTCCATCCACTTGTCAATCGAATTATCTGAAGTTCGGTAAAAAAACCTCATGCGAATAAAGCTGGTGAAAGTGTGTTTTCCATCCAACGGCTTTAAAGCGGCTAAAAAACCTGTGTGTAATGACGTCACATGCAGTTTTGCGATCAAATTGGTATATCGAATTGATTCGAATTGATTTTAAGGTTTTTCCATTCATTTTCGCACAACATTCAAGCAAACATTTGCGAACAAAGTTTTGCTAGACAAAATGGATCGCGTCAGAATAACGTTTCCATCAGAGTTTATCGCATAAGCCGTATATCCATCAAGATAAAATCTCATGAGACCGAACGCATTTCATTTGAGTCGATAATCATGAAATTCAATCAAATTTTACTGTTTCCATAAGGAATTTTTCATTGGATATCACTTAATGCGGATAAAAACGTGTGGATGGAAACATAGCTAGTGTTTTCTTCCTTTTTATTCACATATTCATACATTTTTAAACAATTACTTTATTTGTGAAAAATAATGTAATAGGACTGCAGATTCAAGAAGTTGCTATCTAAAGTATAAGCATGTTTATTTTAAAGATTTGTTTTCTAATTTATTAAATATTGATTAAAATAATATTATATATATATATATATATATATATATATTATATATAAATATATATATATATATATATATATATATATACACACACACATCGGCTTTATATAGGCCACCCTGCTCTCTAAGATATCAGCATCGGCCATCAAAAAAAAAAAAAATTGATCGACCACTAACACTCACAAACATTATTTTGCTTGCTTTTAAAGAAATCACATTTAGGTGTAAATATAAAAATACTTGAACGCTATATGAGTGGAAAGTGCCTAAAATACTCAGTGACATAGATGTAGAGTATAAACGACTGCATTTGACTTCCTTTTGTTTATTATGGTGTGAAAAAAGAAAAAAGTGTGAAACTTAAGTTAATGAACTTACTGTATGTAACCAACAACAAAGGTCGATGAAGAGAACGTGTTATAAATAATGACGGCTACAGTGACGAAGCAGAGAAGCGCTAGAAGACGACAACAGCGTAAACAACAGGACCAAACGGCACTGCAATTCCTCAAAAAGACTGAGGAGTGAAGCACCTTTATAGTTCTTTAGATTATTAACTGTTTGATATTATTAACTCTTAAGAGTACAGAATCTCCGGATCAAAACACAGTAAAAGAAGAAGCAGAAACAAATCATAAAAGCATTGGTTATACACATTGTATTTTTTTTTTAAGAAGAGAAAACGCAGAACGCCAATGAGAACGCAGGACAGTGATGATGATCCACAACAACAGAGCGTTAACCAATGAGAACGCAGGACAGTGATGACGATCCACAACAACAGAGCGTTAACCAATGAGAACGCTGGACAGTGATGATGATCCACAACAACAGAGTGTTAACCAATGAGAACGCAGGACAGTGATGACGATCCATAACCACAGAGCGTTAACCAATGAGAACGCTGGACAGTGATGACGATACATAACAACAGAGCGTTAACCAATGAGAACGCAGGACAGTGATGACGATCCATAACCACAGAGCGTTAACCAATGAGAACGCAGGACAGTGATGATGATCCATAACAACAGAGTGTTAACCAATGAGAACGCTGGACAGTGATGACGATCCACAACAACAGAGTGTTAACCAATGAGAATGCAGGACAGTGATGACGATCCATAACCACGGAGCGTTAACCAATGAGAACGCAGGACAGTGATGACGATCCATAACAACAGAGGCGTTAACCAATGAGAACGCAGGACAGTGATGACGATCCACAACAACAGAGTGTTAACCAATGAGAACGCAGGACAGTGATGACGATCCATAACAACAGAGCGTTAACCAATGAGAACGCTGGACAGTGATGACGATCCACAACAACAGAGCGTGAACCAATGAGAACGCTGGACAGTGATGACGATCCAAAACAACAGAGCGTTAACCAATGAGAACGCTGGACAGTGATGACGATCCAAAACAACAGAGCGTTAACCAATGAGAACGCAGGACAGTGATGACGATCCACAACAACAGAGTGTTAACCAATGAGAACGCAGGACAGTGATGACGATCCACAACAACAGAGTGTTAACCAATGAGAACGCTGGACAGTGATGACGATCCATAACAAAAGAGTGTTAACCAATGAGAACGCAGGACAGTGATGACGATCCAAAACAACAGAGTGTTAACCAATGAGAACGCAGGACAGTGATGACGATCCACAACAACAGAGTGTTAACCAATGAGAACGCAGGACAGTGATGACGATCCACAACAACAGAGTGTTAACCAATGAGAACGCTGGACAGTGATGATGATCCATAACAAAAGAGTGTTAACCAATGAGAACGCAGGACAGTGATGACGATCCACAAAAAACAGAGCGTGAACCAATGAGAACGCTGGACAGTGATGACGATCCATAACAACAGAGCGTGAACCAATGAGAACGCTGGACAGTGATGACGATCCAAAACAACAGAGCGTTAACCAATGAGAACGCTGGACAGTGATGACGATCCAAAACAACAGAGCGTTAACCAATGAGAACGCAGGACAGTGATGACGATTCACAACAACAGAGTGTTAACCAATGAGAACGCAGGACAGTGATGACGATCCACAACAACAGAGTGTTAACCAATGAGAACGCTGGACAGTGATGACGATCCATAACAAAAGAGTGTTAACCAATGAGAACGCAGGACAGTGATGACGATCCACAACAACAGAGTGTTAACCAATGAGAACGCTGGACAGTGATGATGATCCATAACAAAAGAGTGTTAACCAATGAGAACGCAGGACAGTGATGATGATCCACAACAACAGAGTGTTAACCAATGAGAACGCAGGACAGTGATGACGATCCACAACAACAGAGTGTGAACCAATGAGAACGCTGGACAGTGATGACGATCCAAAACAACAGAGCGTTAACCAATGAGAACGCTGGACAGTGATGACGATCCACAACAACAGAGTGTTAACCAATGAGAACGCAGGACAGTGATGACGATCCACAACAACAGAGTGTTAACCAATGAGAACGCTGGACAGTGATGATGATCCATAACAAAAGAGTGTTAACCAATGAGAACGCAGGACAGTGATGATGATCCACAACAACAGAGTGTTAACCAATGAGAACGCAGGACAGTGATGACGATCCACAACAACAGAGTGTGAACCAATGAGAACGCTGGACAGTGATGACGATCCAAAACAACAGAGCGTTAACCAATGAGAACGCTGGACAGTGATGACGATCCATAACAAAAGAGTGTTAACCAATGAGAACGCAGGACAGTGATGACGATCCACAACAACAGAGTGTTTAACCAATGAGAACGCTGGACAGTGATGATGATCCATAACAAAAGAGTGTTAACCAATGAGAACGCAGGACAGTGATGATGATCCACAACAACAGAGTGTTAACCAATGAGAACGCAGGACAGTGATGACGATCCACAACAACAGAGTGTGAACCAATGAGAACGCTGGACAGTGATGACGATCCAAAACAACAGAGCGTTAACCAATGAGAACGCAGGACAGTGATGACGATCCACAACAACAGAGTGTTAACCAATGAGAACGCAGGACAGTGATGACGATCCACAACAACAGAGCGTTAACCAATGAGAACGCTGGACAGTGATGACGATCCACAACAACAGAGCGTGAACCAATGAGAACGCTGGACAGTGATGACGATCCAAAACAACAGAGCGTTAACCAATGAGAACGCTGGACAGTGATGACGATCCAAAACAACAGAGCGTTAACCAATGAGAACGCAGGACAGTGATGACGATCCACAACAACAGAGTGTTAACCAATGAGAACGCAGGACAGTGATGACGATCCACAACAACAGAGTGTTAACAATGAGAACGCAGGACAGTGATGACGATCCATAACAAACAAAGCTTCTGGATCCGCTTACCCGGAACTATCAGTAAGTGACGAAAAAAACTGAAGAAAATTACCGTTGTTTGGCACATAAATAAATGACGGAAAGTTACATACGTATAATTGACAACATTGTAATATTGCAAGCTTTATGGTACACCTCAAAACAAGGGAATTTGTATTGTTAATGTTAATTAGCAAGTCCACACATGGCTTGGGTGTGTGCAGAACATTCACAGCTTATATGGACCGCACGCAAGTAACTTTTGCTCAAGTGTTCTGTTATTATATAACAATGTTTATATTTACTTTACTTCCTGAACTTTTTTGGACACATCTACATTGTCAGTAAATAAAAAAACAACCGTTTTCACTGAAAAGTGCCTATAAAATAATCATAATGTTGTAATAAATGGCCATAACTTGTTTAGGGATTGGGACAAAATTTCATCTGGAAATCTAGAACATCCAGGTATAACTTTCTAAAGGGAAAAATCCAAACTTCAGGATGTTTGGAGTTCAAAGTAAAAAAAAAAACAGATTTTAAATCTGGTAAAATACATTTTAAAATTGGGACTTTAAATGAGATAGTTTGAAACTTTAAATTATCCTGTGTAAAATTATAGATGGCACTATATATATATATATATATGAATGTATGTAAATATATAATACATATAATAAAATGAAACTATAGTAATATAACTACGTCATAACATAATAACTATGTAAAAACTGTTAATAGGTGGAAAACATGATTCCCAGGGTCATTTTGCATTGTGTGTGTGTGTGTGTGCGCGTGTTTTGTGTGTGTTGTGTGTTGTGTGTGTGTGGTGTGTGGTGTGTGTGTGTGTTTGATTTACCTGCACATTTGACTCCCTGAGCGATGAGTCCCCACATGAAGTTGGCGCAGTACTCGCACCAGTGTGGGCCTCTGAAGGTGTGCACCTGCGGGACAAACACACACGCGTGAGCCGTCTCAACGCTGATTCTGATTAATGCAATCTCAATTAACCAGAGAGAGAGAGAGAGAGGAAAGCCCTGCTCGCTCGCTCGCTCTCTCCAGGTTACAGCTCGTCCAATCAGACGCGTGCAAACGCTGGTCCGGGACACACCAGTAACACCACAGCCATCTTACAGTAGATGATGAAATCAGAGTACATCAAACTGACATCAACATGAGACGTGCCCTATTTACATTTATTATTTAAATGATTTCATATTTACAGAGCTGTGGGTTTATGGAAAATTGGACAAAGAAACGCATGTGGTTTACATGATTATCAAAAGAGTGTCGTCTCTGGTCTCAATTTACCCAAAACATAGATGTGCTATAGTTTCATGTTCCTTTCATTACTCCCTACTTTCTCTTTCTTCTATTTATGACTTATACAATCAAACCAACAATTATTCAGACACCACATATTATTTTTGATATTTTTTTTACTAGTGGGCGCAGGACACTATAGTTCATTTATGTAAGTGAGGAGAGCAAAATAAAGTAAACTGTGACATATTATACCCAAAAATTATTCACACAGTGACTACCAGTAACATTTTATACAAATTTGGGACCAAAACTTGTATAAAATTTGTATACATTTTACTGGTAGTCACTGTGTGAATAATTTTAGGGCTTTGACCTGACCATGTTTTGCTGAAGTGTTTTTTTTTTTATTGCTAATGATAGATATTCAACATAATTCATTTGTGAGACAGTCTAACAGAAAGATGTCCAAAACCAGTGAAATATCAACTGATTTGAAAAGTTCTTGTCATATTTTATTTCCATTTTCAAAACTATAGCGAATAAACTGTGATAATGTGAGAAATGTTGAAGGTGTCTGAATAAATGTGAGTTTGACTGTATATCCATACACTCTTGTAGCAGGGGTTTATTTACTGTAATGCAATGCTTAGTGTGTAACAATCTCCATGTTTCTAAGAAAAATAACTTATCATCAGTCCTGCTGATGAAACCAGCCAACATCCAGTATCTGAGCATCTGGAACGGGGGAAAACCATGCGACAAACAGGAAAAAGCAGGCGTGAGAGAGAGAAAGGAGCTGTGTGTGTGTGGAGTCACAGTCTGTGTGGTTTACAGACACACACACTGAGAACATAAGGGGGGGGGGGGGGGGTCGGGGGGTCGGGACGGGACGGACGCAGGACCTGCTCATGATACAAGCCGAATGAGGAAACACTGACCATCCCTCTATCAGTTCCTAATCTCTCCATCTGTCACCCCACACAACCTCCCTCGCACGCCCGCACGCTCCAATACAAACAGAAGACGCATTTATTCCATTTGTTTTCCCGAACCTCTGGCCTTAAACAGATTCACGGTTAACTCCTCCAACGTCTCCTGAAACCTGCACCGCTGCCACGGCAACAACACACCCCTCGGGACGAGTTTAAATCACATTTGGGGAGAATTTGCATAACATCCTATGACAAATTTGCTTAAAAAATGACATAAGATTGCCAAAACATTTGAATGAATCATGGTAAAAATTAGACCGAATTGAGGCATTTTGACGGAATGCAAAAAAATTTGATAGACCACAAATAATAACATTACCAACATTATTTACCCAAAAACATTATTTTCTTAACCATTAGCAAATAGCTTTTGTTCTAGTTTTAAGCACAAACGAAACTGAATGAAGCTAGCTTTATGCATGAAAGAAAGAAACTTCAAATTCTTTAACATTTTTTGGTATTCCTTTCTAAAGTCTTTTATAATGTCACAAAGACTTAAAATGTACAAAACATTTCAATTCATCAGAAAAATTTAGATCATTTAGATTTTTTACAGAAATCAAGATGATAATATTACCAATATTATTTAACAAACATATTACTACGTTTATTTTCTTATCCCATTTCATTCAAGTGAGATTTATGGATAAAATAAAAAAAAATTTTAATCTGTAAATTTGGACAAAAGTTTGTGGTATTTCTTTTTTTCTTTTTTTATAATGTCAACACAGCATAAAATTGACAAAACATTTCAATGAATCACAGAAAAAAACCGGCAATTTTGATGGAATACAAAACGATGTTGACACAACAAATAATAATATTTCCAATATTATTTATGAGTAATATACCAAAATTATTTCCACGTTAATTTTTTTCTCATCCCATTAGCAAATAGTTTTTGTTCTTGTTTTAAGCACAAATCAAACTCAAAAAAGTGAGCTTTTTGCATAAAACAATACAAACATATAATCAAGTAACATAAATAAACCCCAGAGATAAAAATCTGTCAAAAAAAACCCTTTCTAATAACATCATCTCTAGTAAAATGACCCAGTGAAACCAGGCCCTGAGGCTCAGCGGGTCTTACCTTGAAGTTGTGGACTTTCTCGTACTTGGGCGCGTGTTCGCTCTCCTTCAGCGTGGCTCGCCGCACCAGAGACGTGAGCTGCGAATAAGCAAAGAGTTTGAGAGGTTGCCAGAGAGTGGCGGGAGGTTTCTGAGGACTCATCTTCATCCCCAGAGCCGCTGCCACCATGCCCTGCTCCTTTCCCTCGGCCCTGGCCTTGTGCACCAGAGACTTCTCCTGCTTACGGAGGACATAGCACTCGCGGGACGGCATCGCACACTCACACACCCACCGATAAACTCTGCACAACTCGAGCTCTTCTAACAGACTCCACTACATCTTCTGCCAGAGATCTGATGCTGGAAAAATCTATTCAATCACCAATAAGACCATCCGATTAGTCCAAATAGAGCTTCTTCAACTGATGTATGAAGCCCTGAGTGTGTGTGTGTGTGTGTGTGCTTCTCCCTGGGCATCTATATGCAGATGAGATGAGTTGTTGAGTTAATCCTGTCCTGCCTGCGAGCTGAAGATATCCTCACTGGAGCGCTGCCTCAGAGAGAGAGAGAGAGAGAGGGGGCGAGAGGGGAGGACCCAAACACAGTCACACTGAATTACACAGATCGAATCAGCCAATCACAGCAGAGCTTTATCAGTGAGCTCACCCCACCTTACAGCAACCAACCCCCCAATCCACTGCATGAGTGGGCTGAGAGAGAGAGAGAGAGAGAGAGAGAGAGAGAGAGAGAGAGAGAGAGAGAGAGAGAGAGAGAGAGAGAGAGAGAGAGAGAGAGAGAGAGAGAGAGAGAGAGAGAGAGAGAGAGAGAGAGAGAGAGAGAGAGAGAGAGAGAGAGTGAATGAGTCATGGACGAGCTCTGAGCTCATTCTCCTCTAATAAAAGCACACGGATGCACCATAAACACAACCCACACTATGTCCCAGGGATGCACGATTTTGGGGGAAAAAAATCTATAAAGAAAATCCAGATTTGCTGTGCTTGTTTGTACAGCTGCAAAATGTTGTGGTTATACATCCATTTAAAATAATAAAAAATAAATTATTAAGTAAATAAAGATAATATTACAATATTTCACTGTAAAACCAATAAAAATTATATTTCAGAAAAAATATTATTAATGTTATAACTGTAAAATTACATAACTAATATTTATAGATGTTTATATATATATATATATATATATATATATATATATATATATATATATATATATATATATATATATATATATATATATATATATATATATATATATATATATTCAAGATTTTAAGAAAACAGATTTATTTCCATATTTAATTTTAAAACGTTAAACAATCAAACTTTTATTTAGATGGAAAAATGCAGGGAGCCCTAAAGGTTTCCCTTTTTGGACCGTAAGCTGTTAAATGCACTTTATATGTGACTCAAACTTGTGTTAAAGATGCCGTGATGGAGTTTGTGTGAGTTTACTGTGAACCGAGCCGCTGCAAACACTGGCCGACATTCATTCAATCGCCATTGGCCCTCTGGAATACTGGACTGTGATTGGTCAATCGCATATTCTGTGGTCACATGTGTTTTTTCTATAGTGATGCTGAACTGACCAACCAGTTTCCTAACTACATCTTAGATGTGCTAGTCTCACATCTCTTGTATCATGCCAGTGATTTCAAATCAATATTTCATGTCACATTTACTGTTCAATGAAATGGATGTGTCATTAATAAAACGCCAGAATAACATTTAAACCCAATTCTGTAAAAGTGGAGTGAATTTCCTTATTGGACACTGTGTGTATACTGTGTGTGATTAAATCAACTTCCTGCTTTACAAACGAGTCTTCCCTCTCAGTCACACAACGACACATTTGATCCTCAATCTGCCTTCATAAATCACAATGACATCACCAGCCGAACGACCCAGGATCGTTCCCGAAAGATCCGCCAGAGATGATGTGTGAACAGTCTCTGTTTATGTGCTATTATTATTATGTATATTAGTGATACACTGATGTATTGGCCAGGATGATTAATTGTCTGATAATTGCCTGATGTTTTAAAAAGGCATCGGTCAACAACTGCGTTTCTGAGGCTTATCTGAAGGAAATCTTGTGTTAAAATAAACTCAATTCATTTCAGCAGTTGTGTGCGCATCTAATTAAATTAAATTAGATCCTATACACTACAGTTCAAAAGTTTGGGGTTGGTAATTTTTTTTTAATGCTTTTGAAAGTGAGTCTCTTATGCTCACAAAGACTGCGTTTATTTGATTCAAAATACAGTAATGTTGTGTTTTATTATGGGCAAGCATCACTCCCGTTTTAATAAAATGTAGAAATATTTTTTTATTAATTAACCATGTGTGAAGCTCTTCAAATCTGAACTCTTTAATGTGTATTCGAATACACTCTTCCTCAATCTTCCTCTCTTATCTCAGCTGGATTCTCTTCTCAAAGCAGACCCTGACATGCAACACACACAACAACACACACACACACACACACACACACACACACACACACACACACCTTCTCTTGATCAATAGAGGACACGATTCTCTCCAGCACAGAGAGTAAGTGCCCAAACAGAGAGAGCTCTCGCCTCTGGCTTCCAGACCAATAAGCAGACGAGAAGGAATTCTCTTTGATGAACCCGCTGGAGCAAAGATGAAACGCTCAGCGTCAGCGTCTCCAATCTCTCCGCAGACCTGAAGGACCTCAACACACACACACACACCTACCACCACCCAAACACACACACACACACACACACACACACACACACACACACACACACACACACACACACACACACACGACTGTTACCTGTGCCAGGTGTGTTCACATCATTTCACACGTACACACCGCGTGGAGGACCGCAGGCCCAGACCGTATGGACTGTGTGTCTGGCAGGAACTGGGCTGTTCGTCTGATCTCTAATTGACTAGATTGATTTTTCTGCTTCCTCAAATGTGTCTGGAGCAAAACGGTGGTCATAAACGGGCGGAGGAGAAGAATGGCTAATTCAAGGCCATTTCCTTTCTTCTCCCAAAACCACACGAGTGGAAATCCATCCGTCTGTGCCGTCCCTCGTTCAGTCTGACACACAACACCTGATGGGTTAGCCATTATCTCAGCCAGAGAGAGAGAGAGAGAGAGAGAGAGAGAGAGAGAGAGGAGGAGAGAGAGAGAGAGAGAGAGAGAGGAGAGAGAGAGAGAGAGAGAGAGAGAGAGAGAATGCACAGACTAACACAATTTGGTCACATCATATGCTGATCTGATGTTGCAGCTTTATCACTGTTAAAGATGATTAATTATTTCATTAAAGGGGTCTTATTGTGCTTTTTTACATGTTCTTCTTTCTCTAGTGTGTATTGTTGCTGTTTGAGCATAAAAAAAGCTCAGCAAGTCAGTGTTTCTGAACTCCTGAAACGCCTGCATTGTAGTCTTGAGTTTCTTCTGGAACACACGTCAATACCATTTAAAAAGGTAGGCAGTGAGTTGCATTAGTAGAGTGATTTCTTCTGTTTATGCGGTGATATGCTGTTTTTACACCCTGAATCTAAACCCTCTTTTTTCAGCCTTATAAGGCGGACTAACTTGCCACTTTCACTCTCTTTAACACTATTTCTCAGTACAACTGCAACCTTTTTGTGTTGTCCTTTATTTTCCTAACAACTTCTTTCGTAACGATGCAGTTTGATGCAGGTCGGAAGTTTTTCGGCAAAATTTTATCCATTAATACTAGCACTTTATCTTCTATTCTATATCTATTATCTTTATAAAAAATAATAAGTACACGTACTGCATTAGATTAAACTGGGAAGGTTCATAGCACTTTGTTGTCCTACTGTTAGTTTAACTGCTTCTATTGTTCTCATTTGTAAGTTGCTTTGGATAAAAGAGTCTGCTAAATGAATAAATGTAAATGTTATAATTGACACAGTTCTAACATCACATCTGAAATGTAAGAGAGATATAAAATAAAAAATGACCACAGTGAATCATCGTGCACAAGCTGTGCTTAAACAGGTGGTTTGGGTCGATCAGCTTGTTCACCTTGACTGATACGGCATATTCAGGAGGTTTCCGGAGCTGGTCCACACCGGTTACGGTCAGGGCGTTACATTTCTGACACACACTATAAGCAGTAGACCAATCACAACCAGCTGGAGCCGACTGACCAATCAGAGCTGACTGCGCTTTTTGCAAGCGGGCTTTTAAGAAACCGAAACTAAAACTGAGCGTTCAGACAGAGCGTGAAATCAGGTGCTGCAACAATGAAAATGATGAGAAAAATAATTAGGTTTTTTTACATTAAAGGATGTAAAGGTATTCTAGTAAACCCCATAAACAAAATGATGAGCCTGTAAATGAGCATAATAGGACCATCTAGTAAAAATGGTTATGACATGTCGTGAACGCAGCATAAGCTCGATGTTTTGGTGCAGGACGAACTGTAAAAGGCGGCAGCTGTTCGTTTGCGGCTCTCTGTGACTGACGTCTGTCTACGGCGGGGAGGAATGAAAATACACGTTGACAGTCACGTAGGACATCGTATCATTGCATTTACACCAAATGCAATGCTTGGATTAACTTTTTTATGGTCCAGAGACTTCCACAGAGGATATATGTGCATGTTTTAATATTTAGACCACTTCTATTATTGATTGCTATCAGGATGTGAAGAGAGTTTCATCCAGTATAACAAAAAGTGTTTATAAAACAAATTGCTTACCCTACCTTTAAATACATCTCCATTAACATCTGGACATGCGGTTTTAAAGTAACACTAAGTAACAATTTTCAACCTTCATAATATATTTCCAAGACCCTTGTGATGGTACATCGACTTCAAATAAGTTAAATGACACCTCTGACATAGCCTGACGGGGTCTGTATCGCTTTTACTGGCACTATGTAACTTCGGGTTTCGGGTAGTAACCCGACCACAAAAAGAACTACACAATTCGACTGCTTTACGTCAAGCGCTACAATAGTCATTATTTCGTTTTTCTTCGTTTCTGATGTCTCAATACATCATCCTTTCATGAAATCATGTAACATACTCTACCTTGTCTGTGGACATCGTTCATTCTAAAGCCGGTGCTGGGTAAACAGCGAGCGAGCGTGCGTGCGACGGTAGGCTAGATTATTTACGACAGCGGCAATGGACAATTTTGTTTCCAACCAGTAGGGCGACCGAAGAGGAAAAATCCTTAGTGTTACTTTAATAATAAATAATTGTTTGTAAGACACTAAAAATCAAAAATTGGATTTACAGTATCACACGTGGGGCAAGACATTACAGGGGATTTAAAAGCAGGGATTTTAAGCACACCTCTTTTCTAAAGCACTTACATAAATTATTCAGTACAATGACTTATTACCCAAGCTGTAAAGCAATGTAAATCATTAGTAGTTTTGTTTCAGGGCCCATTGACATCAACTGATGACCCAACATAATACTAAATTACTTTATTGTAACAAAAGCTGTATAGGCACCATGGTGTGTATGAACTGTATAGGCACAAAACCTGCTATACCTGTCCATGTTGGCATGCGATTCATTTAGACGCTTCTACCAAATTACACAACAAAAAACGCTTTTTGTGTGAGTTTGATTGGATGTACAAGCTCTCACAATCTTTTTAAAATGTTAATAAGTTGAAAGGGCTATACGGTAATTTTACTATTCTACCCACACACCTATTCATATTGAAAATCACAGCTGAAATCAGCGCTTAAACTGTTAATATCTGACTAAAATTATCAGAGATATTGTAAAAAAACTTCTTCACAAGTTTCTGCAGAGCAGAAGGTGCTACACACGCACACGATCACACAACAACACATTTTACTCTTTTACTCCGTTCAATAAATGCTCAGGACGTTTTAAGTTCTGAAATTTAGAGTGATTTATGGTACAATGAACTCTTTAATCTCAACAGAGCTAAAATGTGCATCGCCATGAAATGTCTCCTTTCATATCACCCACTTCTTATAAACACAAGCTTCGTTTTAGCAAACCACGCAAAAAAAAAAACTGGAATGTTCTGGTTATGTAAAATGTTAAATACGCTGTTGAATTTGCATAATATCCGTCAGCTACATAACCTCATTTCCCGTTCATCCCTCTATCCTCTTCACTCTCATACACTCACACACAGATGTCAGTAACATCAACATCATGATTGCACCCGCTTACAATCATTGAGATAGCGTAACTCCATCATTCAGTGCCCTGACATACACAGTGAAGTTTGGGAAAGTCTCTTCTCTTCTCAGCACTGCAGTGATGTGGGTGGTTATGTTATATAACGTTACATAAGGACGGAGGGATGCATAATCACAGCAGCGCAGGCGATAAAGCGCTCACAGCACCATATATGATGATGAATGATCACACACACCGGAAGTGGGAGGCGAGGTTTACCACGCACATCACCGTCCTCTCAATGCTCTTACATGCGAAACTCTATGAGATCCAACAGCGACAATCACATCACATGTCAGAGATGGTTCATATTACATCCATACTATTACTCATAATCTCTGAACAAACAAACTAACCATTAAACTTGAGGTATTAGAAGAATATGTTGGTTTTAATACAAGTTACAAGCATTTCTGGCATAATGTTGATAACTACAAAAAGATCATTGACTCATCTCATCACTTTCCTTTAAAAACAAAAAGCAAAATCTAGGTAGAGTGAGGCATTTATAAAGGAAGTGAATAGGGACAATTTATTTAAGGTTTTAAAAGCAGAAATGTGAACGGTATAATCGTAAAGTGCATACATAAAAAGGACACGTGAAACAAAGATGCAATCAAACTTTAACTTATTGCAAAAACACATGACCTAATGCAAAAAAACATGTCTAATATTGGGGAAAAAGAAAGTGAAAAAACACAGTGAGTTATTCCGTGTGAACGTACATTAATACTTCAGTTAAAACTATTAAATATGTATTATTTGAGATGTAAAGCGGTTTAAATAATTGTTTTATCTATTGTAGTTGGTTAATGGTTTGTGTTTTCATGGCAACAAAATTGGATATAACTACACAGAAAATGATTGTAAGTTTTTTTTTCACACTAAAAACATTTTATTATGCATATCATTTATGTTTTGCAGCTATTGAGAAAGTGAGTGTTTTAATATTTACTGTACAAATTGGCTTCATTTATTTCCATAATAACAGATTTTTGCTTATTTTAAAGGAGGTAATCTGCCAATATCATCATGTGACCGACGGGTTCAGCTCAAATGCAGAAGAAAAAAAAAGTAAACAAAACTATTCCAGTGATTTTTCTCAGTTCCAGTGTTGTCATAATGTGTGTTTAGCCTTTGCAGGAAAGCGTTCCTTTAAAATGCTGTTGTTGTTCAGGAACTGAGACGCAAGTCCTGCTTCTTTATCTCCATCTCTCTCTCTAAAATAACTCTCTCATTCACTTCCTCTGGCTGTCACGCCGATCGATTGTGTTACGCAACCCAACCACATTCCTGTCTCCCCCGCATGACAGGAGAGCAAGGCCAGACACACACACTTACACTATAGTCAAGTGTTTTAACCCGTTCCTCAACACATCACAACTGTTGATTCTGGTATATCTAAAAATATCCTAAGATTTGCTGTAGTTGTGAGTTTTCAGCCGGTCACTGGGACTAAATTCAGTCAAACAGACAATCTTTAAAAGCTCAAAAACTTGAAATAGTCATGAGGGTCTAAAGTTGTTCTTCCCAACCCACTAATTTCGAAACAGATCTGTGCCGATAATAAAGCCTATGAGAAACACAAAGCACATCTAGCCAGTGTACAGATGTCCTGATGAGTTTACGGATGTGTTAAAGAGGTGTGAAGCACCTCAGATCAGATATTCAGCTGCTAATGTCGATAATGACAATTACTAGCAATTACTGTGAAACCTGTTAATGTCATTCAAAGAATGAATGAAATCCGATCAACACTGCTTTTCTTGCCGAAGTAGGTTTTATTTAATAACATTGTTTAATAATTGGGGCAAACACGTTTTTTTAAAAAAATTAATTTATGTAACTAAGGCCCTGTTTACAGCTGCTATTAAGATGTGTTTTGGTCGATCGGATCACAAGTGGACCTAGACCCTCCCCTTGAAGAAATCAGGACAGAAGTGTTTAAAGTGGACAGAAGAGACGGATTAAAACACCAGGTGTAAACGGGAATGTGTCTCTCTCGTCTACTCGTGATCCGATCGACCAAAACACATCTCAATACCAGCTGTAAACTGCGCATTAGTATCTAAAGTCAAAACCTTAAAGCTTTCCCAGTTATCTAGAGCTCTACAGTACAAACTCACTCATCTGAAGAAAATTAGTATGATGATCTTACTCAAGAAAATCTTCACATTATCAAATAAAATGTGCTTAAAGTTTCAGAAACAAATACTCACTAAATACTGACTCAAAATCCACTGAGAAGTATTATGAGAAAATATGCATTATTTTGTAAGCCTGTTTCCAAGAAATAAAAGATAATTACATCTTTTATATCACATTTTTTTACTTTATTTCTCACCATTATGACACAACACACGCTTTTTTCTGAAGTTTTGTTTTAACTGTGACATCTCACAACATCATTGTGAGATGTTTAACTAGAAAATTGCAAAATTTCAGAAAAAGCAAAAAATTTCAATAAAGAGGCATATAATTATATAAAAAGATGCAATTATTACTTACTAAAAAATATATTCCATGGTGAAAACAGGTTTCCAGAACGATCAGCATTTCCTGTTTTTCAATACTTCTCAATGGATTTTGAGTCAGTATTTTGTGAATTATGATTTAAAAATCTCTCACTTTTAAGTTAACATCACACAGTAAAAAAGTCAAAATATTTAAATAAAAATGTGCCATAAAATCTGAGAAAAAAAAGGCAGAATTGTGAGATGTCACCTCAAAATTGTGAGATATAAGCGGCGAGAAAGAACCCGTCTTCTATACACTGTTCACTTGATTTTGTCACAGTTACTGGCAGATATTAGTCTCAAACAGGCCAGAAAGAAGAAAAAAACAACAGATGAATCACTATCATATGCTATTTTTACATCTGAGGTTGGTTCCCGCTATAAGGAAGACATCGAGTGTGTCGTGTGCATGTTTGCTGCCTGGATGAGCAGTGCTTTTTTCAGACCGATGAACATCCGCACAGATTTCGGGAAACCGCAGCGCTCCTCAAAGACCTGATCCAGTCAACCTGTTCTCCTTCTGAATGACCCATCCAACTGAAGACATACACACCTCCTACATCAGTCCTCTTCATATCTAAACAAACACTTTTATATTTAGAGCCTCATTGAGTCATAAACACACAATGGAAAATTGTACAATTTCTGCAGTGATGTTCACGGCTGTGCGCAACGAGGCTGAAGAGGAGTAAAGAATAATAAATCAAACAGAGTAATTACAAGTGTATGATAAATGTTATGAAGGGCTGGTGTTATTCACACGGCTAGAGGGAATTTCGTAGGAAGTGTGACGTGTAAGATGTGACATCAACACAATATTAACATTTCACCAATGACTGAAGCGCACGGCTGTGACGATTTTCTATCACAGTGGGGATTTTCCATTGACACACACACACATACAGACGCACTGGAGTTAAATATGCCTGTCCAGTGTGTCCCACTAACGTCAGACTGGTTTTGTTTGATCTAATGAGCCCTGTGGCTCTCTCAACACACACACACTAGAAGTGGCTCTCTCAACACACACACACACACTAGAAGTGGCTCTCGATGCAGCAGTTACACCAGAAAATAATCATCATGGAGGAATGCATCCACAAAAAACCCACAAAAACACCAGATGATTAAAATATATTAAAGGTACAATATGTAAGATTTTTGCATTAAAATATCCAAAAACATCTAGAACAATGACTTGTGTACTTCTATTAGAGATGTGCAACGATTAATCGCATCCAAAATAAAATGTTGTGTTTATATAATATATATGTGTGTGTGTACGGTGTATAATTATTTTGTGTACACTACCGTTCAAAAGTTTGGGGTCAATAAGATTTTTTTTTTTTTAGAGAAATGAATACTTTTCTTCAGAAAGGATGCATTAAATTGATCAAAAGTGACAGAAAAAACATTTATAATAATGCAAAATATTTATTTTTTAATTAAATGATTTTCTCTTGAACTTTCAAAGAATCCTGAAAAAAATGAATCACGGTTTGCACAAAAATATGAAGCAGCGAAACTGTTTTCATCTTGCCTTGGAGTCGATTGTTCAATCTGTGATAACGCAACGAAACATGGCACATTTTTGGTCAGGCTCTCATATACAAAGAAATATTGAACACATGCAAAAAAAAAAGGAGAACCAACCAATGAAATATTAATAACTGATTATGTTGTTGTCAGCATATGCTTTTTCAGTGAGCTTTTTTGTTTTACCATGCATTTATTTTGCATAGTAAAATAAAAACTGCTGTAGTTTGCCAAATCATTCTGTCAGATAAATACCTGAACCAAGGTTAGTGTTTTTTTACCCTTCATTTTTAAAATACAAAAAAAAATGTAAATGATTTTTCTCACTATTTGATGGGCCATAAAAAACAAATACCCTCTCTGGACATGACTGTACCTTTTGAGGCCAAAGTTGATGACCTGGGGCATAGAGGTGTGTTGTTTCTTTTTTTAACCATGTGATAATCTTTTAACAGGCCTAATAGAGGTGAATAGAGAGTAACTGCCAAGATACACAACCGCAAGTAACCGTCAAATAAACCAATCAGCTCTCAGCAGAGCTTCCTCACCAGCGCTCTGTTTAACGCATAATTAGATTCTGATAATAAGATGAGGCAGACGCAGTCTCTCTCTCTCTCTCTCTCTCTCCTCTCTCTCTCTCTCTCTCTCTCTCTCTCTCTCTCTCTCTCTCTCTCTCCTCTCTCTCTCTCTCTCTCTCTCTCTCTCTCTTCTCTCTCCTCTCCCTCACTCTCTATCTCTCTCTCTCTCTCTCCTCGTTCCACTGCCAAACAAAAACAAAGCAGCTGATTGGTTAATCCAAATATTCTCAGCCAATCTGTGACGTTCCACTGCCAAACAAAAACAAAGCAGCTGATTGGTTAATGCAAATATTCTCAGCCAATCAGAATGGACTGCAATGGCTTTGTCTGCCCTGGCTGAGTAAACATGTAACAATAACTCAGAGCATCAAAGTTTATTAAAGTAGACATTTCCCATTTTCATATTTTATATTTCATGAAGCTAAATTGCACAACAAATTGGACTTCACAATGTCACAAGGACAAGGGCGTTTTCACACCCGGCTCATTTAGAGCATTTGTTTCAGAATCTAGCATTTTCCCCTTTAGTTTGGTTTGTTTAGCATATATTAACTGGGCAATCGCTCTCGGATAAAAAAAAAGGTCTGAGATCGCCTGAACGAGGACGACTCAGCGCGCTTGAAAACAAATTCTGGAGTGGTTTGCTTGTGCTGGAAAGCAATCCGACCCAACCGACCAGCGACCTAGGCTGTGTCATATTGTTATATAAAAAAAAAACAGCAGCGTGAGTGAGCACATTATCACAGCAGAAAACCAGAGAGCCTCTAATGTTGTAGAGCTGCTCGTCACTGAAACCGGTACAATACAAGAATGCCTTGATTCCCATTCTAACTGATAAATATTATATATGCAGCTGAATGTATAGACCATATACGTGTCACCATACTGACTTTCACTGTGTGATAGCAACACTAGAAGTTTTCATGCTTGTTCAGCATATAAACTATTACTCTCTAGAAACTGAGGGATAAAAATATCCTTGATGTCGCAGTGAAGGAATTTCCCTTGTGGTGATTTTGAGTTGCTCAAATATAGCGAATATGACCATTGAAAATTTATTTGTAACTTTTTTTTTGAAACATAAATAAGTGTTATGATGTGGTCAGCAGGAAGAAAGACTGAGTTTCATGAACAAAACAGGCATTATTAATAATCCAAAAACTCTGAATGAACATGCAGGAGAATAACGCAAACCAAGCAATGCATAAACGAGAGATGACCAAGAACAACTGAAACATCTATATATATATATATATATATATATATATATATAGTATAATTGTATAATGAGCGAGGCGGTTGTTATAGCGAATAAAAACCCGAAGGCTGATTATGACTTGAATCTTGAATCAGCCTGAAGGGTTTGTATTCGCTATAACGACCGCCTCGCTATACATTATCCCTGCTTATTACATGGCTACCTACCAAATAAATCAATAATTTGACTCAAAATATTGTTTTAAAAAGGAGTTTATTGATTTAAAAACGATTGTATTGCTTCCGCTTAAGAAAATAGTCCGTTCTGTCCACGCGCCGCTGCGGATTGAATATGAACGCGCTGAATCTGATTATAACAAGACTGAAGCAAACACGAATTTGTGTAGCTTACACTTAATCACACATTTTTAGGGGGCGAGGCAGAAGTTTAGGGGAATTTGAGTTACAATATTTCAGATAGCCCGTCAGGCAGGCCGGTTATGCATTTTGGTAGCCCGACTTGAAAACACAATAGCTCCGGGACGTCGGGCAGGCGATTTTGCGAGCCCTGAGCCATTTGGCGGAAAAAATTAGATTCTTCACTCTTGTTGTCATTACTAACTTATTTAACATTCAATAAACATGCATGAAGTGTAAAACTTCATGGTTGCAGTGGTTGTTTGCATTACAGTATTGCGGTTATCACGACAGCCCTACACTGTAAAACATAAATCCGCTAAATTTACGGTAAAATCTGCCAGCTGTGTTTGCCAGAAAGTTACCGTAAAAATATGGTAGCAACATTTTAGTTTTACGATTCAGTTATTAAATATACCGTATTCATAATGTATAATTTAATTTAAAACTATGAAATATAATACTTTTGACTTTGTAATACACTGACAAACACCAAACACAGTAGTGTACCCAAGCTCATAACAAGCTGCTTTTCCACAAGCTAAGAAGAACAATATAATATATAAGGTGCATATTGTCATTCACATAAACACCAACATGGTAACATACATGCAATTTAAAATTTTAATAAATATTAATTTAACAACATTAGATGTAACATCAAATTATAATGTACATAACTGATTAGAGACAAACTAAGAAAAACTATGAAGAAACTGTCATTTCAACAAAAATACATCAAATGTGAAGTGACACGCAGAGAATTCTGGGAATGTCGATTTTCGTTTTTTCACTGTAAGTCACACAAGGACTTGTTCTTTTTCACTTCCAAAAACTGTACATTTAATGGTATTTTATTTTACGGTAAAATTACATTAAATGTACAGTTAGATCTATTACGGTTAAAAGAAAGTTTCCGAACTATATACGGTGAATAACTAAGTCTTTTACCGTTAAAATCACAATAATTTTTTACAGTGTACTTGTACTCGTTTAAACTACAGTTGCATGCATCTTTTAACCCCTTCACATAAGCACTAGCAGAGACTATTTATATAGAGACATGTCACTTCCTAAATCCTCAATACAACTATATAGGAAAACCTGTAACGGCAAAGATCTTTGGCGGCTGTATGCACATGTCCCGCCCCTCCCGCTGGACAGCCAATCGTCTGCTTTTAACAGTCAAGCCGGGAAACATTTGAGCCTATCGTCTGGTTCCTCTGACGCATGCGCACAGCTGAGGTTTGCGACAGCGGAGACAAGAACCCTTGCGCATGTGTAAAAAAGGGCGTTTTAAACCTTATTTTGAGGCAAAGTCATCAAACTTTTTCAGCGATTTTTATCATATTTTACTGCTGTTTCTATACAGTTTGTATGTCCCGGTGACCAGTGAACCTGCAGTTCTGACTCTCTGCCCATTCATTTAGATAGGAGCCTGGTCTTGTAAGTCCGAAACAGCTGCCCGTGGCGTTGCCAAGATGGCGGCCGAGTGGCAGGACTTGCCTAAAAGGACTTTGGCACTAGTCAACATGGCCGCCTCGCTATTGTGTCTTTAGTAATTTGTTGTTGTTGTTCTGCCTCATCTCGAGTGTTGCCACCTTGTGGGCAAACTACTGCAAAAAAGCTCAATGCGCATATACAAGCTGAGCGTACAGAGTAAGTGCAGTTAGAAAAACATCAGCTTGCGTGTGTGTGCAATACACCGATATTTAATTTGTCGTACATATTAGTGATTAAGAGTCAGATGGAAAAGAGGGATAAAACATGTATGCAATGACTGCTTCAAACACAGCGGTTAAAACTCATCCTAAACCTCTAAAACTAATAACAGACGAGACTTGCAAGTAAAATTGCTTCTTAGTATGAAAGTGCACCCAACAGAATAACCCCATCTTACATAAGTGTCCATGAAACACACTCTTAAAGTCCTAAAGCAAGCAAGACCCAGCGTCTCTCTAGCCTGAAGTGCCACAGGCCACCGCGAGGAACCAGGCCACGTTACACAACATCAGCTGATGTGGAGATGCTGAGATAACCGTTCAGCTTATGATTATTCTGTTATGAACAACAATATTTGTGGGAAAAAAACAGGATTCAGTAAATATCCAAACAGATGAACTGAGCTGACGTATAACCAAAGACTGTGTGTCGCTGCTTTGACCACAACAGGATCTGAGTGTGTGTCACTGCAACACACACGCTGATATTAGATCTGTGATGAAGATGTGTGTCTCCTTCCTGCTCTGGAAATGCTCACACTGAACAGACAACACACACTGCGCACAACACACACTGCACACAACACACACTGCGCACAACCACACTGCGCACAACACGGACACGAGATCAACAGAACATCACATATCAGATTCATACACAAATACACTCAGCATAATATTTACACCCTTGAAAATGCCTTTTCCAGCCATTTTGTGTGTGAACAGATTGAGCCGCAGCGAGGAGTAATTACTGCACATTTAAATCAGCGCTGATTATCTGATTACACGCATGAATTCATGTGGAGATAAATTGACTGTGTGCATCTGTCAGCTGTTCATTAACTCAACATCAATCACATCTGTACAGCAGGACAATTCACACACACACACACACCACACACACACACACACACACACCACACACACACACACACACACACACACACACACACACACACACACACACACACACACACACACACACACACACACACACACACACACACACACACACCTGCTGGAAGTCTGACATTTCGGAAAACTCATGATTGTTCTCAAACTCTACTTTAAGTACAATTTAGTTTTATTAATTAACTCTTCTTTTGGCCATTCTGTCATTTATATGGACAGAACGACTTGTCTCGTCACCACGACAGCAGTTCTTTCATCACTCGTATCCGAGGAAACAGCAAACACTCTTCAAGATGTTGATGATTCCAAATACTATGGAATAATATATTATATATATTATATCATAATAATATTATTATATGGAATATATAATGTAATATGGTATGTAGCAGGGCTGTGCAACGATTAATCGCGATTAATCGCATCCAAAATAAAAGTTTGTGTTTACATAATATATATGTGTGTGTACTGTATATAATTATTTTATATACACACATGCATATACAAAAATCTTTGCATTTTATACAGTATAACACATTACAGTAAACACACATATACATTCTGTAAACATAAAACTTTAATTTTGGATGCGATTAATCGCGATTAATATGTACTTTTTTGTGTGTAAATTGTATTGTCGTATTTATTTTTTTGTATGTACTTTTACACAAGATCATCCTGGCTAGGAACTGCAGATGCAAATGAGCTTCACAGCCAACTCTGGCAAAAAAACAAAACAAACCTAAAGATATGGAAAACAACAAATACAAGTAAACTAAGAAATGCATTCGCAGGAAGAGTGATGCACAAGACCAAGGTGGCACTCAGGGATCATATATATACCCAGAATTCATATTCATAAAGGCTATAACTGAACTCTTCACCCTAGTAGCACATATGGTTGAGACTTGAGGTCATCTGAGGGCAAAACTCAGAGCAGACAAACACACAGAGGCATGCTGGGTAATATCAATCTCACCCGCTCCTCCAGCTCGTCTCCGGGTGTCTCTTTCCCGTCGGGAATGTCTCTGCAGACGGGCAGCGCTTTCTTCAGCGCCGGCTCGCGGTTCAGCGTGGTGTAGCCCACGTGCTCGTAGATGGGGTTGATGGTCATCTTAGATATGTATTCGGCTGCTTTGGTCTCGATGTACAGCGTGATCAGACCGTCCGTCACCAGGTCGTGGATCGACTCGAAGCGCTTCTCCCCCACAAAATGCTTCCCATCGTAAAAGAGACGGAAGTTTCGGGTCTGATTCCCAAAGCTGAAAGAGAGAAAGAGGAAATGAGCGTGTGTTGGACTCTGTAACACACAGCTGTGAGAAGATCCTGAGAGAAATGATGAATGAACATGGACACACACACACACACACACACACACACACGCACACACACGCACACACACAGAGAACATCTATGGTTGTATCAGCTTCCTGTACTTGTAGTTATGAGGGCGAAGAGCTCATATGTGGATCAATACAAACACCGGATAATCTTCTTACACACACACACACACACACACACACACACACACACACACACACACACACACACACACACACCACACACACACACACACAGTTTACTTTACACCAATACACACATTTAAATGTCTATTCTACATGTATTTTGACATAAAAAGTATCTATAGGCTTTTTTTTGCAACAAACATCAAACCTGTGCTTTATTGGCTAACACCAGTTTAGTTTAGTCAATAACTAAGGACCCAATAGACTAAAAGTGAAGTTGTATCATTCTTTGGTTAGTTTGAAATACCTGATCAGCCATATACTGTTAGCAAACATACTGACACATTTAGATAAATATGTAAATAATAAATAAACGCATAACAAAAATGCGTTCCTTTAAAGTGTGTCGTTCATGTTTTACTCGTGAATGTCTGACCTCGACTGAATGAAGAGATGAACATGAGAAATGTTTCCGTCGAAAAAGGCGGAGTCTTAGAGCCACACACACTTATTACATCATCGCCACGGACCAATGGGAGTTCGAAGCCGTTTATCAGCCGCAGCAAACTTTGGGAAGTTCCCTTTGGCAAGCTGTTTTTTAAATTCCCAAAGCGATCTCCAAACAAACTTTGTTTTGGCCTGATTTTGTTCAAAATGGCGCCACCTTGATTTCACCTAAAGTATATCAGGACTTTTGGATGAACCATAGGTGTAAAGTTTGGCTGGTTAACGGTCATATCAGAAAAAAAACTGCAATTTAATTAATAGCCTGTAGGTCTGCCGATATTGAATAAAAATGCTTCATGCGATAACTCGTTATATTATGCAATATTTGATATGCAATACAATAATGCTTTAAGTGTGTAAAATTCATTTGAATTATATTTAAAAGCTGGAAATTATATAACCAACATACACGTTTCACATTATTTTTGTGAGAAGAAAGCATCCCTACAACTTCTAAAAATTACAAAGGCATTTTACTTGTCATTTTAACGTCAGTGTAAACAGTGGTTTAGAGTTTCAGGTAGACCTCCATTAGGTTTATTTAACAACAGAAATAAAATAAAATGTAAAAATAAAACACTTCTTGGCCTTCACTCTATGAATGAAACATATACTGATTCTTATTAAACCTACAGACGTTATTCAGTCAAGAGCAGAGAGTGATGTTCTCTGCGATTAACATTAAGCACACAAACAGGAGCAGGTTTATTAGGCTACTGTCACTTTAAGATCAGCAAGGACCCAGTAAACTGTTACACACTCGCTTTCTTTCTCAACCGTTTACTCCACTAAAGACAAAACTGGCTCGATTACGTGAATACTCACCAAGATAGGCATTTTGATGTAATTGTGTGTGTTTGGCCATATAAGCTGTGGAAGAGAACTGAATTCGGGATCCTCTGTGTCTGAGAGGAGGCTTTCTGTGCGCGCGAGTACTTCGCTTATTGTGCCTAATAACATTAAGCATGTCACACGTATGTAAAAGTCATGCATCCAGTCTACTTCTCTGTGTCGACCTGAAACTGGACTTGTTATAATATTTTGGAGTATTAAAAACATGCAGTTATCACAAGTCGTTGCGATCTGCACATCGAGATATGTTCACTTGCGATATTTCTATAATTTCGATATATTATGAAGCCCTAATACCCTACCATTTCAGAAAAGCATGTCTCTGTGCCCATTTAAACACATTCAGCTCATGATAAGTGTTTTTCAGCATCTCGGCTATTTTCATCGAGGACTTTAACCCTCAGAGAAACACATGCGTCATTTCAATGTCAGTGATGCACACACACACACATCTCAGACACATCCATGCATTGATACATAACTGTATGATAATCAGACAACAAAATCAACATTAACATTGTCTTAGAATTTTTTTCCTCTTAGTTTACTTTAAATATTTGTATCAAACAGTATTTGAAAACTGCAGGTTGACAATCTATTGATTGTAACATGATCAGAGATAGTAATGCTGTTATGAGCCAGGAAATGACAGGACAGCTGAGGCTTTATAATGCATGAGCTTCCTGTTTGAGTTCCCAGAGACACACAGACACACACACACACACACACACACACACACACACACACACACACACACACACACACACACACAGGCGGATCTGGAAACAGTTACAGATACGCACAACAAGGAGTTCATATCAGAAACACACACAGTTAGAGGTTTGTATGGCTTCTTGACTCACGCATGGAAACAGACGCACCACACACACAAACATATGCACAAAGGCTAATGTCATTAAAGCCTGATGGCAACTGAGCTGTTTGATGTTAAAGCTTTTGTGCACAGGACACAACAGATGCTTTCTCTGAGGAATCACATGCCTGAGGAAGAGTGCATGAGAGAGAGAGAGAGAGAGAGAGAGAGAGAGAGAGAGAGAGAGAGAGAGAGAGAGAGAGAGAGAGAGAGAGAGAGAAGAGAGAGAGAGAGAGAGAGAGAGAAGAGAGAGAGAGAGAGAGAGAGAGAGAGAGAGAGAGAGAGAGAGAGTGAGGTGTGTGTGTGTGTGTGTGTGTGTGTGTGTGTGTGTGTGTGTGTGTGTGTGTGTGTGTGTGTGTGTGTGTGTGTGTGTGTGTGTGTGTGTGTGTGGGGACTGGAAAGCAGCCGCGTGCAGCGTGTAGCAGTGTGTGTCCGTCTGCTCAAGTGAGCAGATTAGAGGGATTATCTCTAGACTTTTTGTGTCTAGCGCGGCATGCATGCACATGCCGCATACACACACACACACACACACACAGACACAGACACAGACACAGACACAGACACAGACACAGACACAGACACACACACACACATTTTTACAGTAAAATTCTCACTAAAGGGCCGCAACTAAAGATTATTTTGATAATCGATTAATCTGTTGATCTTTTTATTTTTATTAATCAATTAATCAGATCAATCTAAACATTACTAAAAAAATGTCCTAAGAAATGGGTTATTCACTACTGTAAAGCGACGTGACTGGCTGATCCAAGCACTCAGACGTGACTCATCGATAATCAAATTTGTTGTAAATTATTTTCATAGGGTGAATGACGGATAAGATATGATTTAAAATGTGGAAAAAAAAAAAAAAACTGGCAAGAAATTCAAATTTTAGGACTTTCTATACTTATTAGAGTGTTGTGTATGTAATGCAATGACATGTACACATTTCAAGAATGTAATTGACCATTTTTTTTGGTGAATAAGATATTTTTCCCCATGAAAAGTCATTCCTGGGTAACGTAATGAATTTTTAAATTAATTACATTTCTACCATTGTTGGCATATACAAATGTACTGATATCCATAATTGGAGCTCATCAAACAATTAGTGCTCGGAAAACTACATTTTAATAATAATTAATATAATCAATTTGGGATTTCATATAGACATGGGCTCATTTTTGGCTGCTGATAACTCAAAATTCAGAACCAAATTAAGAAAAAGCCGGTAAATGTTTAAAAATGTTTTCCAATAAAGTAAATAAGACTTGTTTTATCCTTAACTCAACAAAAAAAACAGAATTGTGTAATCTAACACACAAATATGCGTTAAATTAATTTCCTGTGTCATTGTTAGCCGGAATGACATACTGTTAGACAGAAGGACATTCTGCAATATTTTTCAGGATTACCATGAAAACCATCCTCGTATCATTTTTCCTTCCAACACTCAAACTTGAAACAAAGTAAAAACTAAAACTACGTAAAAACTTATTTTTTATGTAAATTGATTAATTCAGCCAACACTTAAATGCAACAGCATTTCATTTTGTGATAAAACATTAACATATTTTATAAATACAGCTATAAAGTCTTTATTCTTGATTTGAAAGTATATCTATAATGTTTAATAATTGTATTTTCATACTTTATTATTTATCAATTTATCATTTCTAAATGAATTATTGCATTATTTACAAACCAGTTATGTAGGAACTGTCAGTGGTTCATAAGATCACTTAGAAAGTGTATGTAAATGATTAAGTAAACTATTAAAATGTACATTCATTGATTATTTAGACATAGTAATAGTTACTTAGTGTGTTAGTAAATGCTTTATTAACATGTATTTCTACTGTAATTCAGGGTTAATTTGGGTAGTTATAAAGCATTTAGTAGTGGTCAGTTAACTATTTTTGTGAGCTCATTTAAAGTGAGGACTATTCATGCCTTGTAAAGCATTTATAAAGGAGATTTAAAGACTCAGTATCTTCTAAACAGAAAAAGGAAACAAACACAACACAGTGATACAGAACATAGAAATATTAACAGTCTTAAATCTCCTTTATAAAGCTTTACAAGGCATAACTAGTCCTCACTTTAGATGAGCTCACAAATATAGTTAACTGACCACTACTAACTGCTTTATAACTACCTGAATTAACCATGAATCACAGAATAAATACATGTTAATAAAGCATTTACTAACACACTAAGTAACTATTACCTAAATCTGATAATATTTTCTAAATTTTATAACTACACTGTAAAAAGTTTCATTATTTTGAGTTACTTTGATGGTTATTTAGTTTACTACTTATTCGATAATTGGACAAGAAACTTAAAATTCTTGTGTGAAAATTATTAAACATAAGTAATACTATATTGTAATATTTTTACAGTTACTAATTCACATTTACTACACTTCTAAGATCTTATGAATCACTTATCAACAAGTAAATAATGCTATGCTTCATTTAGAAATTATAAATTGATCATTAACAAAGTATGAAAATACAATTATTAAACACATTAAATATGATTATAAATCAAGAATAAAGCATTTATAGCTGTATTTATAAACTGTTTATTAATGTCTATTAAAATGCTTTATAAATTATGAATCAACTGTTTACTAATGCTTAACTAATGATTAATAGCATGCAGTTATTATAAAGTGTTACCAAAATGGGGTATAATTAATAAATATGACTACCTCATTCGTGATTACATTATTATTAACATTACAAAATTCAATTCAAAGATAATTGAATGTGACTCATTGAAATCATGAAATCAAGATGAATGACAGCAAAAATATGGCAAAAAACATACAATTATGTAAATGATGTTAATGTTAATAAACTAAAATAACTATGGCTAAAAGTTTACAAATGTTAATTAAAAACTAGATTGTTACGCTTATGTCATTCTGGATAACGGATGACATGTCCTGGCTAACGGAGGTTTTTTGTTATCCAAGAATGACAAAACTAATATTTTTTCTTTATAATCAGGCACTAGCTTAACCACCTATGGAAAACTACAACTTAGCTATCATCACTATAAGGTAATCTTTTAGATCAAATAGATAGTTTTTAAATATAAAACATTATAAATGTTCTATTAGTGTTATCCAAAAGGACACACGATATTGCTGCAACGTGCACCAGTGACCGAACAGGTCAAAATATCAACATTTTAACAGAAGCTTATTCAAATTTGCACATGTTCTGTTGCTCCTTCAGGGTCTTCTTTTTGATACAATATTATGTCACATGACATACCAAAATGCATTATGGTCCAAAATGGTACTTTATGTCTGTTATCCAGGAATGACATTAGAGAAATCACAATTTGGAGACAAAAGTCTTTATGTCATAAAAATGTAAATAAACTTAGAATTATGACTATATTTGTAGGTATCGTTGAAAACATCAATACAATTATGCCCAAGTAGATTATAAATACTTTTGTTTATATTTTTTACATTTTTGTCATATTTTTGTATTCAGATTTTAAGCCGGGACAGTTACCCGGAATGACATTTTGGGACTTTTGAGCTCAATAGTTCCTTCAAGATTAATTATTTATTTTGAATTCTCACATGAGTAATTAAAGAGGGGGAAGCTGAGTCATTTAATGAAGTGCATTTAAAAATGTATACATTTTTAATGTAATTAATATGCTTTGGACACCGGAATTGACACGCCACGTCATTGACCCAATAATCGATTTTATCGATTAGTTGTTGAAACCCTAACCTATACTAATCAAAAATGTGATTTTGTAATGTTTTTGAAAGTCTCTTCTGGACACCAAGCCTACATTTATTTGATCATAATAATATTGTGAAATATTATTACAATATAAAATAACTTTTTTATATGTGAATATATAGTCAAATGCAATTTATTACTGTAATCAAAGCTGAATTTTTTCTTTTTTATGTTGAAAACAGTTGTGCTGCTTAATATTTCTGTGGAAAATGATACTTTTTTTCAGGATTCTTTGATGAATAGAAAGTTAAATTATAAAGCAGGTAAATTATGTATTTTTGTGTAAACAAAGCACTCGTGTCGCTTTATAAAATTAAGGTTAAACCACTGGAGTCTCATGGATTACTTTAATGATGTCTTTACTATCTTTCTGAGGCTTGAGAGTGGAAGTTGCATTGGATCTCTATGGAGGGACAGAAAGCTCTCGGATTTCATCAAAACGATCTTCATTTGTTTTCTGCCGTTCAACGCAGGTCTTACGGGTTTGGAACGACACGAGGGCGAGTAAATGACGACAGAATTTAATTTTAGGGTGATTTAACCCAGAAACATTTCTCAAACCCATTTTCCCTTCAGAAATGTCCACTGGGCCGTTCTACATCCAAACAAATCAGTGTGTGTGTGTTCTGTGAATAGCTAATACACATTAAGACTGATGATTTAACTACACTGATCACACATCAGCCAGAGCTAAAATAAGACAAACACACACGGGCCAAGACTGGGCCAAGACACGGGAGCTAGACTGGAGAAAGAGTGAAGATCTAGGTTTGAGACCAAAGGGTCAAAGGTCAAAGTTGAAGGTTGGCGTACCGCAGAGCTAAAGTGTATGTGCCCGGCTGTCTCTGGCTTTCTCGGATCAGATAACTTCCTTCGGCCACACTGAGCAGTTGGTCAGCTTCCTCTCTGGAGATCATCCCATGATACCTTCACAGCAAACCAGACAGAAAATATTAATAAATCAGCACATTAGAGCTCAAACCAAATTTGCTTTAAATAGGAAAAATACACTACTGTTCAAAAGTTTTATGAATATATATTATATATTAGATTAGATTAGCTCACTCTCTCCTCCCCCATCATGAGTGGACACACTCCTACTGCTGATTGGCTCACTCTCTCCTCCCCAATCATGAGTGGACACGCCCCTACTGCTGATTGGCTCAATCTATCTCCTCCCCCTTCATGAGTGGACACGCCCCTACTACTGCTGATTGGCTCACTCTCTCCTCCCCAATCATGAGTGGACACGCCCCTACTACTGATTAGCTCACTCTCTCCTCCCCAATCATGAGTGGACACGCCCCTACTACTGCTGATTGGCTCACTCTCTCCTCCCCAATCATGAGTGGACACGCCCCTACTGCTGATTGGCTCAATCCCTCTCCTCTCCCTTCATTAGTGGACACGCCCCTACAGCTGATTAGCTCACTCTCTCCTCCCCCATCATGAGTGGACACGCCCCTACTGCTGATTGGCTCACTCTCTCCTCCCCCATCATGAGTGGACATGCCCCCTACTACTGATTAGCTCACTCTCTCCTCCCCCATCATGAGTGGACACACCCCTACTGCTGATTGGCTCACTCTCTCCTCCCCCTTCATGAGTGGACACGCCCCTCCTGCTGATTGGCTCACTCTCTCCTCTCCCTTCATTAGTGGACACGCCCCTACAGCTGATTAGCTCACTCTCTCCTCCCCCATCATGAGTGGACACACTCCTACTGCTGATTGGCTCACTCTCTCCTCCCCAATCATGAGTGGACATGCCCCTACTGCTGATTGGCTCAATCTATCTCCTCCCCCTTCATGAGTGGACACGCCCCTACTACTGCTGATTGGCTCACTCTCTCCTCCCCAATCATGAGTGGACACGCCCCTACTACTGCTGATTGGCTCACTCTCTCCTCCCCAATCATGAGTGGACACGCCCCTACTGCTGATTGGCTCAATCCCTCTCCTCTCCCTTCATTAGTGGACACGCCCCTACATCTGATTAGCTCACTCTCTCCTCCCCCATCATGAGTGGACACGCCCCCTACTGCTGATTGGCTCACTCTCTCCTCCCCAATCATGAGTGGACACGCCCCTACTGCTGATTGGCTCAATCTATCTCCTCCCCCTTCATGAGTGGACACACTCCTACTGCTGATTGGCTCACTCTCTCCTCCCCAATCATGAGTGGACACGCCCCTACTGCTGATTGGCTCAATCTATAGGCTTGTTTGAGATGCGCCTCGCCTCGCCTGAAATGTAGGCGAGAGTAGGCGGCTGCAGTGAGGGGAGGAGTGAAAAAAGCGCAGGCAAGACGGACAGATCTGGCTTCTCGCAGTGGATCTGAGTCATCAGACACCTGTGAGATCAAAGGCGGATATCGCGGGATTCACGGGATTCACGCTCGTGCACAGTGTTGCTAATAAACTGGATGTAATTTAAGTTCTGTTGCTTTTATATGAAAATAAATATAATGAACAAGACACCCAAAGTACTTGTTATTTAATTCCATTCCAAATGAGTGTTTATCAATAATTTTTTCTTTAATACAGACATAGGTTATGTGTTTTTTTTATATATAATAAAATAACATTGCATAACCCATAGAGATCGCACTGTCCGAGAGTTTGGGAATATTCACACATAACATATACACATAAAACATGATATCCAAGTTTTAAAATCAAACATTTTAATAGAGAACAATACATCACGGTTGTTTAAACCAATCAACATTAAGCTGTGTCGTCAGCAAGTCATTTCCCATCATGCTTTTGATCAGCGTAGTCGGTGGAGAGCAACTGCGCGCGACTGCAGAATCCGGCACGTGTGCCTTGCACTCGCGAGAGCTTTTTGACACACGTCAGCATGACATCAGAGCAAGGCGGACCGCTCTCGGACACATTTCTAACCGGCATGCATTACGCGCTGATCACCGGTGATCGGTTCTGCGCAGATTTTGCTCATCTCAAACAAGCCTTATCTCTTCCCCCTTCATGAGTGGACACACTCCTACTGCTGATTGGCTCACTCTCTCCCACTCCTTCATGAGTGGACACGCCCCTACTGCTGATTGGCTGACTCTCTCCTCCCCAATCATGAGTGGACACGCCCCTACTGCTGATTGGCTGACTCTCTCCTCCCCCATCATGAGTGGACACGCCCCTACTGCTGATTAGCTCACTCTCTCCTCCCCCATCATGAGTGGACACGCCCCCTACTACTGATTGGCTCACTCTCTCCTCCCCCATCATGAGTGGACACGCCCCGTACTACTGATTAGCTCACTCTCTCCTCCCCCATCATGAGTGGACACACTCCTACTGCTGATTGGCTCACTCTCTCCTCCCCTATCATGAGTGGACACGCCCTCTACTACTGATTAGCTCACTCTCTCCTCCCCCATCATGAGTGGACACGCCCATACTGCTGATTAGCTCACTCTCTCCTCCCCCATCATGAGTGGACACGCCCTCTACTACTGATTAGCTCACTCTCTCCTCCCCCATCATGAGTGGACACACCCCTACTGCTGATTAGCTCACTCTCTCCTCCCCCATCATTAGTGGACACGCCCCCTACTAGTGATTAGCTCACTCTCTCCTCCCCCATCATGAGTGGACACGCCCCCTACTAGTGATTAGCTCACTCTCTCCTCCCCCATCATGAGTGGACACGCCCCTCCTGCTGATTGGCTCACTTTCTCCTCCCCATCATGAGTGGACACGCCCCTCCTGCTGATTGGCTCACTCTCTCCTCCCCCATCATGAGTGGACACGCCCCCTACTACTGATTAGCTCACTCTCTCCTCCCCCATCATGAGTGGACACGCCCCTCCTGCTGATTGGCTCACTCTCTCCTCCCCTATCATGAGTGGACACGCCCTCTACTACTGATTAGCTCATTCTCTCCTCCCCCATCATGAGTGGACACGCCCCCTACTACTGATTAGCTCACTCTCTCCTCCCCCATCATGAGTGGACACACCCTCTACTGCTGATTAGCTCACTCTCTCCTCCCCCATCATGAGTGGACACGCCCCCTACTACTGATTAGCTCACTCTCTCCTCCCCATCATGAGTGGACACACCCTCTACTGCTGATTAGCTCACTCTCTCCTCCCCCATCATGAGTGGACACACCCTCTACTACTGATTAGCTCACTCTCTCCTCCCCCATCATGAGTGGACACACCCTCTACTACTGATTAGCTCACTCTCTCCTCCCCCATCATGAGTGGACACGCCCTCTACTACTGATTAGCTCACTCTCTCCTCCCCCATCATGAGTGGACACACCCCTCCTGCTGATTGGCTCACTCTCTCCTCCCCTATCACGAGTGGACACGCCCTCTACTACTGATTAGCTCACTCTCTCCTCCCCCATCATGAGTGGACACGCCCCCTACTACTGATTAGCTCACTCTCTCCTCCCCCATCATGAGTGGACACACCCTCTACTGCTGATTAGCTCACTCTCTCCTCCCCCATCATGAGTGGACACGCCCCCTACTACTGATTAGCTCACTCTCTCCTCCCCATCATGAGTGGACACACCCTCTACTGCTGATTAGCTCACTCTCTCCTCCCCCATCATGAGTGGACACACCCTCTACTACTGATTAGCTCACTCTCTCCTCCCCCATCATGAGTGGACACACCCTCTACTACTGATTAGCTCACTCTCTCCTCCCCCATCATGAGTGGACACGCCCTCTACTACTGATTAGCTCACTCTCTCCTCCCCCATCATGAGTGGACACACCCCTCCTGCTGATTGGCTCACTCTCTCCTCCCCTATCACGAGTGGACACGCCCTCTTGGGCTACAAGAGTGTCGTGCTGCTTGTTCTGATCCACTGTACCTTTAAATAGGATATCGATAGCAAATACATTCAAGTATGCAACTGTGGATTCATGTACAGTAGAATCCGAACTGGTTCAGTAATGCGTCTAATGACACTCACTCTCTTCCGTAGTATTTGGGCCGATTCTCCACCTGCAAAGTCATAAGAGAGATATCATTACTAAAAGTCATCATTTAATCAAAATACTTCTTTTCAAAATACTCAGGAACACACATAGACTTGGAGATTTCCATCATTTGAAATATGGTGGTATATAGGGAAGAAGTGTGCATAAACGGGGGCATCTCGCTCCACTACTGGGGTAAGTTGACCCCCTTCCAGGGGCAGAAGCCCTCTAGGGTAAACTTATCCCAGACGCTTTCGCAGAATATGTAAAATACAGCTGATATCATTTTTAATAATTTATGTCTATGGAAAAGGTGCCATGAATCTAAAATACGAAATCCAATATTCTATGTAAATTTATGCATTGTGACTATTTAATTGAATAATTCACAGGAAAATCAAATAAAGAAACTGCAGTCAAAACTTCATCTTATTCTATGAATTATATATAGGTCTTTATTTGTATTTAATGGGATGTCAGAGGGTGAATTCTGCTCAGATGGCCCGTGGGTTAATTATGAGATCTTTAAAATGTGTGCATAATTCAAGGAACAATTTATATGAAAACATCATGCCAATGAAGAGCTTCTGGCCCTGATGTTGACATGAGACATTTTACTGACTTACTGTCAACCAGCAATCCCTCATTAACATCAGACATCATTTTAATATCCCATATTTTTTATGTGGGATATTAAAATGATGTCTGTTTGTTAATGAGGGATACAAAAATCTTTAACAGAAGGCACCAACTGGCCAGTATTTCAGACAGCCATGTACTGTAAGAAATGCTGCTAATCTGGATTTTATTCAGATTAATTTAGTAATGAAGAAATGCATATTTAAGATTTATTTATTTTTTATCAATATATGTTCTTTCAAACATATATACACATGCATTTGTATGCTTATTACTTTGAAATCTATCAGGACACACGGCTTTACTCATGATCGCAATTTTAATTTTAATGGAAAAAGACTGTAAAAACGCTCTTTTTAATTGGTTAACAGTAAATGGGACATTTCATGCAAAATTTGCAGTGAAACTGAATGTACAGTTTTAAAAAAAAAATACAATGTTTAATGCAGTATTTTAGTGTCATGTGTGTTTTCTACAAATGTTCATTAGTGACATTTAACCCTCGATCCAATGACAGCATCTATAATCATCTATAATCAGCCAAAACACAAATAAATGAGCACAACAAATACTGATGAACCGCGAGCTTCCAGAGACCGAGAGAATCCAATTCACAAAGCATCCTCCCCCTTCCCCCAGTCTCTCTCTCTCTCTCTCTCTCTCTCTCTCTCTCTCTCTCTCTCTCTCTCTCTCTCTCTCTCTCTCTCTCTCTCTCTCTCTCTCTCTCTCTCTCTCTCTCTCTCTCTCTCTCTCTCTCTCTCTCTCTCTCTCTCTCTCTCTCTCTCACTGGAAAATATACAGCAAAAGGTCTAAAGAAAATATGAACTTTTAACAATGGCATAAGATAAACAAAAGGTTCTACACAATGCGAAAGTCAGATTACAAGAAAACATTAACACCCCTGAAACATAAACATCCGAGAGGAATAAACCAAAACCAAACCATTCCGGCTTTAAAATGTAATGAGACTCAACATGCAGACAATCAGAAGTGTCAGTCGCTGAATGACTGAACGTTTCTGGGTAAATGGGATGTGGGATGGAATAACATCGTTTCCTGATGAGAATAAAGGCAGAAGTGTTTTGTAAAGCAGGGTTGTGTGTTTATGTGTGTGTGAAGCGGGTTGTAGGTGAGATGACCGACAGGGTAATAAAACCAGCTAATGATGGGAATCAGCAACACTATAGAGCTAATCAATCACTGAAGCCAGTTTAACAGTCAAAGGGCCTGTGTGTGTGTGTGTGTGTGTGTGTGTGTGTGTGTGTGTGTGTGTGTGTGTGTGTGTGTGTGTGTGTGTGTGTGTGTGTGTGTGTGTGTGTGTGGTGTGTGTGTGTGAGTGAGAGAGAGAGAGAGGAGAGAGAGAGAGAGAGAGAGAGAGAGAGAGAGAGAGAGAGAGAGAGAGAGAGAGAGAGAGAAAGCGTGTGTTTGTGTGTGTGTGTGTGCGTGTGTTTCTCTGCTGAGTGTGCAGTATTTTTGCATGAAGAATGGGAGCGTCTGATTTCTGTCTGGGTTTCTCTATCAGCATCTTTAAACACTAATATCAGCAATCAGCAGGTGACAATGGAAAAATGAGCCAATTGTTTCATTTCTCACCTCATTTATAATGTTAATTTCATTACATTTGTGTCTTTCCCATTTTAGAAATCAGGAAAAACAGCACATCAAAATTAGCCTCATTTACTTCTTCCTGCTCTTAATTTACTTCTTCCTGCTCGTAATGTGCACAATTCATCAGCTCACGTTATACTAAACAGTTTTTTTTGGTCCTTTGGATTATGAAAATGGGTACGATTTCAGTCTGAATAAAACGTAAAAACAATGTTTGAGCCTAGTCCTGCAGCTAATGCTACACCACACACACATTCAGCATTTAACATGCATGAATCAGCATTGACAGCCCAATCTGAGCCAGATGTTGACTGCTCAAACGTCAATGACAGGCGGTGTGTAAAAGCCTTAAAACGGCAGAAGGAAAACCATGTTTGCATGTACATGATATAAAACGCTGGAATAAAGCTTTTTTTTTTTTTCAGTCAACAAATGCCTGATGTAGAGCTAGAAGAAAGGGCTTTATCAACGAGGAATCACACACTTTAGCTTTAAAACGCATTACAGATGATCCAGGTTAAGTGTGCAAGAGTAAATCATGCACCATAAACACCTTAACTGTATAGGGATGAAGGGAATCACACAAGACTCTCACACAGGGAACGAATGTCTGGTTCTTCCGTCACACTTGAACACACACGTTCACGGTAACGCAGAGGAAAACCCCTCGCGTCAGATGTAGCTCTTTGATTTGGCGAGTGCTGTGAGAGATGGGTCGTAATGATCAGAAATCTCTGCAGGAACACACACCAGCACTGAGAGACACACTGAGCTCCTCAAGCACAACACTAATCACACACACACACACACACACACACATCTACAACACACAGCTGAGCTCATCCTCACACGGACACAGATAAAACACACACAACATGACACAGACACACTCAGCTTCCTCACAACATGCATTCAAAATCAATGGACTGGACTATGATCCATGACTTTAAAGGAACACTCCACCGTTTTTTGAAATAGGGCTTATTCAAATTCTTTCCTACATTTAGATAGGTGTGCAAATGCATTTTTGTCTCAGTGCATGCATTGTTTTAGTTTGACAGGGTCAGCGCTAGCTTAGCTTAGCACAATGAATGGAATCCTTTGTTGCCAGCTAGCATGTTCTGAGTAAAAGTGATTAAAAAAAACTAACACGTAATTACTTCTTGTGGCCTGCGTATTCACAACGAGTACAAATAGCGCTGCAGATTAACACTAGGCGATTTCCTAGGCAGATATTGACTCGGGACTATATTAGGGGGAAGCACAGGCGAAGCACTGCTACTTGGGCACAGAGATATCACGCAACACATGAAATCCCAAGTAGCAGTGCTCCGCCTAAGTAGCAGTGCTTCGCCTGTGCTTCCCCCTAATATAGTCCCGAGTCAATATCTGCCTAGGAAATCGCCTAGTGTTAATCTGCAGCGCTATTTGTACTCGTTGTGAATACGCAGGCCACAAGAAGTAATTACGTGTTTTTTTTTTTATTATTATCACTTTTACTCAGAACAAGCTAGCTGGCAACAAAGGATTCCATTCATTGTGCTAAGCTAAGCTAGCGCTGACCCTGTCAAACTAAAACAATGCATGAAATGAGACAAAAATGCATTTGCACACCTATCTAAATGTAGGAAAGAATGTGAATAAGCCCTATTTCAAAAAACGGTGGAGTGTTCCTTTAATGGAACAAGGTGAATATTTATTGATAAATTGGAGAGTTTACTTTTTACAGCGTTTTTTTTATTTAGTTTGTTTTTATGTGATGTCTTTTTACCCTCCTCATACTGTATGTTTTTATTATATTTTTATTCTGGTTTGTTTGCTTCTTGTGTGTAACACCAAGGACCGTGCTGGAAATAAGTATTTTACTTTAGCATGTTATCCTTTGGATTACTGTTTTATTGTCTTGGATCCAGAAATAAAAATCAATCAATATGTTGAGGTCGCAAATTATAACATACAGTATAAATTGTTTTAGGACAATTGAGGATTAAAAGATCTCTCATATCTAGACTAGCATACTAATTATCGTGTGAATTAGACAACTCTTTTATTCAAGCAATCTGGCCAATGAGATAATTAAAAGAAGAAAAAATAGATTTAAATATATTTTAAATAATAAATATTAGAAGCAATATGGTTACTGATTAATCGTGATAATCTATGAAGCCTCAATCAGGATTGAATCTTGTCGCAATACATAATTTAATTACAGTAAGAAAGCACAAACCCGCTGCAGTGAGAATGAAATCTGGTGATGGAGTAAAAATCAAACGCTTGACGGTTCGGACACACAGAATGAATGAAAGCAACACGACCACAGCATCCGTGAAGAGGACGGCTCTTTCCTTTAACTCTCACATAACCTGTGGTTCTTATTCACACATCAACCAAAATCATGCAATGTACATATTTTCTTCACTAAAAAACGTCCAGAGATAACCTTACAGCATGAATGGTTCCTACTTTTTACATACACTCACCGGCCACTTTATTAGGTACCTTGTTGGTACAGAGTTGGACCCCTGGTCTAACTGCCTTAGATCTTCATGGCACAGATCCAACAAGATATCATGATAGCAACACACGGTTGCTGCAGATTTGTCGGCTGCTCTTCCATGATGTTAATCTCCCGTTCCTCCACATCCCAAATCTGCTCTACTGGACTGAGATCTGGTGACTGGAGGCCGTTTGAGTTTAGTGAACTCACTGTCATGATCAAGAGACCAGTTAGAGATGATTTGAGCTTTGTGGTGTGTGTGTTATCCTGCTGGATCAGAAAGAAGATGATACACTGGCATGAAGGGGCGGAGATGGTCAACAACAATATTTAGGTAGACTGTGGTGTTTAAATTATGCTCAATTGGTACTAAGAAGCACAAAGTGTGCCAAGAAAATATATAACACACCATTACAGCAGCCGTCTGAACCGCTGATACAAGACTGGATGATCACGCTTTCATGTGTTTACGACAAAATCTGACCTGACCATCTGAATGTTGCAGCAAAAACTGAGACTCATCAGAGAAGGCAATGCTTTTTCATTCTTCTAGTTCCCAGCCTCAGTTTCTGTTCGTATCTGACAGGAGTCACACCGGTGTGTGTCTTCTGCTGCTGAAGCTCTTCTGCTTCAAGGTTTGATGTGTTGTGTGTTCAGAGATGCTCTTCTGCTTCAAGGTTTGGTGTGTTGTGTGTTCAGAGATGTTCTTCTGCTTCAAAGTTTGATGTGTTGTGTGTTCAGAGATGCTCTTCTGCTTCAAGGTTTGTTGTGTTGTGTGTTCAGAGATGCTCTTCTGCTTCAAGGTTTGGTGTGTTGTGTGTTCAGAAATGCTCTTCTGCTTCAAAGTTTGATGTGTTGTGTGTTCAGAGATGCTCTTCTGCTTCAAGGTTTGTTGTGTTGTGTGTTCAGAGATGCTCTTCTGCTTCAAGGTTTGATGTGTTGTGTGTTCAGAGATGCTCTTCTGCTTCAATGTTTGATGTGTTGTGTGTTCAGAGATGCTCTTCTGCTTCAAGGTTTGGTGTGTTGTGTGTTCAGAGATGCTCTTCTGCTTCAAGGTTTGATGTGTTGTGTGTTCAGAGATGCTCTTCTGCTTCAAGGTTTGATGTGTTGTGTGTTCAGAGATGCTCTTCTGCTTCAAGGTTTGGTGTGTTGTGTGTTCAGAGATGCTCTTCTGCTTCAAGGTTTGATGTGTTGTGTGTTCAGAGATGCTCTTCTGCTTCAAGGTTTGGTGTGTTGTGTGTTCAGAGATGCTCTTCTGCTTCAAGGTTTGATGTGTTGTGTGTTCAGAGATGCTCTTCTGCTTCAAGGTTTGATGTGTTGTGTGTTCAGAGATGCTCTTCTGCTTCAAGGTTTGGTGTGTTGTGTGTTCAGAGATGCTCTTCTGCTTCAAGGTTTGGTGGGTTGTGTGTTCAGAGATGCTCTTCTGCTTCAAGGTTTGGTGTGTTGTGTGTTCAGAGATGCTCTTCTGCTTCAAGGTTTGGTGTGTTGTGTGTTCAGAGATGCTCTTCTGCTTCAAGGTTTGATGTGTTGTGTGTTCAGAGATGCTCTTCTGCTTCAAGGTTTGGTGATGTTTGTGTGTTTCAGAGATGCTCTTCTGCTTCAAGGTTTGGTGTGTTGTGTGTTCAGAGATGCTCTTCTGCTTCAAGGTTTGATGTGTTGTGTGTTCAGAGATGCTCTTCTGCTTCAAGGTTTGTGTGTTGTGTGTTCAGAGATGCTCTTCTGCTTCAAGGTTTTGTGTGTTGTGTGTTCAGAGATGCTCTTCTGCTTCAAGGTTTGGTGTGTTGTGTGTTCAGAGATGCTCTTCTGCTTCAAGGTTTGGTGTGTTGTGTGTTCAGAGATGCTCTTCTGCTTCAAGGTTTGATGTGTTGTGTGTTCAGAGATGCTCTTCTGCTTCAAGGTTTGGTGTGTTGTGTGTTCAGAGATGCTCTTCTGCTTCAAGGTTTGGTGTGTTGTGTGTTCAGAGATGCTCTTCTGCTTCAAGGTTTGATGTGTTGTGTGTTCAGAGATGCTCTTCTGCTTCAAGGTTTGATGTGTTGTGTGTTCAGAGATGTTCTTCTGCTTCAAGGTTTGGTGTGTTGTGTGTTCAGAGATGCTCTTCTGCTTCAAGGTTTGGTGTGTTGTGTGTTCAGAGATGCTCTTCTGCTTCAAGGTTTGATGTGTTGTGTGTTCAGAGATGCTCTTCTGCTTCAAGGTTTGGTGTGTTGTGTGTTCAGAGATGCTCTTCTGCTTCAAGGTTTGGTGTGTTGTGTGTTCAGAGATGCTCTTCTGCTTCAAGGTTTGGTGTGTTGTGTGTTCAGAGATGCTCTTCTGCTTCAAGGTTTGATGTGTTGTGTGTTCAGAGATGTTCTTCTGCTTCAAGGTTTGGTGTGTTGTGTGTTCAGAGATGCTCTTCTGCTTCAAGGTTTGGTGTGTTTGTGTTCAGAGATGCTCTTCTGCTTCAAGGTTTGGTGTGTTGTGTGTTCAGAGAAGCCCTTCTGCTTCAATGTTTGATGTGTTGTGTGTTCAGAGATGCTCCTTTGCTTCAAGGTTTGATGTGTTGTGTGTTCAGAGATGCTCTTCTGCTTCAAGGTTTGATGTGTTGTGTGTTCAGAGATGCTCTTCTGCTTCAAGGTTTGGTGTGTTGTGTGTTCAGAGATGTTCTTCTGCTTCAAGGTTTGGTGTGTTGTGTGTTCAGAGATGCTCTTCTGCTTCAAGGTTTGGTGTGTTGTGTGTTCAGAGATGCTCCTTTGCTTCAAGGTTTGATGTGTTGTGTGTTCAGAGATGCTCTTCTGCTTCAAGGTTTGGTGTGTTGTGTGTTCAGAGATGTTCTTCTGCTTCAAGGTTTGGTGTGTTGTGTGTTCAGAGATGTTCTTCTGCTTCATGGTTTGGTGTGTTGTGTGTTCAGAGATGCTCTTCTGCTTCAAGGTTTGGTGTGTTGTGTGTTCAGAGATGTTCTTCTGCTTCAAGGTTTGGTGTGTTGTGTGTTCAGAGATGCTCTTCTGCTTCAAGGTTTGGTGTGTTGTGTGTTCAGAGATGCTCTTCTGCTTCAAGGTTTGGTGTGTTGTGTGTTCAGAGATGCTCTTCTGCTTCAAGGTTTGGTGTGTTGTGTGTTCAGAGATGCTCCTTTGCTTCAAGGTTTGGTGTGTTGTGTGTTCAGAGATGCTCTTCTGCTTCAAGGTTTGGTGTGTTGTGTGTTCAGAGATGTTCTTCTGCTTCAAGGTTTGGTGTGTTGTGTGTTCAGAGATGCTCTTCTGCTTCAATGTTTGATGTGTTGAGCATTCAGAGATGCTCTTCTGCTTCAAGGTTTGGTGTGTTTGTGTTCAGAGATGCTCTTCTGCTTCAAGGTTTGGTGTGTTGTGTGTTCAGAGATGCTCTTCTGCTTCAAGGTTTGGTGTGTTGTGTGTTCAGAGATGTTCTTCTGCTTCATGGTTTGGTGTGTTGTGTGTTCAGAGATGCTCTTCTGCTTCAAGGTTTGGTGTGTTGTGTGTTCAGAGATGTTCTTCTGCTTCAAGGTTTGGTGTGTTGTGTGTTCAGAGATGCTCTTCTGCTTCAAGGTTTGGTGTGTTGTGTGTTCAGAGATGCTCTTCTGCTTCAAGGTTTGGTGTGTTGTGTGTTCAGAGATGTTCTTCTGCTTCAAGGTTTGGTGTGTTGTGTGTTCAGAGATGTTCTTCTGCTTCAAGGTTTGGTGTGTTGTGTGTTCAGAGATGCTCTTCTGCTTCAAGGTTTGATGTGTTGTGTGTTCAGAGATGCTCTTCTGCTTCAAGGTTTGATGTGTTGTGTGTTCAGAGATGCTCTTCTGCTTCAAGGTTTGGTGTGTTGTGTGTTCAGAGATGCTCTTCTGCTTCAAGGTTTGGTGTGTTGTGTGTTCAGAGATGTTCTTCTGCTTCATGGTTTGGTGTGTTGTGTGTTCAGAGATGCTCTTCTGCAGATCTCAGTAGTATCGAGTGCTTATTTGAGTTACTGTTGTCTTTCTATCAGCAGAACGAGTCTGGTTATTCTCCTCTGACCTCAACAAGGCATTTTCTCCCACAGAACCGACACACAATGGATATTTCCTCTTTTTCTGATCATTCTCTGTAAACCCTAGAGAAGGTTGTTCGTGAAAATCCCAGTAGATCAGCAGTTTCTGAAACACTCAGACCAGCTCGTCTGACCATGGCATGTTTAAAGTCACTTAAATCTCTTTTCTTCTCCATTCTGACGCTTAGTTTGAACTTGCACTTAAACTTGATCTTGCATTGAGTTGCTGCCATGTGATTGTTTCATTAGATATTTGCGTTAATGAAAACAAATTTTGAAAATGAGCAAACTAAAAACCAGAACATCTATTTCAGAGAATAAATTATTTAAAAAATCCTGGCAACTATGAACTCCTGGGTCACAACTTTCAAAATTTCACCATTTTGTGTTTGCTGAACACTTAACATGGAAAAACCACAAAGAAAAGTCTGCAACGTAAAAAAATATATTATGACCTAGATTACAATAAATACAGGTTATGGATTTAAAATTAGGCAGGCCACTGAGGTCGCCACTTATGTCGAATGTAAGAGTCCTGAAGCAAAAGCACTATCTGTCATCATGACTTTCATCATGAAAGCCGAACGCTTTTGAAGTGTCCAGTGAGTTGTGTGCTGAGCTCTGGACAGTTTTGCGTGTGTGTGTGTGCGTGTGTGTGCGTGTGTGTGAGAGGACTCTACTCACTGATTTACATGTTCTGAATGCAAAAAAATAAACGTGGGGCCATTTGAAGGGGATTAGACAGGGTTAAACCTCTTGGCACAATAACCCCCCGCCCCGCACAGGACTGATGCGCTTTACAGGAGCAGATAATGGCCAGGAGCCCAGAGCGAGGAACGGGCCAGAATGAATCCTTAAGAAGCCCTTGAGATAAACATGAAGAGCAGTGTGCATCTGTTTAATGTTAATCCAGCATTAATTAAGAAGAAGACGTCCAGTCAGCTGAGGCAGGGGGGTAAAATACCTGCTGAATCGTGCTAACAGCAGGAGACACCATCAGTGTTCAGCAGATCAACATCTTATTAAAACTCCCTCCAAACACACACACACACACACACACACACACACACACACGTCTGCGGTTTAACAGGCACTAGAGCATATGGCTTTCTGGAGGAGCATGTTCTTTATGATAAAACACGGTCACACTAAAACTTAACAGAATATTAGTGAAGTGCTATAGTGCTTAACGTACTATATGCAGCACTCTTTGGGACTAAACGGCTGCACAAAAAAATATATATTTTAACTGAACATTAATTCATAGAATGGCACTTTACTGCATAAACAGCACTTTAGATGATATAATCCCTTGCTGTGTCCGAAATCTCCACTCAAACCACTACTCCCTAACCCCTGTGTATGGGGTAGGGAGTAGAGCACTATATAGTGAGCTTTCGGACACTACTCCATCGTCTCTTGGCGCCGTTGATTATGACATTACTGTCGCAAATTCGTATTGTCGCGCTGCTCTCCTTGACGTCCATCCGGCATTTTTACTATCAGCGCAATGCATGATGGTATGTAGGGCTTGGGTTAGTGACCATCGGTTGTACACTACTTTTCAAAATGCATTCTGGGATACATTGAGTGGACTATATAGGGTAAAATAATCATCACTATACATTCGGACAGCACTACAAAATGGCGAACTCACTATTTAGTCCACTATATAGTGAGTAGTGGGAGAGTCTGCTAACTGTGGTGTCTTGTATAATGTTGTTGAAATTGTGGCGTCTTTTAAATTGTGTTGTATTGCATTCAAATTCAATGTTTAGCTGTGTTCATTTGTAGTGTGATGACCTGACTACAGATGTAAAATAGCCTTTGGGCTAATTCTGGCATATTTACATTGATGAAAAGCTAAGATGTTCATTAATATGCACTGTCCCTTTTAAATAAATAAATAAAACAAACACAGAAAAGATACGAATTTAAAGGAAAAAAGTAAAGTCAGTCGAAGAGCAGAAAAATAGAAGGGAAACCTGTCAAGAAATAATCAGGACATTTGTCATTGCAAAATTAAAAGGAAGAAATTGGAAATTGCATTTTGCCTAAAGAAAATTTAGACAATTTTACGATCTGTATGAATTTTTATTTTTTTAACAATGCAATAAAAAAATAGTACAATTAAATGTTAAACCATTGTGGTATTTGTTGTGATGCCTATAATGCACTTTGCTTGAAGTAAAAAATAAAAAAAAACATTGTACTACAGTAATTTTTACTGGGGATAAATGTTTCATTTGAAAATAATGTCAATGCAAAACAAAAAAAGGCAGAATCAAACTGAATTCTGAATGAATAAATAAATAGTATTTAAACTATCACTGCATTTGTTATGCTATAAATGTAAAACCAAAGTACTATTGTATTTTTACTGGGGATGAATGTGTTTATTGTCATGAAAAAATGTCACAAAGCAAAAAAAAAAAAAAAATGAAAATAAGCAAAAAAAAATGGGCAAAAACATAAGTACAAATTATTGTTCTTTTCATTTTGGGGTGAAATGTAACTAGCTCTTTTTTTAACTTAATTCTAAATTCTGAAAGAATAAATAAAATAAATAAATAAATAAATAAATAAATAAAAATAAAAATGTTATTATAAGTATTAAAGCATCACAGTATTTTTTTCCTGTTTATAATTTCTGCTGATTTAAATAATTAAAGAACACAAAATAATTGTGCTACAGTAATTTTTACTGGGGATAAATTTGTTTAATTTCTGTGAAAAAATAAATAAATAATAAAGTCCTAAAATAGGCTTCATTTTCAAATAACTTGCTTTTCATTTTGATCATGAGGATAGAACGAGTATCAAACTTAATTCTTAATTAAATAAATAAATCAATATCAAGCCTAAATATTATGAATACCAATAATGATCACCACCATATTATAAGCTCCTAATATTATCATTAAAGCACCCACCAAACAGCAGCTAATAGTGAGCATGAGATTTCATAATGAAGGTTCATCTGTTCAGACTGTGATGATGTTTAAATGTTTCACCGCCGTCTCTAAACGCAGCACTGGACCGGAGGCCTTTCCACAAACACAAGATTATCATGATGATACAGATGAATAATTCAAATCTCCATCCTTAATTACTGCCACTAATATCAGCCTGAGTAATGGAGCGCGCACTTCTCTTTATACCGCATCTCGCCTCGGAGGACCAGGAGTCTAGACCATCGTGCAATTAACACACACGCATTAGTAATTCAGGGAAGATGGGTGACCCATTTAATATTCCGGCCGATCCCGAAACATTTACCATGCACAGAAATATCAACAAACTAGTATATGAACTAAGGGTGTTAAGTGAGCAAACAGCACAGGACAGGGCTCAACACAAACACACACACACACACACACACACACACACACACACACACACACACACACACACACACACACTGAGATAGATAGTCATTCGAAAATCACAAAACCCCGTTCAAAACCTCATGTTTTTGTCTGACGTGTGTGTATGCTTAAAAGTCTCACATTTATACATTGATTAAAACCCTTTCATGTTTCCGAGAGTGTGTGTGTTGTGATTGTAGTGCAGATGTTCACACACTCACCTCAGATGTGCACGTGACTCTGCGTGGATGCGGCGCCTCCTGCTGGAGCTGGTACACTGTTACAGGGGGAATATACGCTTTATTATATACACATATCTAACTGCAGATTTCTATATTATATATGGCATTTTTTTGGAAAATGCAGTTGAAATAACTTTTCATTAGCTGTACTCTCTAGATAAAACTGTAATTTACTTCTCTACTAGAATTATGTTTACTTGTTGTGAAATCTTACTGCAAAGAAAATTTGACAGAAAACACTTTTTGCACTTGTATATGTCGCTGAATTATAAAGTACACTTACAATAGGATTTCCACACGGGAGGTCTGTACTCATCATTATCTGAGAGGGAACAAAGAGACATTATTATTATTTAAATACAAGTGCTCGCGTGTGAAAAATGACACATTTAAAAGAAACGCTAGTAGAATTCATGTTTACATCTTTATGTGTATTAGTGATGTGACGTGACGAGTGTGTTAATGATCTGACATGAGTGTGTGTAAGCCAAAGCAAACATCACTACATTACACACGAGCCTCACGTGTGTGTGTGTGTGTGTGTGTGTGTGTGTGTGTGTGTGTGTGTGGTGTGTGTGTGTGTGTGTGTGTGTTGGACAACAGGAGGAGTTGCAGATTTTTATTATTTTGTTATTATGTTTTTTTTTTACTAAAACCCTTTTTATTACTATTATATTTAATTTATTTGACAATGCAAGACACAGAGGAAATATTATATTATATTAGCCAAAAGTTTGAAATAAATGTGCCGTTTTAAAACGTTTTTGAAAGAAGCCTCTTAAGCCTCTCCAACGATCCAATCAATTCCCGAAGGATGGAATCAAGCCCCGCCCTACATTTTTTCAAATTTCAGAAGCCGTTTCACTCGAATATACGTCACAACAAGAAAAAAAATGACAATCTCAACTTCCGTTTCATGCCGACTTTAAGGCGAGACACGGCAGGCAAAAACATCGTTTTTTTTTTCACTGGTCAATTTTGAGATTTTGGGCTATTTGTCTTCAATAACATGTCTTCTTTCAGACTTGAGGTGAAAAAAATTCCAAAATACACATTTAGGTGTTTATTTTACTACACTTTGTCCATTTGCGTCTGTAGATTTCTCCTAAATTCAACAAAAAGTTGTCGTTATATATCAACATGCTGCTCTGCGATCGCTATCTGCACCCTGTCATCACACACACCGTTGGAAAGCTCTCTTTCTCCTGTTCAACGCTGTCGGATCCAAATATGGTCATTTCCTTTTTATCAGCAACCAATCGTGAAAGTAAAATGGGCATTTAACTCTAAAACCGAAATCTCATTGGCTGGTGTCAATTTCTGACAACGTGATTGGTTCAGATGCATCACGTGACGCGCTCTGACATTTAGATGTGTGTTTTTGACTCTTTTTCTGTTCATTTGAAGGACATAAATGCTGTGTTATAAGTTGTAATGTGATTTAGTTGGTTTGTATTGTTGGTGCTGATGATTTGATAAGATATTGTGTCTGTAAATAGTTGTTTCCATTAAAAAAAGTATTCATTTTTACATTACAAATCTTTAAATGCTGTTTTCTCAAAATGAGCATTTTGTCATTCTCCAGTAGAAACTTCTCAGCCTGTGTAGCACCTATGTACACCAAACTTTCCAGTTATACACTTAGCAGTATTCTGAAGATATTTTCAGAGGGATTTGTTTATAAATCATTTCTGGCCTGATTTATGTGACTTTTTAATAAAAAAAATATGGCGAGAATTGATTTTTTAAGGCTATGGACAGTATATTTTGATTTCCTAGGTAATGAAAGCATATATCCTGAAATCCCTCTGAAATTCTTTTTTCATCTTGTGTGTGAACAAAATGAAAAAATAATTTTGCACCTGGCTTTATCATATGGTCAGATCTATCTACCGAAAATATATGCAAAATTGTGCATATTTAACGAGATAATGCCTAATTTGCATAATTAAACATACAAATTTCAAAAACTTGTAATACATTTTTTTAATATACTTGCATAAGTAATCAACTGAGAAAGTTTCATGATGATATCTATTATTTAAAAAAAATACCCTATTCACCTGTAGTGTCTCGCCTTAAGCGTGCATTTCTTTGATACATATTAAATAGTAAAAATTTTAAACAGCTGTTTTCTACGTGAATATATAGTAAAATGTAATTTATTCCTGCGTTCAAAGCTGTCTTCAGTGTCACATGATCCTTCAGAAATCACTATAATATGAAGATTTGATGCTGAAGAAACATTTATGATTATTATCAATGTTGAAATATTTCTGTGGAAACTGAGATACACACTACCACTCAAATGTTTGGGGTAAAAAAAAAAAAAAAACTTTTACTCAGCAAGCACATATTCAATTAATCAAAAGTGACAGTAAAGACATTTATAACGTTACATAATAATTATATTTTAAATAAATGATGTTCATTAACTTTCTATTCATGAAAGAATCTTGAAAAAAAGTATCATGGTTTCTATGGGTGATATGACCAAAATTGTATATCAGGATGTGAGTAATAACGATAAGTATCACAATATAGTTGTTTTTGCTTTAAATAAGGTTTTTAGATATCAAAAGTTTGGATACCATTGAAATGTCATCATTCTTAATATAATTTAAAAAACTAATTCTAGCCTAAAAAAAAAAACTCCAGCTTACTGAAGACCGTGATAAAAAAGAGCAAAGAAAACAAACTACAATCAAACAAAGACACAAATGAAATAGACCTGAAAAACCACCACTGGAAATACTGCATAAAATGTATAAAGTAATCAAATGTATAAAAAAACAGCCGTTCTTACTAAAGATACAAAAGCGATTAAGACGAGCAGTGAGAGATTTCCTCTTTTGTAGTTTGATTAGCATTAATAATAACACTTTATTTAATCTGTCACTTTATTTCTGAAGGATCATGTGACACTGAAGACTGGAGTAATGATGCTGGAAATACAGCTTTCATCACAGGAATAAATTACATCTGACTATATATTCACATAGAAAACAGTTCTTTAAATTGTCTTGATAAACAGAAGAGACTTTATTTTTACTTCTCTTTTTTTAAATACAGGATTTAAAAACTAGACACACTAGACCTGATAATCTGCGTGTATGATTCAGCATAGAAACATTATGTTTCCTCGTCCAAAGATAAGAGCACACATATTATTTCTCCATAATATCAACAAGTGTTTGAGGCCATATCCTGATATATATATTCTGATGCACAGGATACAATTTTGGTGGCGTTTCTGACTGAATCTGCAGTGAAGCTGACAGTGAGATGTAGATGTTTCTTCCGAGTGTTCATTATAAGATTAATGAATACGAGCAGGAAACCTTGTGTAAAGACCCGCAGTGAACACTTCATGAACAATAGAGGAGAGGAGAGGCCCTTCACATCACGACTGGCCCCGCTCCACAATACTGCACTCCTCATTACAACATCTCACTCTCTCTCTCTCGCTCTCTCTCCTCTCTCTCTCTCTCTCTCGAAGGAAAGAGCCTCTGACAGCTTCCTCTTCCTTTCACAGAAACATCCAAAATAGAAAAAAAAACAATCTATTATGTTCATCACAAAGGGTACTTCCAAGTTTGAAGCATTTGGAAGAGTCTAAAAAATATCCTGGCGCTTTTCCAAGCTTTATAATGGGATTGAATGGTACCTTAGATTTTGAAACAACCAAAAAAGTGCATCCATCCATCATAAAAGTGATCCATACGACTCCAGGGAGTTCATATATGCCATCTGAGGCCATGCGTGTGTGTAAGAAAAATATCCATATTTATAACTTTATTAACTATAATCGCTGGCATCCGGTTACGACCGTACGCGAGTCTAGTTCCGGCAGAAGAGTGACTTCTGACCCAACGCATGACGAGTGACCTCTGGGTAACAAACTCAAGCTCCTCCCACATTTCTCTTAAAAAAAATCTCGTGTTTTACTCTGTCCTCTCCGCTTCCGCGTTTGTCAATAGATCTTGCGTCGGGTCAGAGGTCACTCTTCCGCCAGAACTCGACTCGCATACGGCCGTTACCGGGAGCCAGTGATTATGAGTTAGACTTATAAATATGGATATTTTTCTTCACTTCAGAAGGGCTTTATTAATCTTATGGAGCCATACAGATTATTTTTATAATGGATTGATGTGTTTTTTTGGGCAGGGTGTTTATTAATATAACTCCGATTGTATTAGTCTGAAAGAAAAAACTCATACACCTAGGATGACTTGAGAACAAGTATGGGATTTTTTTTTTTTTTCATTTTTGGGTGAACTATTCCTTTAACTATCTTCTTCTAACAGTCACACACTAGACCTGATAATCTGCGTGTATGATTCAGCATTACATATTAATAGAAACATTATGTCTCCTCGTCCATAAGAGCACACATATTTTTTCTCCATATCAACAAGTGTTTGAGGCCATATCCTGATATAACATACTGATATAGCTTGTTTTGAATCAAATTCAGGTTTTATGTTCAAATATTATCAAGTGTGCATTTAGTTGATTTTTTCATTTATTTGAATGTTCACAAGTTCATTTGAAATGCTGCTAATGTCCTGCTGTGACATTATTTTTGATGAAATACAAAGTGCTTATTCTATAGTCCAATAATTATTATGAGCTCATAAACATCTTGCATATTAATTTATGGTTAAAATATTTGAGATTGAGTCAGAGCACATGTCAACATGTTTCTCCGTTCTGGTTCAATGCTATTAACCTGTTGCTAGCCTATATGAAGGACGATACTGCGACTACTTCAACAAAGCAAATACTGGCGATGAAGACAAACAAAAGAGAAGAATAACCTGATCTCCTCCAATAACATCAGAACAATGACAAACTGCAGGGTGAAGTCAAACTTATTTTGTCCGCATGATCTCATTGTGACTTGTGTTCATCTACGCAATAGTGCAAATAAAACACTGATGGGCAGTGCTATTGTTACTTTCCATTGAAAAAAACATACAATATATCATGTTATGAAGCCCAACATCACAATCACAAAGGGAAATCTGTCAAATCTATGTGTGTGTTTGCTTTCACACACATTACACACTGCGATCTGTTGGCATAGAAACTATAATAAAAGCAATGAAATATGATCGACTCACCGAACACATGGATGGCCATTGCAGTCAGTGATCCAGATGGACAAAGGTTTGAACAACACACACACTCTGCCTTAAATCCTCACATCCACAGTTATTCCACAAGGAACGAATCTGATTATGATTATATTCTGAAGGCGATGGGGTTTTGATGAATTGTCCAATCTAGGAATCCTGCATAAGCGATGTTGACGAGCTAAACTTTAAATCCCAGCGAATCCAACAGCAACAGCTGATCAGCGAGCACTGGCGAATGAAAGTGTTGTGTGAGGAGAGATGATCGGGTGTGTGTGAGCAGCAGTTGTGTGATGAGCGCTGTGTGTTTTACTGCAGGTCTGATTCACTCCTCACATCCCAGCACTGAAGTCGCCATCTTGTGAGACCACATGACCAGATCCCCCCCAACACACACACACACACACACACACGAGCGCGCGCGCGCTCTTCCTCAGGGACTGCAGCCTCTTCATGGCGCGTTACCATGGAGACCCCCTCTCTGTGACGACATGATGATGCATGCGTTTACGTGTTATAATATGACTAGACAGATTTTTTTTTCCTAATTTCCTCATGCACTGTCTATTTGCATTGTCCAGGAGCCACTGAGGCCTTTTGTGTGGAGTTTGCATGTTTAACCCATGTTAGCGTGGGTTCCCTTTTGAGAGGTCTCTCATATTGCGTAAGTTAGCTTAAGCTGGTAAAACTCCTTTTCTCGAGAATATTGAAGCAAATATTTTAAAACGCAGTGCAGCTGCAGAGCAGACATACAGCTGAGCGCCTTAGCTCGCTCATTGGCTTGTGCTGCGGCAACTGCACAAACCTATGGCGAGTCGGCTAGGATGTGTGAACCAATCAGGACGCTTCGCACCCGCATGCATCAAAGCCCGCCAGAATATCCTTTACAAGCAAATAGTGTGTTCGCCGTTGCGACTCCCTTTTTCTAAAACAGAAATTTCTAGGCGTTGTTTCAAATGCCTCGGGTCTCCTGCAAACTCGTCGCCGGTCACGATGCTACCTCAGGTCATCGAATGAATCAGGGAGAGCAGGTGTGCAGTGCTCATGGTAGCCTAACTCTGTAAGAACCAGTCATGGTTCTACGAGTTGACTCAGCTACTGAGCGATTCCGCTGAGGAGAGACTTCCTCACTCAGGCGAACGGTACGATCTAGCATCCCCTACATGTATGGCTCCTCAACAGGTATCCGGAAACCTTCCAGATAAGGTGCTAAATACCATTAATGAAGCGACAGCGCCTTCAACCAGGCGTCTTTATGCCCTAAAATGGTCAGTGTTCTCCGGCTGGTGCACAGCGCGGAACCTGGACCCCTACTCATGTGGAGTAACAAGGGTACTTTCCTTTACTCGATCAAAGTAGGCTATATGTGGCGGCCATAGCAGCACTTCACGCTCACGTGGCCGGGCATTCAGTGGGAAGTGCTTCCTCAAGGGGGCCAGAAGGCTAAACCCACCTCGACCCCCCTCTGTACCTATTTGGGACCTCTCCACGGTTAAAGAGCAGTGTTAGAAACACTGGCATTAGATGCCGAAAATTGCATACTTTATATGAGGCATGCAGATATGAACTTAATTTTAGTTTTTTTTTGCAGTGCAAAATGGTTAAAACAATGCCAAAGTACAAACCGAATAAATCCATATGTCTATTTGTTTAATATTTTTCACAAATTTGACAGAACACTTGTATAAAATAGTATACTAAGTACTCTTAGAACGTTACCCCAAATAATACAACAAAATAATATCACTATATGCTACATTGCAAAGCCCTTGAAGCTCTGCTAAGGCTTGAACCTTGCATTGGTTTAAAGTAAAACAAACTCTACAACATGTTTCCCAGATGGCCGTGTCGCCCTGAACTGACAGAAGTTTAAGTGTGTATTATACACACGTTAACAGGAAGTTCAGACAATAGCCACCCAGTGGTTATGCTCAGAGGACTTGAGGCCCTGACACTGCATTTATTGTTCGGCTCTCGCTTCCTGCCGTTGAATAAAAGTAAATATCCTAAAGAGTCTGTTGAATACAAGAAGACTAAAAAGAGGCGTGAGGCATCACTTGAAAAAAGATGTCTGTAGGCTGAAGTAATGGTTATTTCAAAACAAGGATTCTGGATCTTTTGGAAATTGCTTGGTTTTATGTTAAGAACCCTTATAATGCTGCTAGATTTAAATATATCTAGATTTAAATATATAGAAAATATATCTTATTACTGCCATTACAATACACAATGCAATTTTAAACAGGTATGTTGCTAGTTTATTATTCAGTTTAAAATGAGTCTAAAAGCAATAATGTGGTAAATATAAAGGTGCTGGTGACTCGGCTAAAATAATTTGGTTTGACATGTACAAGTGTGATTGGGCAGCGCTGGCATTCTCAACAAACTGTAGATGCACTCGTCCAGAAACACTGAAAGGTCAGTACATCCACACTCTGTTTAGTTCCTCTCAGTCTTGTCAGGCTAAAGCTCATGCTTGAGAAAACAATATGATGTGTGACGAGCAATATTTAACACACCCGTGAGGTGCGGGATGAGCTTCTCCGAGGCTGTTGTACAACAGGCAAAACAGAAGGGGGAGCAAAATCACTCCTGACTAAAAAAGTCCAATTATGGTGTGGTTAACCATATATACACAGCATATAAATGAATTCTACATAACATGAAAGGGGAAAGAGATGTTATGTGAGTTGGTGTCTAATGGACGTGTGAAAACACTTCAATTCTATTGGCCTACAAGCGTGGTCAGGTGACATGGCTGTTCGCATCACCGAGACCATAAATAGATGCACGTCACCTGAGTCTAATTTCCTGAAAGAAGACAATTTCAGGCATTGCATGATCTATGGCAAAGCGACGCAGTGTCTTGTTCCCCTCTGAGAAATTCCCTTTCGAGTGGAACTGAACACTGTGTCATGACGTTTGGGTCACAACACAAACATATACAGTATAAAGCCTGTTTTATGCTTTATATACCCCCGCAGACCCCTCTGCGTCGCCGCGAACCCCTCTCCGACCCGACCCTACGCCATAGCTCGATGTGCACCTCCAAAAAATTGTAACTACACGTCGAGGTGACGCAGACCGCAAGGGCTGTGATTGGTCAGATGCACCGTGATGCAACGCAACCTGACGCAGAACCATAAAACGGCAACGACGCCGTAGGAGTGACGACGTAGCTACGCCGTGGAGTTGACGCAGAAGCATAATGAGGCCTTAAGGCATATTAACCAGGTGGAGTAGGCCCCACTAGCCAAGGATAAAGCATACTGCACATCCCACAGGTAAACTGAATTTTAAAGACTTAAAGGGCACAATCTAATGGATAGAGGCAAAGCATTCTGCACAACTCAAAAGGCTAAAAAGAAAGTTAATTTGATTATAAAAGCATACAGAATCTTCTTTCACAGAGAATGCATGAATCTCGAAGACTGGACGATATTTAGCAAGTACAAGTACGTATAAACCTGTTAACCTCTTGAAGGTTTCTGATGTATCTTTCTTTGTACATTCATTGTCCAAATTGTAAAATCAATGAACGTGTAAGAAAAAGACCAGTCTGCCGCAGCACAACATCTCATTAGGGTGCACCTTTTAGCTAACGCCTACAAAGAAAACATGCACCCAGTATAGTATACTTGATGCCTAGAGCATGCTCATAAGTAAAGTGAAAAAATGACCAACCAAAAGGTTGTGATTTCTTTTTTTTCGTAACACTTTATTTTGATAGTCCCTTTTGAACATTCTGTTGAGGAACTTTGCAACTACATGTCCACTAACTCTCATTAAAGTGTTAGTAGACTGTCTGCTTAATATGCTATCTCTTTATTGTGATGCTCCCCCAACTGACATTCAACTGACTCTAAGTAACTTTGCAACTACATGTCAACTTATTCTAACCCTACCAGTCTACTCTACTAACAGTCTAATCAGAGTTAGTAGACATGTAGGGGCAACATTACTTATAGTCATCAGAATGTGTTAAAGGGACCTTCAAAATAAAGTGAAAACAATTTTTCTGTTTTTTAACCTTATGACCAGACGAGGAGAATTAACCCAAAACAACCTGAGATCCTGGGATTGAATCCATATCCAAATTATTAAAACCTAATAAATGTGTGTGGAGAGCCCCAGCCTTAAAGTGATGATACACGGGGCAACTTTTTGAGCAATGTTGTTGGGCAATCTTGCCAAGCGATTGTTGCTTGGGCACTTTCCCATTGAAAATGGGCAATACATTTCGGTCGTGGGCCCTGTGTCTCCTCTGGTTGCCCGTTGACGGCAACATTGATGGCCTTAGAAGAATCCACACTCCTAGTGGAGTGGGCCCTGACGCCTAGAGACGAAGACATCCCAAAAGCCTCATAGGCAAAAGAAATTGCATCAACAATCCAGTGGGACAGAAGCTGCTTGGAGGGAACCTCCAAAGCCATGGCCTCCAGAGCAGACCAGTAATTAATCGGATTCATTCCACAAGCCTGACCGGTTGAGAATAATCCTCAGAACCTGACACCTCAGGGACCAGACCAACAGCTTCCACATCTCGGGCTTGGGGTGAATTATCATCTGAATCTCCAGGGAGAGCCTTCCAGGAGAGATATCAGGTCCGAGAACCACACTCAGGCCTGCTGATCAGGGGACGTGGACATAGAGGTGTGAGGGGGAACCAGAAGGGACCGTGGGTCGACTCCTCTAAGGCGAACAGATCCACTTCTGCTCTGTTGAACCGCTACCTTGGGGTGTAGTCTCTATTCCCCAGGCCTCAGCCCCTGCCTCGACCAGATGTGTGCTCTTATATTTGAATGCCCTGGAATAGAAACTGCTCTGTGGATCTGCTGCACCAATCTGAGCCCTGATGATTTATGTAAGACTACTGACATGTTGTCTGTCCGTACCAACTTCTTGTAGCCCCTCAGGTCTAGGAGGAAGTACCTGAGAGACAGAAATACAGACTTCATCTCCAGGCAATTAATGTTAAGGAGATGTCGGCATTCCCAGACACCATGGGCTGGGCGATTATTCAGAAAGTCACCCCATCCTGTGAGGGAGGCATCCATAGTCACTGTCTTGCAATGACAACAAGCCCTTATTGTGGAACCGGGGACTCCTCCACATTAAAAGGGAACTAAGCACTCTGCATGCTACCCTTATCATCTTCAGCTTTTAGACACATCTTAAATGGTCTCATGTATAGCAGCCCCAAAGTTATCATGCTGGCAATACAGTCTTTGGTATTGTTGGACAGAATTTATCGACCTACCTTGGTTTCCTTCATGGCGATCAGAATGGACTCGATTCTAGCAGGAGTGTACCTGCATGGAAATTGAATCCCACACCAACCCAAGAAACGTTATCCTGTGCCTCAGAAAGAGATCACATTTCCTGCTCTTCAGTCTCATCCCCAAATTGTGAAATGACCAAGAACAAGATCTTGATGCTGAACTCCTTTGACTGGGCCAATATGAGCCAGTCATCAGTATAATTGAGAGTATGGATTCTCTGGAGTCAGCGTAGCATCCATGCACTTCTTGAAAGTGCGGGGTGACATGGTTATGCCGAACTGAAGCTCCCGATATTGGGGAACTTCGCCCCAATAGTGAACCTGAGATACTTCCTACGCTGAGGCAGAATTGTGTCCATTAGGTCTATCATGACAATCCAATCCTCATATTGAATTTAAGACACTATATTCTTGAACATTAGCATCTTGAACTTGTAAGTCTGCAGAGTACAATTCAAAGCTCACAGGTCTCAAATCAGATGCAACACGCCGTCCAATGTTCCCTCTAATTGTTTTTGTTGCTGAGCAATACTTTTATCTATTCGGCTAACATTTTGGCACCTGAGCAAAAACATTCTTCACACCAGACCTGTACAGTGCACGTTTATACAAAAGGTGGTTACATCATGCAGTTGTAACTTTTCACTTTACTGTGCTGTTTCTATTTGATTTTGATTGAATCAGCAGCAACAGTTTAAAGTATCCCAATTCTGCAGGAAAAGCCTGGACTTGGCAACCCTGGTCATCGTGTTCGCCCTCGCGTCATGCATGCAAGTTCACTCCGCTTCACTCTCACTTATCACTTTCTTTAAGTAACAGATTATATTTTTATTTTACTACGCCATTGGTTGGCTAAAATGTTTTTGTGTGCGATTGAAAAGTAAATAAAATTAAAAAACAATCCAAAAACAATGTTGTGATTTGAGACCCCTTTGCATCCTGGTTGGGCTCTTACGCCTGGCACACTCTGCTGTCTCAAATGGAAACAAAGCCCTCGCGATCTTCCTACACACTTTCGTATAGTAATGAGGCTTTGACTGTGGCCCTGTCCTAAACGGCACACTAAATATGCACTTAAAGACTTGTGGAGTGTGGACTTACAATGGCCAATGCATGCGCGTGTCCGTTAAGTCTATAGACCGTAGGGCAGGCATTCCCAATCCTGTCCTGGAGATCAACCAACCTGCAGAGTCCAGATCCAACACACCTGTCAGGAATTATCAAGCGCTTCTGAAGATCTTAAAGCAACACCAAGTAAGAATTTTTACCTTAAAATAATGTTTTCAAAATCGTTTCAGTGGTTCATCGAGTCGTGACATGGTGAAATGTACTTATGGCACCGCTTTGCGGTCCTTTATCTGATATATCCACGCTATGTAAGATTGCCAGATCGGGTCACGTTTCTGTAGTCCGAATGAGACATAAGAAAACTACAAATTTGACTTGCTTTACGGCAAGCGTTTACATCATACTTTCATAAAATCATGCATCCTACTCTACCTTGTCTGTGGCCATTGTTGATTCCAAAGCCGGTGCTGGATAAACAGAGAGCATGTGCGTGCGTCAGTAGGACGCGCAAAATTATTTACAACAGCGTTAATGGACAATTCCGCTACCAACCTGAAGGGCGACCACAGAGGAAAAGTTACTTGATTTTGCTTTAAAGGGTAACTAAACCCCTGGTCAGAGCCTGACTCCACCACGCTGGCAATATTTGAAAAATGCTGGAAAAGTGGGCAGAGCCCAGCGGAGGGGGGTGTGCACCTGAGACAGGTCTCTCTGTAGGCAAGGGTGTGGTTAGCTGGTGCCTGCTTACGTCACAGGGCACCACAACTTCCAATAGGAAAATTCAACTGCAGTAGCCACCGTTCAACCTGAAGAGGGCAGCACTCAGACATTTTTACACCATATATTGTAGAATTAAAACACTTTATACTCAAATGTCAAAAAAATTACTTGAATCAATGAACAGCAATAATAAAGCCCCAGTCTTAAAGATCATTAACTAAAAAAAAAGTTGTTTTAGGGTTTAGTTACCCTTTAATTAGCTGGTTTAGATGCGTTTGATTAGGTTTGGAGCTGAACTGTGCAGGTATATCTCCAGAGCATGATCATACACCCCTGCTGTAGGGTGTCCCATTTGTCATTTTAGTGCACATGAAGTGTGCCATCTGGGACAGGGCGTCTAATAACAGCTCCTCTGCAGTGTATGAATCCTTTAAAGGTGTCGTGCCATTTTACAATTTTTAGATAGTGCGTACAGTTTAAATATGATAAGTTGTAACATTGGTAATGTTTATTTATCTTTGCGTTACGTTCAGATTTATGAATCGCATAGCAAGCACTATGCATATCTTTCCAGCATTGTTCTTAATGTAGGTTTGTTTCATATAGGGCTTGTTGTTGAGCAGTTAATATGTTTTCTTATTTACTGTATTTTGAAGAATGAGAACTGCCATACAGTTTAGGTATTGTCATGATTACAGGGAGGGTATTCCCTTTTTCCCCACTTTGTGCAATCCTGAAATGAATAAATCAAATTAAATGCCCACAAATCAACAGCTACTTCAACATACCTGATTGTTAATGTTTTGCCATGCTGTGACAATATAATGTTGAGTTGAATTTTCCAGGTTTCTCCACAAGATGGCAGAATTTACAAAGCAAAATACATAAAAAGAAAAGAAAAAACTAGATACATTGTTTCATTCAATGACAATCTTTATAATGACTGAGGCTTGAAATGGCTTTAAAGAGCTATTAAAAGATTTATTACAACATTTTATTAATTTATTATAATTTATACATAACTTTCACAAGTTACAAGTTGACCGCAAACACAATAATTAATCACATCCTTTTTCCAAAGTGGACCCAGTAAATAAGAACAACCCAACCCCACCCCACCCATTGTAAAGCTGCCATTTCCTGGCTAAAAATCTAAGAGTAACAAGGTGTTCAACTGTAACAACCCAACAGAGACATGGTTGAAAAACATTGGTCTAATTCTCTTAGAGAATTCAGTCATGCATGTAAGCACGTAACAACTGTCATACAAATTTACCTTATAAACAAAAATCAAGTTACTTAAAAGCAGAACAGAATGCTTGTAGAACTACACAGTAGTAAGCCAATAGATTTCAAAGAGAGGAGAGGACGCAAAGTGATAATAATAATCAAAGTCTTCATCTATTCCTTACTTAGTAATTGTCACTAAGCATAACTTAAGTTAATAGTTGAACTTGAGAGTTTCATATCTGTTATTGTTTCTTTTGAAGAGCAGCTCTAGTTTATTTTCAGTTGTCAAGTCAAAAGACAGAATTGCTTAAAACATTTACACAGGTTGGAAAATAAAGCCTTAGTTAAAGGTTTGTTCAGGTGATTTTTAAAAGTTTTTTGTTGTCGTCATGATCCCAAGACAAACCTAGTACCAGTAGAGATCACATACAATGACTTCATCATAACGCTTGCTTAATTACACTGTAATCAGAAAGACAACTAAAGAGAATGAACTAATGACTTCTCAATGTTTCTAAAAGTCGGACACCACAAATACAGTCAGCCACTTTATAAATAAGCAGAAAAAAATCGTATAGAAGAGCATTAAGCTTCTTATCAAAATAAGTCCATGGAAAGCTTTCACTAAATTCACCTAAAATGTAACTAATTAAATTTTAATTGCAAAGGAGTAATTGTGATTTCAATTAGAAATGAATAACCTGCATTGTGAATAATGCTCTCCTACAATCGTTCACGTCAGAAAATCCTCCCAGTGTCTTCCTTTAACATGCCAAAAACATTCACACAACACGTCACTATTTCTAGAAGACGGACAATCAGTTTAACATTTGTTTTAAAGCTACAGCTAAAATCTGCTGGAACCGCTTGTGTCAAGCACTTAAAACAATGAGCATTAAAAATGTGCAAAATATAAAAGGCAAAGAAATAAAAGTGGTCTGTTCTTCCAGCGTTACTCCTTAAAGTCCATTTCCTTTCACTAGAGCCGCGTTTCCACCCAAATTACCCAGAACAATTTGTGCCAGGAACTTTATTTCCCCCAGACCTGTTGCTGTCTGTGTTTCCACCGCGGTCTAACGTACCGTCAATGATTACGCAATACAAGGCGACTTTACAGTTCCCGCTGGATTTCATCCTCTAAATTTAAGCTTAAACATAATTCCGGTATTTAGCACTTTGAGTCTATTTTCTAGTGTGTTTTGGATGAACTAGAGTGGTGGACACAGAAATGTTGACGATGGGTCCTGTCTCGACTTTTTGACTCTTTTAGAATCGCCTCTGAGCGCTTCAGAGTGGCTGTCTATGGGCATGCACAAACATGTCTTAAAACAACCCTTAAACGTTCGTTTTCAAAACTGTGACACTCACCGAGTGGTTAGTGGTGTTCGTTAATGATCCAAAACAAGTAGCGTAGCGAAATACAGTTTCTGTCGTGTTTTATTTGCCATTTTGTAAAATCGCATTGATGTTTGTTGGAGGACTCAGTGCTGGTTGATATTACTGCGCTGCCGGACACGGAAAGGGGTCGGTTTACATTTGGTTGTAGTCCTTTCGCTCGGTTCTCCGTCTCTCAGAAGGCTAGCGTGAGCAGAGCAACTGCGGCAAAGTGGTTGTCGCCATCAAGTGGTCGGGAGTGTGCTAACGCTTCAGACTCAAATATCAGTGGAAGTTTATACGCGGTTGTGAGGTATCTGAAAAAATAGTTCCACTATAGCAAATAACACGGATTGAAATCATACATTGGGCCGATATATTTGTTTTTAATCATCAACGAACACCACTAACCACTCGGTGAGATGCACAGTTTTGAAAACGAACGTTAAAGTCCCTGTAAAGTCAAAATTAAGTATGTGTTCTGAGTTTGTCACACCACAGAAAAATGTGTTATTAGTCACCCAGCCAAATTTGAATGATAAAAAAAAGCCAGCAAGTACATAAAATAAGCTATCAAAATCTTGAAAAAATGAGCAGTAATCTCTGCTCTCAAACGAGGGGGCGTGTCCGCTGGCTGCGCTGAACGCACGCCCAATCGCGGGAAAGCTGCCGTCGCCGCCACACTCAACTCTACAGCCGGAATGGATGCTCGCACGGTGGGCACGCACTGCCGATGACGGCACCAGTTGTCGGCGCGACGGGAGGATGAATGCCGAGGCGGAAGTCGTTTCGGCCCCATTCACCAGTAACAGCCGATTATCGTGATTCCCAGTTGTCTCCGACGAAAGTTTATACAACTATCCCGTGTAAAATGATCACTTACAGAGGTGGGTTTTGGCGGTGATCCTCAGCTCTCCATCAAGGTGGCTCTTTACAAAATTAATCCACTTCTTCTTGATGTAATCGTTTTTCGGAAATTTAAATAAGGACACCGATCTGTTTTGTACGTGATCCGGTGATCGCATCCAGGTAGTAGGCCTACGCATTTCCGTGACGAAGGCATAGCTAGCTAGCAATCTGTAGGCTGTTAACTTACTAATAATAGTACTGACAGTAACTCGCGATTGAGCGGCAAAGCAAACTGATGCGAATGTGCTCTATTAATATTGGCCCAGTCTCAGAGCGCGCTCCAGTGCGTCATCAAGTAGGGGCGTGTCCATGAGCTCAGGGGTCTCCCAGTGCGTCATCGAGCCCCGTTTTAGCCCCGCCCAGAAAATCTGGAAAATAGCAATGGTGAAAAACTGTTTAACGGTCAAACTCCACAATTCAGTACTTCACAGTTCACAGTCTTTGTAATATGTTTTAGCAATACATTTCTAACATTTATAATGTGTTTAGAATATTTTTTTTGAAATTGCCTTTACAGGGACTTTAAGGGTTGTTTAAAGCACATGTTTGTGCATGCCCATAGACAGCCACTCTGAAGCGCTCAGAGGCGATCCTAAAAGAGTCAAAAAGTCGAGACAGGACCCATCGTCAACATTTCTGTGTCCACCACTCTAGTTCATCCAAAACACACTAGAAGATAGACTCAAAGTGCTAAATACCGGAAATTATCCTTTAATAAAGCCTGAATCTCGTCGTTGGTCCATCGGTTGTATTTTTTTTAAACTCCATTGTTGATTCGAATAGCAAATAACTGTTACTGCATGCACCGCAACAGACTTTTAAAAATGGTGGATGAAATAAAATGCTACGTGGAGTCAACCAATCAAAATGCAGCTTGAACTCAAACAATCAGCACGTCCAGCGCCCGAGTCCCACTCCTGAAAGCTCCTGAACTTTGAAGTACCACCTCGCAAGCAGGGACTTTCGGATGGGGACATTTTGACCAGGAACTTCATTTAGACCCTGGTTCCTGCGGTGGAAACACACCGAGTGCCAGCCCAAAGTCCCTCGTTCCTGCAGTGGAAACGCGGATTATGAATCTGCACACATTTGAGCTGTCGTGAATCATTCCGTCTTGATCCTTCCAACACAATCTGCTTTAAACTCAATAAATACACCACAATAAAAAAACAAACATAAAACAGTTTTCTGCATAGCCTCCCAAGTGCTTTCCCATCTACCGTACTCACTCTTTGTAAAAAATAAAATTAAAGTGGTCAATTCTTCTAACGTTACGCCTCTGATAGTGCTTCAGTACGTCCATTTCCTTTCACTATGAACCCGGACACATTTGGCCTATCGTGAATCTTGATCCTTCCAAAACACTCTGTGTTTAACTCAATAAATACACCACAAAAACCCATAAAACAATCAGTTGAGTTTCTGCATAGCCTCCCAAGGGCTTTCCGTACTCGCTGTTCGTAAAAATGCGCTGGATTGAAAAGAGCTGAAATGAAAACAGAGGCTCAGTTCAACACGAAGGCCTGATCAGCTCCCAGAAGACTGTGCGTGTGAGGAAGACTCCTCCTCCTCCTCCTCCTCCTCCTCTGTGCTGTGTTCGGCTGGCGGGCCCTGAGCGGGGCCGGGGCCCAGCGCCGTGGACGAGCTGATGCCGTTGGATGTGCTGATGGAGCTGTGCTGGATGGCCTCGTTCTGAGGGCTGCTGGGAACAGACATCTCCCCCCCGCTGTCCTCCTTCTCCGGCTCTGAGACACACAACACATCAGAGACTGAGACTGTGACAACACACACAACAGCAGCTTTTAACCGCTCTCACACACACTGCAGCTCTTTTGTTGTCGTCTGTAAAAATAGTGTTAGCTAATTATGTGTGTGTGTGTGGGGGGGGGATCATACTAATAATAATGCTGTGTGTGTATACCATGCACAGTATGTAAATATGACCAAATACATTTGCAGTTACACAACCAGAGCAAAGTGTCCCACAATGCAAAGTGCTTGACTTGACCTTAGATGAATGAACGAACCAGATGCGATAAAGAAGATTATGATATATATATAAAAAATACAGTAAAACAGTAATAAAATAACTGTTTCCTAATTGAATATAGTTTAAAATGTAATAAAATATATAATTAACCATGTTTGGTAAAGTTACTTTTAAAAGTAATGTTACAATATTGCGTTACTCTCTAAAAAGTAACTAATAGTGTATGGGGGTAATTTGATGCCAATATTATTGAAAATGGACAGACTAAAAGTCACAAATAGATATTTCAACTTGTAAACACAAAACACAATCTACAAATAGATTAATAATCCGCAAACAAAGTCCTCACGATCCGCAAATGTAAAACAAGATCTACAAATAGATACAAAGTCCTCAAACAAACTGTTTGTGATCCACAAATTTAAATCATGATCTACAAAAAGATTAAAAATCCACAAATAAACACATCCCGATTCACAAACTGAAATCAGTGACTTGTACTTGAAAACCAGGATTTGAATGAATGTAAAGTGACTTGTTTGCAGGTGCAGATCATGTTCTGTTTGTAGATTGTGTCACATTTGTTTTCAGAATTCTGACACTATTGTTTCACTGTTGTGACAAAATAATGCCATAATCATTGAAAATGAAGAGACTATGGGTCAAAATGCATATTAAAATTTGTAAACACAAAACAAGATCTACAAATAAATATAAAATCTACAAACAGATTCCTCATGATCCGCAAATGTAAATCAAAATCTACAAATAGATTTAAAATCTGCAAACAAACCCTTTAGGATTCACAAATACAAACCAGTGACTTGTATTTGACAACCAGAATTTGAATGAATGCAAAGTGATTTGTCTGGGCATGAGGTTCATTGTTTATTTGTAGATTGTATTGCATTTGTTTTCAGAATTTTGGCACAAATGTTTCGCTTTTTTTCCATTAAAAAATCTACAAATGCCCTCCTCACAATTTGCAAACAAACACAGTCTAACTTGTATTTTCAAACCAGTGTAAAAATAAATTCTTACACATTCTGTGCAAAGCTCAGCATGCAAGTGTTGAATCTGTGTTTGCAGATCACAGGGCATTCACAGATCCCAGTCTGCACACGTCTACAGATCTTTTTGGCACTATCTTTCCGCAGAGTGTGTGACTACGATCCACACGTGTAGTCAGCCAATCAGGTGTATTGCTTCAATATGATGTCACGCCCCCTCAATGAGCCCTTTTCAAAATAAGAGCTCAGAGCTGAGACACTTACATTTACCATTGCCGGTGTCACCGCGCTGGGGAAGGACGGACTGACCGACTACGCTCAAAAGATGGGTTGTCAGGTAAGCAGTGGCTCGACTAAGTAGCATTTAAAGTGTATGACATTTAAAAAATACTTTTATCGCACCCCAGCATTATTCACTATCGTTAAAACCTGCCCAGAAACCGGCTCACCAACAGCTTGGCGTTAGCCTAATAATCATTTAGCTTTTGCTGGCTATAAATAAACATGTGTATAACGTTACAGCACATGAACAACAGCACATCCAGTTAACGTTAGCACATTTTGTCCCAAATAAAATAGACGTTCTCTGGGGACGTATCGACACTATGGGTCTTGGGGGGCTTACGGGGTTTGGGGGGCTTACGGATTTTGGACTGGAGCTCTGCGGAACGGCTACGGACTTTGGACTGGAGCTCTGCGGCTGAAGCTCCGCGAGTCCGCGTAACGGCGACGGACTTTGGACTTGAGCTAGGGTGACCAGACGTCCCGTTTTTCCCGGGACAGTTCCGTATTTCAACTCTAATTTTAGTGTCCCGACTTATTATGAAAAAATCATGTTTTGTCCCGTATTCCATCGTTAATATATATATATTTTTTATATATTATAGTTTTCGTTGAATACGCGCATGACAGAGAGGGAGAGGGAGAGAGAGAGACCTTGCGTGTGTGTGCTAGAGTACGCATTAATTACACGCGCGCACTACAGAGAGAAGGAGAGCGCGAGAGACCTTGCGTGTGTGCTAGAGTAGCCTACGCATTAATACGCACGGCTTTATCCCCCGGTGCCACGCCCCTGTTGATCAACACAGAGCTGCTGTTGTCTTGCAGGTTTTGTCTGGTAAACAATCTGCTATGTTTCGGAAAGCTATGTGCTCATGTCTTTTTTTTAGGGTTTAGGGTGCTCAATGTCTTTTTGCTAACAGCAAATATTAATTTCCTTTATCATGATATGACTGAGGTAACATGATTTAGAAGTGGACTGTGGCATCTCCTACTCGCTTTTTTTTCTTTCCAGTTGTTTACGTATTGCACATGGTCAACTGTGTATAAAGTAGTGTATAATGGAGTAAAATGTTCCTGTCAGTTTCATTATTATATCTGATATTTTTGTGTGAATATTGATGTTAAAGTGTACCTTGCATTTTACTGTAATGTACAACTTTGATAAAGTAATTATTTATTTTTCCTGGAAAGTCTTGTATAACCACAGGCTCCTCTATCCAATGTGTCCTGGTCATTTAAGTAAATGGTAGGCCTACTAACACCATTTTTACTTAAGTAGGTTTTGACACACCTTAACGCTGTCTGAAACCTACTTTCAGATTTGTAAAACCTTTATTCTGTTAATGAAAATACTACAGAGGGAAATTATATATGTCTTCAGTTTACAAATTAAATCTGATCAAAATCCACTATGGCAAAAGCCCTCAAATATGGACTAGATTGCACCAGAAAGGTTTGAGATTCCTGAATCGACATAAGACAACGTCACCATTATATCCAAACACAAAATCAGGTTGCATGGATAAAGCCAAGTTAAAAAAAAAAAATGACAAACTGGATAAAGCCATTAAGTTCTTAAAAAAAAAAAACACACACACAAAAAAAACCCTGCAACACAGAGGAAAAAAAGAAAAGAAAAAAAAAAACAGCAGTCTGGCAGGTCTGGAAACAGATTGGGCCACCTCCGGTCCGGATTCTGCAGACTAGAGGGAAGAGAAAAAAAAAAAGACATGAGCACATAGCTTTCCGAAACATAGCAGATTGTTTACCAGACAAAACCTGCAAGACAACAGCAGCTCTGTGTTGATCAACAGGGGCGTGGCACCGGGGGATAAAGCCGTGCGTATTAATGCGTAGGCTACTCTAGCACACACAAGGTCTCTCGCGCTCTCCTTCTCTCTGTAGTGCGCGCGTGTAATTAATGCGTACTCTAGCACACACAGGCAAGGTCTCTCTCTCTCCCTCTCTGTCATGCGCGTATTCAACGAAAACTATAATATATAAAATATATATATATATTAACGATGGAATACGGGACAAAACATGATTTTTTCATAATAAGTCGGGACACTAAAATTAGAGTTGAAATACGGAACTGTCCCGGGAAAAACGGGACGTCTGGTCACCCTAGCTCAAGTCCAAAGTCCGTCGCCGTTACGCGGACTCGCGGAGCTTCAGCCGCAGAGCTCCAGTCCAAAGTCCGTCGCCGTTCCGCAGAGCTCCAGTCCAAAATCCGTAAGCCCCCCAAACCCCGTAAGCCCCCCAAGACCCATAGTGTCGATACGTCCCCAGAGAACGTCTATTTTATTTGGGACAAAATGTGCTAACGTTAACTGGATGTGCTGTTGTTCATGTGCTGTAACGTTATACACATGTTTATTTATAGCCAGCAAAAGCTAAATGATTATTAGGCTAACGCCAAGCTGTTGGTGAGCCGGTTTCTGGGCAGGTTTTAACGATAGTGAATAATGCTGGGGTGCGATAAAAGTATTTTTTAAATGTCATACACTTTAAATGCTACTTAGTCGAGCCACTGCTTACCTGACAACCCATCTTGTGAGCGTAGTCGGTCAGTCCGTCCTTCCCCAGCGCGGTGACACCGGCAACGGTAAATGTAAGTGTCTCAGCTCTGAGCTCTTATTTTGAAAAGGGCTCATTGAGGGGGCGTGACATCATATTGAAGCAATACACCTGATTGGCTGACTACACGTGTGGATCGTAGTCACACACTCTGCGGAAAGATAGTGCCAAAAAGATCTGTAGACGTGTGCAGACTGGGATCTGTGAATGCCCTGTGATCTGCAAACACAGATTCAACACTTGCATGCTGAGCTTTGCACAGAATGTGTAAGAATTTATTTTTACACTGGTTTGAAAATACAAGTTAGACTGTGTTTGTTTGCAAATTGTGAGGAGGGCATTTGTAGATTTTTTAATGGAAAAAAAGCGAAACATTTGTGCCAAAATTCTGAAAACAAATGCAATACAATCTACAAATAAACAATGAACCTCATGCCCAGACAAATCACTTTGCATTCATTCAAATTCTGGTTGTCAAATACAAGTCACTGGTTTGTATTTGTGAATCCTAAAGGGTTTGTTTGCAGATTTTAAATCTATTTGTAGATTTTGATTTACATTTGCGGATCATGAGGAATCTGTTTGTAGATTTTACATTTATTTGTAGATCTTGTTTTGTGTTTACAAATTTTAATATGCATTTTGACCCATAGTCTCTTCATTTTCAATGATTATGGCATTATTTTGTCACAACAGTGAAACAATAGTGTCAGAATTCTGAAAACAAATGTGACACAATCTACAAACAGAACATGATCTGCACCTGCAAACAAGTCACTTTACATTCATTCAAATCCTGGTTTTCAAGTACAAGTCACTGATTTCAGTTTGTGAATCGGGATGTGTTTATTTGTGGATTTTTAATCTTTTTGTAGATCATGATTTAAATTTGTGGATCACAAACAGTTTGTTTGAGGACTTTGTATCTATTTGTAGATATTGTTTTACATTTGCGGATCGTGAGGACTTTGTTTGCGGATTATTAATCTATTTGTAGATTGTGTTTTGTGTTTACAAGTTGAAATATCTATTTGTGACTTTTAGTCTGTCCATTTTCAATAATATTGGCATCAAATTACCCCCATAATAGTGTTACTTAGAAGAAAGTTCAACACTCTCCCTTCAGCATTAAAAATAAAAAAAATAAACACAAACGTGACGTTTATCTAAAGTTATTTTGCTTATTCCTATAGGTTGAATTGAATAATCAAAGGTCTGCATCAAAAACATTGTTAATAACGTGAGATTAAATACATAAAGTATATTTGTGTTATTCACCATTTATTTATTGCCGGTTTTAATAATATTCTGAGTTTCCAATTCACTGTTTTTATTCATTTTGAGGACTACTGAATGTGTTTTTGTGCCAGTGAGATGGAGAGTAAATGCTCTCATTTATGGCTCTATCTTGCACCCAGCGCAATTGACTTTGTACACTGACGCATGTATCATTCATATTTTGCACCCGCGCAAAGCGGGCTTTTCCCTCCACAGACGCACGTCGGTAAACTAATGAACTTGCGTTCCCTGGGCGGGTCGGTGCAAAAAGGAGACGTGTTTCGGCGCAAACATTCCCTAGTGCTATTTTGCACTTCCAGAAAACAATTGCGCCACTGACCAAAAAAAAACCTGGTCTAAAGTCAGTGGCACGTTGCGCGAACATTCAGATGCTATTTTAAGCGTGCATGCTTGGCCATAATACAGAGTGTGAACAATGCGCATACACTGTAGATGATTCTCTCATCTACACAGATGCATTTTATTTTTTGCAAATCATACATTATTATAAGTAAAAATATTAAAACACGAATTCATTGTTGTGTCCATGACGATGGGAAAAATAGGCATAAAGCTTACACATTTACCCAAATTATTATATGCATGTTTAACCGAAGCTAATTTGGGTGGGTTTGTCCGATCCCCAATGTCACTTCTCTTTCTTTTACGGCCCTGACGGGAACATCGATCTCCTCGGCTGTGAACCGATTCGGAAGCGCGCCTGGTAAATGCGCCGTTATAATAGTATTGCGCCATGGAACAAGCGCACCTCGTTCGTCATGCTCTTAAAGGGAATGTGATATAAAGCTCTTATTGGTTTGTTTCCCGTTATGCCCAAACCACACCTATGAATAATGAAGCTACTTAAGACCAACCCCTTTTAGATTTGCGTCGAGCGCAAGAGGCATTTATCCCGCCGGTTAAATAGCAACGGCGTCGAGATCTGCCCACAAAGTTAATTGCGCTTTGCGCTTGGCACTTGCGTTTTAGATCGTTAAAATAGGGCCCATAGTAATCATCATGTTCACACACAGTTCACACAACGCCTCTGTACTTACTCCTGATCTCACTCAACATGAGGACAGGAGAGCTGTCAGTCAATACATGGGAAACATGGGAGTTACTTATTTGAAAAAGTTTATCAGATATTTTGTTGTAACTTTAAACATAATTTGTTACTTTACTAGTTACCTGAAAAAGTAATCTGATTACTTGTAATGAGTAACCCCAACACTGGTAATTTATTCCTGTGATCAAAGCTGTATTTTCAGCATCATTACTCCAGTCTTCAGCGTTACATGATCCTTCAGAAATCACTATAATATGATGATTTGATGATCAAGAAACAGTTGTTAAGCTGCTTACTATTGTGTGGAAACTGTGATAAAAAATGCAGGATTCTTTCATATCAAGTTCAAAAGTTTGTATTGCAGTCAAATGTCTTCACTGTCACTTTAGATCAGTTTAACGAATCCTTAACATAGTGGATAGTTCCCGCTGATTTCTGTCTCAGTGTAATGATGTGAAATCAACCGACTCTCAGACTCCAAGATTAAAATCAGTTTCTCAACCACCTGAGTGCAAACACACGATTCACATCACGGCTTCAACACACCTTAACACCAGTGTCATGCGTGATTTGCAAAGAGTAGCAGAAACATCACAAAAGGCCAATTTGGAAGTGTAAATATATGTATATATATATGTCATAATACATGTATAGTTTTTTTTTCAGCGTTCAACATTGTGTTAAAGCTATAAAACTGATTGTACTACAGTAGATATGCACAGGACTGGACTTTGTGCTTTTTCGATACCCACATAATGATACACTGAGTGAATTGTAATCACTGCCTGTGCACTGGAAGGTCAGCAAAAGGAGCATCACAATGTATTAAAAAAATAAATATTTATAGTCAAGTCACCATTATTTATATAGCGCTTTTTACAATACAAATTGTTTCAAAGCAGCTTTACAGAGATAACAGGAAAATAATATTGTAAAAGTATTGTTCAATTCAAAATTAAATGTTATATCATGTTAGTACTACACATACGATAGATAGTCCAGCGGCTATCTAATCTGAAATTAGATAGCAATCCTAGACAGCAACAAATGTGTTCAAAGTTTAAATATGAAACAGATACTTGTATTGCAAATGATTGCTTGCACTGGCAGTTGTTCATCTGGCACGTGCCCACTGAAAGTGTGATGCATCGCTGGCTTATCCTCACCTGACCTGTTATTACCATGTGACTGATCGCTCTGGAGCTGCAGTGATGACGTCTAACATCAGCACTCACTGCCTAAAATCAGCCAGATCCCCAGCGCCGAGAGGGAGAAAGCCCCGCAAACATCTAAAGTTGGTTCGCACCGGATGAGTTGCTGGCATGATTGCGATTAAAGACTTTCCCAGTCCAATGCTTTGTCTTTTATTAATCCCTGTGCTTGCTTTGTAACCTTTAATTAAAGTTACAATGTCATTTTAAAGCAACATCATCAGGGTATATTAGAGGCTGTAGCGTGTGGCCAGACTCACGTACGCTCCCCTTCCTTCCCTGCCAACTACTGCAGCGACAGATAATTACTGCACCTGATTTTAATGATACACACACAGGAGAGCGGCAGAGATGCGCGGTCCAAATGCCACCAGCTGTTCTGCAGTTGCATTGAATTAATTGGCTACTGATGAGGAAGGGAATGAAAAAAGGCCCGCTCTCTCTCTCTCCTCTCTCTCGCTCGACTCAAAAAGAAATGCAGACTACCTATGATAATTAATATAGCTAATGAAGCCGAAATGGCACTTGGTAATTAATGCGGGAGGTATTAGATTGTGTGTTCGGTTCTGAATTGACATGGCTCCGGATCAGGTGACTTTTCATGTTTGCCATGGCGTTGTAAATACCCTCGCCGGCTCGGTGCACGTAAGGTTGAACCATAGACTGTAAAAAAAATATGGACGTAGTGTCTGTGATGTCATCCGTAGTGTTTCTGAGGAGCATTTTTGAAGGCCGAAAGTGGGCGGAGCCGGCCGTCGTCATCTTGGTAGCGCATCACTCCCGGATAAACGAAAAACGGGCCACGAGGCGGATTAGCTGAGGTGACGTGACGCTAGCAGACAAACAGCTAGCAGTGACATCAGCAGCCATCCACCTGTCACTCAAGTGGCCACGCCCTTAATTATGCAGAACTTTAAAGCTTAATATCATTAAAATGGATAAGTAATAAAAAAATTTACCCTCCTCACAGTTGTCATGAAGGGCAAAATTAGCTATATAGACCAAAAGCACTTTTTGCTAAAGGTTGTAAACACATTCTTTTCTGCTGTAAAGTTGGCCGTTTTAACATGGGGATCAATGGGATTGACTCTCTTCTGTAGCCTGTCTCTAGCGGCCAGTCAATGCCGTTTAAGTCACTTCTGTGTTGGATTCACAAGAGAGACTGGAAGGTTGGCGCTTGGGTTGAACACAGAAAACTGAGTTGGGTTTTCTCTTCTCTTCATTTACATGTTCAGGCATCTGTAATTACTCCTAATGGTATTAAGCAGGAACGGGGTTGATATATTATCCTACACGCTCCCGAGACCGCTCTCCGCTCACCTCCTCTCGGATCGTCTCCGCCGCGAGCAGATGGGGCTTGTGCAATGCCAAGCGGAGGCATGGCCTGCCCTGTTTGCAGGGCATCCTGGGTAATTTCCCCCCACCTGCTACCAGGGCAGCGCTGCCTGAGAGATGAAGGCCAGAAACATACTTTACTTAAGTATGCAATCACAAAATGAAAATGCTTGGTAACACTTTATTCTTGGTGTACATACGTTACATGGAGTTACTATAGTAAAAACTATAAATTATGCATAATTACATTGCAACAAATCCAAACCAAACCCTAACCCCATAGTAAGTAAATGTGGTTATTTAAAGGATTAGTTCACTTTTAAAAAACTTTTGCTGATAATTTACTCACCCCCATGTCATCCAAGATGTCCACGTCTTTCTTTCTTCAGTCGAAAAGAAATTAAGGTTTTTGATGAAAACATTCCAGGATTTTTCTCCATATAATGGACTTCAATGGGACCCAAACGGTTCAAAGTCCAAATGACAGTTTCAGTGCAGCTCAAAGGGCTTTAAACGACACAGACGATGAATAAGGGTCTTATCTAGCGAAACCATCGCTCATTTCAAAAATAAATAAAACAGTTTTATAAGCACAAATGCTCGCCTTGCTCTGTTCTGTGATGCCGTCGTTCATGTGACCTTTTCAACATAATTGCATATCACGTGACATCACATTTGGACCTTGGACCGTTTGGGTCCCAAATCCTGTAATCAAAAACCTTAATTTCTTTTCGACTGAAGAAAGAAAGACATGGACATCTTGGATGACATGGGGGTGAGTACATTATCAGCAAAAGTTTTTTTAAAAGTGAACTAATCCTTTAATATTACTCAGTATTTAAATGTATAATTAATTACAATGTAACAAAGACACCTTAAAATAAAGTGTAACCAAATGCTTGCCAAGCGAGATCTCGTCGGCCATACTTTACACCTGTCCTACCCAGGCACAATATGATTCTCAATATATCTCAGGCCTAACAGACTGCCGTGTATCGGACGAGACGGGAGCGTCCAGGTGACCGAATGTGAGCGCAGGAAACCTGCACTGACGTTTGCACTTTTTCCACCGTATTAAGAGCGTTCTTTGACAGGTGATGACCATCTGCTGCTTCTCCATCCTGCAATGAATGTGGCACAAACCAGCGTTGTTTACAAAGCCGGCAAAGACAGAACGACGCTCTTCTCGGAGCCTCATTTGCACAGGTGACTAATATATGACCCCTCACAGCATCCGGCAGCACAAACAGGCTTGAGGAATGGTTTCGATCATCTCTATACTCTCCTCTACCTCGCAAAGACCTACCAATGCCTGCAAATGAACCAGCTTTCAGACAACCCAATCTCACCCGACAACCATCCCGCTCATAATATGCATGAGACCTGTCAGTCAAGCTGCTTAACAATGCCGTCGCATAATGAACTGCGCGGCTGCAGCGGCGCATCCCAGTTGCGAAACGGCACTTCTGTCAGACTCTCTGCTATAATACACTCATTTTGGAGGCAATCATTGTCAATACAAGTCAGCGCTGGGTTACAAAATGAGCCGCGCGCACGCACGCACACACACACACACACACACACACACACACACACACACACACACACCACACACACACACACACGCCTGGTCCGCTATCTTTGTGGGGACTCTCCATAGGCATAATGATTTTTATACTGTACAAACTGTATATTCTGTCCCCTTACACTAACCCGACCCATAAACCTACCCATCACACACAACTTTCTGCATTTTTACATTTTCAAAAAACATTACTTGGTATGATTTATACGCCGTTTTCCTCATGGGGACCATAAAATGTCCCCACAAGGATAAGGATTTCAGATATTTTGTCCCCATAATGTAGGGTTTGCCAGACGCACACGCACACACACAATGCGGAATCGCTTTATTTTACAATGACCTTGTTACATATGTTACATGCACTTACCATAGAAATAACAGTAAATTATGCATAATTACATGCAACTAACCCTAAACTAAATGCTAATTTTACCCTAACCCTATAGAAATTACATGTAGTTGCTTAATATTACTCAGTACTTAAATATATCATAACTCTGTAACAATAATACCATAAAAAGTGTAACCTTTTATTTAAGTGTCAGTGTTACAGTGTAATAGGTGGTTTGCAGTCACGTGATTGTGTTGACGCGCGAAATTCAGATGGAGGGCAGGAAGTGAAGAGCGCAATGGACGAGATGGAGGAAAGTCCATACTGTACTACTTTTGAGGCTATTACAAGAGAAATATATAAACAGAAAATCGAAACATATGTTGTACGTGATCCTTACGTTATGAAGAGGACCGATTTTCAACTGAATTGAGAGATTTGCCTGCCATCGAGGCGGTAGATATCAGCAACTACCTTGTCTTACAGACATACTTTGACTTTACAAAGTTCAGAAACTGGTACGTTACACAAACAGCCACATAAGTGTATTTAAACACCTGAATTATGTAATTATAAGCCACATAAATAATGTATTAACTCACATTTGACGAAGTGATCACTGCACACACACACGGGCATTTTCCCATTCGGCTCCTCCCGACCGCAGACGTAGGTTTGCAAGGCATTTTTCCTGGTGTTTTTCTGTCAATTTCTTCTATTTCCCCCCTTATGAACAGCAACTTTTGGCACACGAAAAAACTCCTCGTGGTTTGATCGATTTGAGCAACCATAAACGACGCAAAACATAGGCATTTTGAGTTTGTTATAGTGCTTCCTAAATATAGAAAATCACTTCCTGCCCTCCATCTGCATTTCGCGCCATGGCAACGCAGTGGCGTGACGTCATATGAAAACAAGCTATTGTTACATCTAAGTGCTGAGTAATATTAAGCAACTACATGTAATTACTATAGGGTTAGGGTAAAATTAGGATTTGGTTGCATGCATAATTATGCACAATTTACTGTTATTACTACATGTAACGTGTAACAATGTAAGTGGTTCTGGCAGAAGCGTACACACACTCACTCTGTCCTCAGACAACAGCTAATTGATATGAAGTGTCTGCATATGGCAGACGAGCCGCAGATCTGCACATTTCACAAGGTGTCATTAAAGCATAACGGCCAAGACGCGCGTGTAACAAAAGCAGCCCTCGGTTTCTGAGTGCCTCTTTATCACTCATCTTAAAGAGGACAGCGCTAGATACAGTGGGGATCATTTCTTTATATACGAGTTCTCTGCGTTCTGTGGTAATAATGGGACGAGATGAATTGTGTTATTTCACACTCAGGGCTAGTTCATTTTACACTCTTCACATTTCATCACAAGAACCCACAGAACACTCATTAGGAATAACACTCATCTGTTATAGTCACAAAAATAAATAAATAGTAAAACAATAAAGAACAAGTCCATTAAGCAGAGCTGGCAGTCCAGAGGTTTGACTCATTTTCAGAGAAAGAAAAGTGAGATTAAATGTGTTATTGAATCCTGAGCCAAGTTTAACAACTGGAATTGCGGCTTTGAGAATGAAATCTCAGGATTGAGATTGACTCTTTTGGCTTGGGCTAGTAAGTAACCACCTTACTGTGTTTCCCAACCCCAACAATATACACAGGCATTTTCATTAGTAAGTGAGTCAGGCAACAATCCCAGCTCAAGGCCCTTCCTCTCTCTGCTTACTTCCGGTCAAATCTAAATATTGGGTCCCACTTTATATTAAGTGGCTTTAAGTACTACGTACTTACATTAAAAAATAAGTACAATGCACTTTTGTGTTCACTTTGTATTGTGAAACACTTTTGCTGCTATAGGGGAATTATCACACTACGTCACACTGACGTCACGCAGGTGCAACTGCGCATGTCGGCAGCAGAAGCTGGGCGCTGAAACAAACCCGGGAAAATGTCGTGTTGTGCAGTGGGTTGCCAGAATCGACCATCTGTAAACAAAGGTCTGAAGTTTTACCGAATAGACCCCTTATCAGCCGACGACACAGTTACGTCACGGCACTAGCTGGAGGCAAAACAAACGGAAAACTGCAGGCGGCTAATACAAACCAGCACAGATTCGGCTACATAATAAGAAGCTTAAATTATTATTATTATTGTTAAATGTCATATTGATGTGTTGTTGGGTGCAAGAATCAATGAAAAATGAATATGCTGTATCTGGAATTTTTATTTCTCGAAAATATTCACATCATTAACATTGCACGTACTGTCACTGTTTACATTGTCGTTTTCTCGGCGCTGGCTCGGCAGAACTGCGGATCGTACACACAAGTCTTGTACATGACCATTCAGCACATAGTTATAGGCATCTAAAGATTTATATGCCCTCAGTTTCTCTTTACGCTCGGTTTCTCTATCAGGTAGGTGTAGAAGTCAGGCCACTCAACCGGAGGTCCTGTCAGATCGTCCATTGAGTGAGCGTGTACGGGTCAGCCGTAAAACGTTTTTTACGTCTGGTTCCGTCCGTTAAAATTAACTTTTGCAAATAAAAATCGCGGTCCTGGACACTGAGTGACCTTGCACATTAAGATAAAACCGGATTTTCTCCAGTCATTGTTAAAAAACAAGCTAACAAAACTTGCAAAATAACGTTAGGGAAGCGGCCAGAGGGATCGTTCTGCAGCCAACTAAGCTCCGCCCACAGAAAAACGTCACCATGTTTACCAACTGATAAGGTGATATACTAGTGAGTTTAACAAAATAAAAAGACATAATTTCTTGACTTTTTTTTTGTGATGCACAACAAGGCCAAAAACATTTGAATTGTGAATCGGACTACGCTGCATGTTTGTCTTTGAGTGAATCTAGTGAGAAAATAAAACGATATAATTTCTTAGCATTTTTTTGTGATACACAATCTTTTATCTCAATAAAAATCTACACTGCAAGATAACATTCACAACTCTGGTAAAATATGATTTTTGTCATTTCACTGTATCATACTTGATACAAACATTTCTAAGGCCTCTAAATTATCAATAAGTATCAAGATACTTTTAAGCAAAGTTTTGATCATAAGTAATAGTTATAAATTTTAGCATGTAAAAGGCCTTTTAGTGTAATTGTAAAAGCGTCCACCTTCAGCTCTTGGTTCACACAAAGCATAAGGTAAATGTAAGAATAACTTTTATATTGTTAGAAAATATTTCAAGATAAACATTTATTGGACTTACTCGATTATCCATACTATTTTTTAGATATAGAAAAATCATGTTAAAATTTAAGTATCAAATCCATCAGGCTTTGAAGGAAGGTTTATTTTTTCATCTCTCAATCATCATTGTATTGCATTGCATTACGTTTCAATGCATTTAATATCATCTCTCTAAGACATTATTGGGGATATAGAGTGACAACTGATATTTATTAGCATTTTATGCTAGTTGACTCTTATACTGTTATATGATATTATTGATTTACATAAGCGATCAGAATTTAATATGACTTTTTTTGGTGATATAAATATCAGCAACTGCACCGAATTGCATATTTTGCTCAGTTTGTGCCAATAAATATATCAATAAATATAAAAAAAGTAAAAAAAAAAATTCCATAAAATCCTGATGTACCAAATATGATACTAAACAAAACAAATTTGATTTAAAAAAATACATATATTTTTTAGAAGGTTAAAAAAAACTGTTCCATTTCAACTTTGATCTTGTTGATTTACATAAGCGATCATAATTTCATATAACATGTTGGCAATATAAATATCAGGAACTGCACCAAATTGCATATTTTGCTCAGTTTGGGCCTCTGAATAAAACTAACGTGTGTTTTTTTCACTATGTCACGCTTATATGAGCCATAAAAGCATGATCTAAATCAGATGCGATACTAAAAACACATACTATACGGAAAATTAATTTTTAAAGATTTTTAGAAGGTTCAAAAAACGTTCCATTTGCTGACTATTATGTCACATGTCAGGCTTTACAGGGTTAAGAGCACAGAAACATGCCATCAATGTTAATTTCATGTTGTCTCTAATACAAATAAATGAAATATAAACACATTGTATGGCTGTTATGATCCATAAGTGCTAAATCTAGATCTCAAAGCGG
>CM070826.1:34657690-34815190 GCA_036326025.1 Chrosomus eos | reverse complement strand
TTTGATTAGATGTTTGTAAAATATATATATATTATATTATTGCTGTTTGACAAAGGAATTATTAGTAACACTTTAAAATAAGGTTCAATTTCGTATGTTTATTCATAAAACTACTCATGTACTACTGTTCAAAGAGTCATTTAGATGTCAGCAAGGATGCATTAAATTGGTAAAAACTGACAGGAAATCTGTTTACATGGTTGCAAAAAAATCAGAAAGTATCAGTTTTCACCCAAAAGAAGCAGCACAACTGTTTTCAACATTGGCAAAAAAAAATTTTTTGAGCACCAAATCAGCATATTAAAATGATTTCTGAAAAATCATGCGACAGTGAAGAGTGGAGTAACAAATTATAAATATTTCACAATATTACTATTATAACTGTAAGTATAACTCTCTCGGTAATCATAAAAGACTTTTTTCAAAAACACCCCTCATTATAATGTTATGTAGCCTATATGACAGACTTGAGCTGCACATGTTGCACTGAACTGTATTTTCCTTTTTGAACTGATTCCAATCATATTTCAAACAATTTAAAACCATCATGGCGAACAGTGTGCATCTGAAGAGTCTCAGCTGAAGGAAATAATCCATTAATTATCAACTTTAATTTATCGGCCAACTTTTTTTTACCGGGCCAAAAACATCAAAGATTAACATATATCGGCAGATACTGATATGGTGGACGATATATCGGCATCCCTACTATTCCTCAATGTTAATTCACATTGACTCACATTGAATTCAATATTTTAACTATCATCAAATTTATGTATATTAGTATATAATATATATATATATATACACATACACATATACATAAAATACATATTTATATATATGTCGTTCATTGTTAGTTCATGATAACGAATGACTTCGGGATTATTAGTGAGAGATATTTCAAACAGGGCAGTGCGCTAAACCCATTGAGACGGTAACATACGGGCATCTCTGTAGTGGACGTGGCAGGCTGTTGTGTAGTGCACTGGGGGCGTGGCTCCTCGGCCGGGGGCGGGGCCGGGGGCGGAGTCTCGCTGCTCTGGGTCTCGCCTGCGTCACCGTTCGTCACCTGAGGGATCTGATGACTGAGGACCGCCTTCAGCTTCTACAGGGGAGAGTCACAGGTCAAGTCAACATGTATTATATGACATTATTAGCTGACTTTAAAATACTGTCCACTCAAATGGTTTCAAAAGCAGATATCAGTGCTAAACTAAATAACTTGCCCAGGTTCAAGACAATTCCTTAAAATCTGATTGGCTGTCTTCATGCACCGGGGACCCGATTATAGCACTTAAATATGACAAAAAAGTCAGATTTTCATGATGCGTCACCTTTAAAGGTGAGGTTGCATTGCAAAAGCTCCATTGTCTATTGTCAGTAGTGTAGCAAAGCTCACACAGAAGTCACTTTCAAACTGAGTAGTTTTCTGTTGGTCATCGCAGCGAATCCACATAACCAACTTAAACCTGTGGATTCCTATCGACATGACTGGATTTTGTCCATGCAAATCTGTTGAACAATGGTAAATGTGCAGAGAGAGTAAGGATACAACAGTATATTACCGTTTATGTCCATTTTCACATTTGCTTGTCACATTTAAAATACAGAGCTGTGATTGGCCACCTTAAATGTCACTTCCTGTAGCTCTGGCCACAGTGTTGCAGAATGCAACAGACTTTATGCCGACAGTCAAAAACCTGCTTAGGCGCACAGCAATTTAACTATAAAATCTCCCGCTCTTCAGCATTTTAGTAGCATAACTGCAGTGAAATGAGAAAACATGGTGCTTTCTCTCTCTCTCTCTGGGATCAGGAGGCTAAACTACATTAGAGAAAGGCGAGAACTGAAGATTAGAATAATTAACTTCTGCGGAAAACCAGAGGCAAGGATTAAAACAACATATTCATCACAGCTTTAAACAGATGCTTCCCTCAGAGCTCTTCCACAGGAGTAAGAGCTGTCGTAGCTAATTCCCTATTCCCCGGAGACGCCGGTGATTCTCTCCTGTCAGGGAAATCTGCGTCTCCCAGGCGTACGCTAGCGTGTGCAGCACAGAGACCTCGAGAGCGTCTCTCTCCACTATCAGCTAACAGCCCCATCACCACAACACCCGAGCTGCACAAAGTTTCAAATGTTTTCAGCCTTTTGACCATATTCAATATAAATGTATTTCAATATTTATGTATTTGCTCTGAATAGTCACTGCTCTAACATTGATGCAAAAGGTTTTAAAGAATAATAGTTTAAAAAATTAATACATTATTTTAGTATATATATATATATATATATTATATACAAATATAGGCAAGGAACCACCTGCACGAAGCAGATATATATATATATATACACACAAAAATATAATATATGTATTATGTATGCATGTATATATATATACAGACGTGTGTGTGTGTATACTGTATATATATACCACCTGACCTGACGCAAAGCATATATACACACACACAAATATAAAAAATAAGCCATTACTGGTTTTTCACCACTTCCTATATGAATTATATTGTCTTGCTTTTTATATTGTGCAATTTTTTGTGTACAAAAAAAGTATTTTAAATGAAATCGTATATTTATTTAGTTAGTTTTTTGTAAAGAAAAATGTTTTTTCTTTACAAAAACCAAGCAGGGACTCTTTTTTTTTTTAGCAATAATGTTAATGAATCATTAAATTAAAATGTGTAACCACCCCCCCCCCCCCCCCCCCCCCCCCCCCCCCCCCCCCCCCCCCCCCCCACACACAACACACACACACACACACACACAAAACCCAGTCTTCGGATTGGCAGATGCTGAGAAGTTATATCTCTCTCCATAGGTCTTTTTCTAAATGTATTTTAACTGACGTGGTTTTGTGAAAACCCTTTGGAGGAAGCCACGATGTGTCCCGAAAGCAGTCGACCGCGAGTTAGCAAACGCCCCACAGCAGGTGAGGTGTGTAACCATGGCCACGGGGACCAGAACGCATTAATTTTCATGAGAAAACAAGAAAAGAACATTATTTTAACAGCCATCCTCGGCAGACCAATCTATCTGGCAAATTAGTTTATAGAGCAATACCCTTCCCGAACTCCACGTTTCTACATGACTAGAAAGAAATTATTCACGTGGAACAAGTCATGCAAGGGCTGAGAGAAAGACTTCTCAGAGAGAGAGAGAGAAACAGAGGGACTGTGAACGATGTGTGCGGGGCCAGTCAGATTCATATTTCATATCTGCCATCGGAGCCCCATCAGAGCAGTAGCCCTCCATCTCCAGGGTTTTATTCAACCATCTGCTCCTTTATTACTTATCTTTATTTTGCAACTAATTAACAGCATAATCTTCTAAATTCAGCAAGTTAATTATCATTATTGTGGTCTTTGCAGCATCATCAGTCCTTGTAAAGTGCCGTGTCTGTGTGGCAGGGGAGCGAGCGGGCGAGAGAGAGAGAGAGAGAGAGAGGAGAGAGAGAGAGAGAGAGAGAGAGAGAGAGAGAGAGAGGAGAGAGAGAGAGAGAAGAGAGAGAGAGAGAGAGAGAGAGAGAGAGAGAGAGAGAGAGAGAGAGAGAGAGAGAGATATGAGGGGGTGTTTGCTTGACGAGGGCTCATTAGATGTTTTCTGATGAGTTGAGGTTTTGTGCTTGTGTTTCCTGAGGTTATTTGGAGGGTGGGTGCATATGTTATAAGGGTGTGTGTGTGTGTGTGTGTGTGTGTGTGTGTGTGTGTGTGTGTGTGTGTGTGTGTGTGTGTGTGTTATATGTTAATATGGTGCTGTAGTATATTTTTATTCTGAATTTCGGATATATTTGCAGAATATATGAACAGCCTCTGTGATTCACACATCATTTAGCTGAACTCACCATGAACTTACACCTGCATAATGATAGTAAGCTCTTCTTCTGGCCTTGAAGAGTTGGGTAACCTTATGCATAAGAGTAATGTCTTCTTTGGCCTTCAACATGTGATAAATGTTTCAAAACAGACCACGCCAATAGTAGGGAGTAGCTAGAAGATTTGACAAAAAACTGTGGATAAGCTCATTAAAAAGAGTTGGAAAGTGCCCAGCTGTATGTTTTCTGGCAGACCGTCTGAAGATGAAGAGGCAAACACCTGTATATGAGGTCATTGTTCAAAAACAGTATAAAAATGAGAGTATAATTGTGAGATGTTCTGCATGCATCTCAGCTTTGGTGTCTCCATCAACAAAGTATAAGCTTTGCATCTGGATCTCCATGATTTGAGTGATTTCTTGCAATAAGGGGAAGACTTTTTGCACTACAGTGTATGTATGCGTGTTATGAATGCTTGGTCATGGGTTAGGTGTGTGTTTAGATGCACATAGGTATAAGTATGCGTGTATTGATTTGTTTGCATGCATATTAACAAATACGGTCCAAAACAGGAGTTGAGACTTAAGAAATAAGTCAAATTTCATAATAAATCTATTAAAATCAGGTCACCTTCAGGAGATTGAATTAAATATTATGTGTCATTGTAATCGAAAGAAATCTGAAAAGTGCTATCTATTTTTTTTAATAGTAATAAGGATGCACATTTATCCTCTACTGAGCGATTACTTCGTTTAGGTTAATTAGTTCAAGGCAAAATGTTGATCTGTAGGTAGTAGGTACTTATAAATGTATATTTCCCATATTTTAAAGACATATACATATATGTGTGCGTGTGTGTGTGTGTGTGTGTGTGTGTGTGATGTATTGAATGGTTGAGCTTGAGAAATGCAGTCATCATACAGTTTAAAAATGTTCAAATTTCTCTAGATTTCGAAGTTCATGTCAACCACCACTTCTCTGGTTGTGTAAAACTGCACAAACACACATAAACACACTCCAGAAGACAGATGCCTTCTTGTGCTTGTGCTCAAAAACTACAACTTGCCGGGTTGCGAGGCTCAGTGTTGTGGACTCTACATCCGCTGTCCCCGTGGGCTGGAGGAAAATCTGCTTACACTGAAACACACTTGCAAACGAGGCACATGTGGATGCGTATGCAAATGAGAGAGGAGGAAATTACCATCTTGGCTTCTGATTGGACCGGCTGTGGAGGGGAGGGGCCGGGCATCCCAGGGACACTAGGCACTATGGCGACTGGTCTGACCAGCTGAAACACACACACACACGCACCACACACACAACACACGTGACAAACTTAATATGTGATCATCAGACTCTCACACTACAGTAAAGCAGCAAACAGAAGAGGAAAAGGCACAGAATAGGCCCTAGCTATCTCAAACACACAGAAACGCTCAGCATATGTTCACATCTGGGGTTGAGCTGCTGCTGTGAGCAACTGAAACAACAAAACAGATCATTGTTTCTGAATTTTTATATTAGCATAATCATAAAACCAATAAATAATATGGTACTGTACTTTAATGAAAACCATGGCACTTGTTATATAAACACAGTTACTGAACCACCAAACCGAACACAACTGAACAATGACTGTTTACTTCTGCCATTTTAGAGCTGCTTTACAACAGAATATAATTCTGTCTGCATCATTGAATCAGTATGTTACTGTTTATCCCTGTAAAGCTGCTTGGAAACAATCTGTATTGTTCAAACAATAGGGTGAATATAATCACGGCACAAATCAAATAAAGAAACAAGTAAATATTGATGGCATTTTTATATACATGTTTTCATTCCAATTTCAAATTTTGTCATCTTCCTATTAACTTAATATTAATATTGACAATTTATTAAATAGAAATATATTTTTATCATTAGCAGAGACTAAATGGACAAGACAATGTTCTTATTTTCTATTAGTTATCCTTGCTGAGAAAAAACACAAACAAACTGGTCACAACTACATCACTAAACTGGCTCAAATGAGTCATTAACAGGTTATTGTGTTTGCAAATAAATGTTAAAAAATGCTGAAATTATCAACAAAACTATTTTTAATCCATTTATTTAATTGGTTAAACTAAATAAAAACCAATGACATACATGTCAACATAAAAAGGGTCCCTGAGTCTGTAAAAACACTGCACTACAGCATAAGGGGAAACATTTTCTTTGTTTGTTTCCCATCGCTCTCCTTTCCTCCTGCTGAAAGCCTACGGGACATAATCATATGCTGTTCAGTGTTCCACACACACACACACACACACACACACACACACACACACACACACACACACACTGTGCCAGTGTTTTAACTGCCCCAGACACGCGTGTATGAGTGATAATATGTCTCTGCATAAATTAGCGCACCACACACAGGCTGACGTCATGAAAGAGGCGCAGTGTCCTTCATAAGAGCCGACATCATCCGCCAGCAGCACACACTTAACCCTTGTGTGTCAATTAAAAAGAGTTACACACACAGGTCCATAGTGGACAAAAATGTCAGTCAGAAAACTGTCATAAAAATGTGAAGCCTGGAGCACAGACTTAAAGGGGTCATGAACTGGCTTTTTAAATCTTATTATATTGTTGTCTGAGGTAAACTTATGACGTTCGCTTGGTTTTTGCATTCAAAAACATCAAAATGTATAAGTAATACGCTATTTTCTAACCTAGTTTTGAGCCTAGCTGAAAAACGCTCGGTTTTTATGGGCGTCTCGCATTGAAGACTTGGAAGTAAACGCCCACTGCTGTGAGTGGATAACAGGTTTGCATTATAATGAGTTTCAACTCACCCGTTGATGCACTTGGAGATGGTCCTCACTGCAGAACATGAAATCCACGGGAGGAGTCGGATCTAGATCCAACTCCTCCCACCTTACATACCTAAACCTACCCAGCTCCACCCCCTGATCCCTAAACCCACCCCTAAACCTACCCAGCTCCACCCCCTGATCCCTAAACCACCCCTAAACCTACCCAGCTCCACCCCCTGATCCCTAAACCCACCCCTAAACCTACCCAGCTCCACCCCGATCCCTAAACCCACCCCTAAACCTACCCAGCTCCACCCCCTGATCCCTAAACCCACCCCTAAACCTACCCAGCTCCACCCCCTGATCCCTAAACCCACCCCTAAACCTACCCAACCCCACCCCTTAATCTGGATCCGACTCCGCCCCCCGGGGCCCCCCAAATCCAGTCTTGTTTACAAAAAAATCCTCAGTGAAACGAAGCGAACAGACGGACAATGTTTTACCTCATCAGCTGGAGTGGAACGTCATTTTGTATTGCTCGGTAGCTCGATCCGGTTTGTCATCGCGAGGTAGGCCTATGTTATTTAGCTATGAGTGTAATGCATGAACCGGTGGGAGGGGCTAAACGGCCGTGTTGAAGCAGGCGTTGATCTTCTTCTGCGGGGGTGGTGTTTTATCCTCTTTGACGTCATAGTTCCCCACTTTGAAAAACAAGGCTTTTGCTGAGGCTGGTGTCAATAAAAGCTTTTATTGGACTAATAAGGACGTTTTCAGTTCTGAAACTTACAGGATATTCTTATAATATGATGACCTCTTAGATGTCAAAAGCTCAAGGAAAATTTTGATTTTGATTTCTCAGTTCATCACCCCTTTAAGTTTGGTCTCATTTTAAAGAAGACCCTTGTGGTTGAAGTAAAGAGTGAAACAAAAAAAAGTTTATGAAAATTATTTATGAACATTATTGTATATTAAATATATATTTTACGAAACAAGCTGAACTCTAAAACTGTTATAAAAAAATCCATAAATATAAACCAGTTGTGTTCATAATTTGAGGTTGATATCTCAAAAATTGAGCTTTCGGTGAGATCTTGTTTGGGTGCAGTACAATATTTGTGATTTGCAGGAGAGTTTTTCTCTCTTAAATATTATATGCACACACACAATTTTTTTACGACACACATACAAACCGCACTCTGACATCCACACGAACACACACACACACAATTATTGCTGCATAATTGATCCAATTGGCTCTATAATATGCAAAAGCAGAAAACAGGAAAAATGGGAGCATTTGCTTTATAGGCCAACCCTGAGAAAATGGCACTATTTGCAAAAGAAAATAGTAAAAATTAAAACTTTGAAGCCTTGCCAACAGAATGAAAGCCTATTAACAAAGATTGCATCATTGTAAAGTTAAATGGCTAAATATAATAAACTAAATAGTTTTAATGGGTTTCAATGGGGACATTTTTGTCCTCAAGGTCCTGAGTGGAACTAGTGTGTGTACCTAGAGCAAAATAGAGTCATTAAAGGACATATTTGAAGGATATAAATATAAAAAGGAAAGGTGAAATAGTAAAATTCCAATAAAAATACACACTTATGCCAATATTTATGTAGTTGGCATTAACACAGGTAAAATATATATTTTTTAAAACCTGAAAAAGACAAACATGTCCATAAGGTCGCACAAACTCAACGCACTGCCATGTTTATAAGAGCTTACATGACTTTCAAGCACATTTTGTTCCTCCGTGATGGATTTGTGGGACAGTTTGCATCCCGTCAGGGCACAGACAGCTTGTAGTAACATGCGTCTCCTGTGACCACTTTTGATTTGAAAGGCAGAGTTTTTAAAAAGAGGAAAACATTTCAAGCTGAACGGTTATTTTAGTCAAGCTTCTGTGAACTTCAGATGTGTGTGTGTGACGATCATCTGAGATGGACGCTATACACACACTTATTACACTCATCTACTGCACTATAATTCTGCGGCACTCAAACAGTGTCTAATTAGACAAATAAAAAAACAGTCTGCCCTCCACAGACATGTTGGACTTGTCTACTGAGCTGCCTATTTCAAGTGCCCTTATTATGCCATTTTAAAAGTTTTGTTTTGGAGTTTCCTACAATACGTTTACATGCATCCAATGTCAAAAAACGCATACACAGCACATCACCTAATTTATCGAAGAGTCTGAAAAGAGTTAATTTAGAAGATTCAAGTCTCTCTAAACCCCTCCTTTCTGAGAGTCTACTCGGCTCTGATTGGTCACATGGCCTAGTGTGCTGTGATTGGTCGACCGCTTACAGCTTGTGTCGGAAACCAAACGCACATTACCATTTCTGAAATTCAGCTCTTCCTCAGCACTTCAGACACAGTGATACGAACAGTAATGATGGCGTCGGTTTTACCGAATCAATGAAGACCAGTGAACTACACACTACAAAGGTAAAGGTAATGTTCGAAAAAACATAATTGGGGCACATTAAACAGCATTTTAAGGCATCATATGTGCATACCATGATGTCTACTACACCTTTGTTTAGACATTCAAAGGCAGCATTAAGTGTGTCCTTCAGACAAGGCAATCCCAGAATCCATTTAGTTCCACCTAAATTGTTCAAGGTTTCATTTCAAAGAGAAACCTCAACAAAAAACTTCAACAATGTTTTTTAAAGTGTTAATTTACTCAAAAGTGTTAATTCTGTCATTGATTACTCACCCTCATACCGTTTTAAGCCCGTAAGACTTTCATTCATCTTCGAAACACAAATGAAGAACTTTTAAATTAAGTCAGAGAGATTTCTGTCCCTGCATTGACAGATACACAACTACTACTTTGATGCTTAAAAAAGTTCATAAAGAGATCGTAAAACTAATCCATATGAATCGAGCGGTTTAGTCCTAATTTTTTTAAGGGACACGATCGCTTTTTACGATGAACAGATTTAATTTAGACTTTTATTCACATATACACATTCACCAGCGCACACAGCAGATCTGGTAAACAGAAGCGTGAGAGAGGATCCAGTGAGGACCATTCTCGTGTTACGCGGGACGTTTGAGCTTCTGCAAGAGGTTTGTTCTCACACGTCAAGCAGGTTCGGTTGAGCTTCTGTATATGTGAATACAAGCCTAAATTAAATCTGTTCATCATATACAGCATCATGCCTCCTCAGAAATCTCTTTATGATCTTTTTGAAGCATCAAAGTGTCACTTGCCAATGCAGGGACAGAAATTTCTCAGATTTCATTAAAATGATTTTCATTTGTGTTTCGAAGATGAACGAAAGTCTTACAGGTTTGAAATAACATGAACATAATACTTTTTGGGTGGACTTGTCCTTTAATTAGCCGTCTCAGGAGTGTTTGTGTGTGTGCGTGTGCGTGTGTGTGTGTGGTGTGTGTGTGAGACACTCACAGGAATGGCAGTGGGTATGTGTACGCTGGAGCTGGCGATGGTGGCTGGAATAGCGACGGGCATCGCTGTGACCGTTCGGCCAACTGCAGGAGAGGGAAGCGGACGAGGGAAGAGGAGAGCAGGAGAGGAGAGAGAGAGGAGAGAGAGAGAGAGAGAGAGAGAGAGAGAGAGAGAGAGAGAGAGAGAGAGAGAGAGAGAGAGAGAGGAGAGAGAGAGAGAGAGAGAGAGAGGAGAGGAGAGAGAGAGAGAGAGGAGAGAGGGAGAGAGAGGAGAGAGGAAGAGAGAGAGAGAGAGAGAGAGAGAGAGAGAGAGAGAGAGAGAGAGAGAGAGGGAGAGAGAAGAGGAGGAGAGAGAGAGAGAGAGAAGAGAGAAGAGAGGAGAGAGAGAGAGAGAGAGAGAGAGTGAGAGAGAAAACGAGAGAGAACGAGAGAGAGAAAACGAGAGAGAGAGAGAGAAAACGAGAGAGAGAACGAGAGAGAACGAGAGAGAGAGAGAAAACGAGAGAGAGAGAACGAGAGAGAACGAGAGAGAGAGAGAGAAAAAAAAGAAACTAAATTCCTTTCAAACAAAAATGAACATTACTGTAATATAGAATTTAAATATACAAAAAATAATCTACAAACACAAGCTACACAGCATCATGCTTTAAAGTCAACATTAAAACAGAATGTGTATGGTATTTTACTGCACGAAATGTGACATTTTCCTGAGTGAAACGGGATATTCAATGAGGATAAATGGGGCAGGACTTTAGATTAGATCAGATTTGAGTCCGAGCTGAATGCGAATCAATCATATTCACAACAGTTATCGTTATCTGCTATTGCTGCCGTAACTCTATTTTAATATTAGCCAGCATTAAATGACTGCTGTAATTTACATAAAACAGCTATTTGGCTTTTGGTTCAAATTAAAAACATTATTATTGAGTGACTTCAGGGTAAAAGGAAAGCTCAGGTGCGGAGCGAGCGATTACATTTTAATTAAATATTACAAAGGCAAACATTAATTTTTCCCTTTGTGATTATTTGTGCACAAAAATGTACTAAAAAGCAGTAGTATAAAAGCACACTCTAAAAAATGCTGGGTTAACCCAATTTTGGGTCAAATATGGACAAACTCAAACATTGGGTTAAAAATGTAATAAAAATGTCCATATTTGACCCAAATTAGGGTTAAAACAACCAAGCCTTTTTTAGAGTGCATGTATTAAAAAGCAGTAGTGTCAATAGTTCTGTGTTCATGTTGACTTTTCAGTGAAGTATTGAACATAAAAAAAACAACAGCATGAATTTCTCTTCAATTGGTGTGTGAAACAAAACAAAATGCTCAAACAAAACCGGTCTAATGGTCGAGAACACATCAAATCTATGAGGTGAAAGTAAAGGCACATGGATCACAAGCAAATGAAACGAAATCAGAAATTCTCCAAGTAAATGATGACCAAAATGAAACACCAACTGAGGTGTAAAAGGAGAAATGATGTCAAACTAGGAGAGAAGCAGAATAAACACGTAACGTTTAGAAGTTACTTACACTATGGATCTACTAGAGGATGGGGCCTGGGTTATAACAGAGCTAGATGTTGGAGACGGGAGAGCTTGCTGAATAACAACAGCAGCCTCAGAGCTGGCCAGAAGCACATTTGGGACTTGGAGGGAGGCAGGACGGACTATAGTGGAGACCGGCTGCAAAGAAACCTCCTGAAAACACCACACGAGAGCCAAGCTGCATCAACCGCTCACACACACACAACTACACTCGTGAGTCGCTCCTTCACTGGGCTGAGCTGGAGGCCTTTACACCACATACAGCATTCATCTATCAATTCAGAGACCACACTTTGTTGTGCCTTAGGTTTTTTTTACACTGGGCTCGTTTGCCGCGGCCCGAGCCCGAACGCGTTGGTCTGGTTTCACACGCAACTTGATTCTATCGAACCCTGGTGCGTTTGCGTGCATGTGACGTCTTGGCAAACGTGCACGGCGCATGATAGAAAACAGAACGCGGGTCATTATTGTGTTTTTATTAATTCGCTGCTTTTATGCGCAGTTGAGTGAACACTACAGGTTTACTGTGCGTGTGTCACATAAGGTGGACTTCTGCTGCTTGCAAACTGACTCTTTTGAGGAGACGGTGGATTTCCAACTTTGTTGCCCTGATTCCACGCGCAATGCAGGAATACACTGCAGGCTCACTCTCGCTCGTATCCAAGGTTAATCGATCAACACTATCATCATCCCGAACAAGTGTTTTATTTAACTGAATACATCACAATAATCTAAACCGCATGCGCAGGTTACTTAACTTCCTGAACATGTGCGCAATCGAGTCCGTGTTGCTTTCACATTCACGCGAACGTACTCGGTTACTGACGTAACCTCGGTTCTCTCTAGAGAGGGAACGAGTATTGCGTAAGTTTAGCTTACGCTACGGAAAGATTCATCTACTCGAGATATTGAAGCCAAAAAATTATCCTAATTTTGTATTCATTGTCCAACGCAGTGCAGCAGCTAGCAGACCTAGAGCAGGCTGACTTGCATGCTCATTGGCTGCCCTGCGGGCATCTGCTGCAGCCTACCAGAGAGCCCCGCGTGACGTCACGCCCAATGAAGGGCGCTCGCGCCTTCATAGCGTCATAGCCCGCCAGAATGGGCGTGGCTTAACGCATAAGTAGGGGCTGTAGGCTGAAAATCCCTGGTTTTCGTCGACTAAAGCGAAGTCGCTCGTGGCGCGAGCACGGCCGGTTACGCAATACTCGTTCCCTCTCTAGAGAGAACCGAGGTTACGTCAGTAACCGAGTACGTTCTCTTACGGTAGGTTCTCTCGTATTGCGTAAGTTTAGCTTACGCTACGGGAACTTTTTGTCAACGCCGTGCGCGCCAATCAACCACCCATGAGTCGCCGAGGTTTATCGGGGAACCCAATAAGTGGAAAAATAAAGTGGCCAGCTACGCGGCCATCACTTGTACATAAGCACACATAGGGGATACAGAGCAGAGCACTGGTCTGTATAAGCATATAGCACATCCCTGCTAGTGCAGCTCAACCAGGAGAGCTGAGTCACGTGAGAGTGGTCTGAGCATGATATATCTGGGCAGAACGGACAACTCGCTTAGACTGACAGAAGTTTAGCCTGCAGGGCGGGGACTTCTAGGTTATAGAACCTGACAAAGGTAGACGGGGAGCTCCAGCCCGCCGCTACACATATATCGTGGATAGAAATCCCGCTGGACCATGCCCACGATGAGGCCATGCCTCTAGTGGAATGAGCCCTGATGCCCAGAGGGCATTGCAGAGAATGCAGACCTTTTGACGCGTATGCGGCCGCTATAGCGCCCACTATCCATCTGCTTAGAGTCTGTTTCGCGGCAGCGAAGCCCTTGGTGCGCCCGCCAAACGAAACAAACAGCTGCTCCGCGCGCCTGAAAGAGGCGGAGCGCGTAGTGTAGAACCTCAGCGCCCTGACCGGGCAAAGGAGATTCACGTCTGTCTCACTGTCTGACGCTGGCAGGGCCGACAGTGAAATGACTTGCGCTCTGAAAGGAGTGCCCATCACTTTTGGAACATAGCCATGTCTAGGTTTGAGGATGACTTTAGAGGTATTCGGCCCGAACTCAAGACACGTCGCGCTGGTTGACAGCGCGTGCAGGTCCCCCACACGTTTGACTGATGACAGCACAGTCAGAAAAACGGTTTTTAGTGACAGGTATTTTAACTCCACGGAGTCTAGTGGCTCAAATGGGAAGACTTTCAGGGCCTCGAGGACCAAGGAAAGATCCCACATAGGAACCGACGGGGGGCGCGGCGGATTCATCCTTCTAGCTCCCCTAAGGAAGCGGATGACCAGCTCGTTTCTTCCCAGTGACTGGCCGTGCGTCGATTCCGCGAACGCCCCCACGGCCGCCACATAAACTTTGAGCGTGGATGGGGACCTCCCCTTATCCATCAGCTCTTGTAGGAAAGTGAGCAGATGCGCAGCCTCGCACGTCCGCGGGTCCAGATCTCTGTCGGTGCACCACTTGGAGAACACCGACCATTTAGACGCGTAGAGCCTTCTCGTGGAAGGAGCTCTAGACTGTGTGATCGTGTTCATCACTCTTTCTGGCAGGGTAGCGAGTACCCGTTGATTAACCATGCGTGCAGAGACCAGCGCTCTGGATGGGGATGCCAGATCGAGCCGCGAGCCTGAGAGAGGAGATCTGCCCTCACCGGAATAGGCCACGGAGCTGCCTGTGACAGCCGTGCTAGTTCCGGGAACCAATTCTGATTCTCCCAGTGCGAAGCTATGAGGAGCACCGAATGGCGCGTTTCCCTGATTCTCTTGATCACCTGTGGTAACAGGGAGACCGGAGGGAAAGCATACAGTGGGAGGCTGGGCCAGACCTGGGCCAGCGCGTCCTCGTTCTTCGAAAAGAACATCGGGCAGTGAGCGTTGTCTTCTGATGCAAATAGGTCGACTTCCACCCTGCCGAATAGGCGCCACAGTTTCTGGACTGTTTGGAGGTGTAGGGACCATTCCCCTGGGGGAATGTTGTCCCTGGACAGTTTGTCTGGGCCGTCGTTCAAATGGCCAGGCACATGCGCTGCCCTCAGCGAGCGCAGGTGCATCTGGGACCAAATAAGGATGCGTTCCGCCAGATTGCAGAGGTTTCTGGATCTGACGCCCCTCTGACGATTTACATAGGAAACCACAGACATGTTGTCCGAGCGGACGAGAACATGCTGGTCCCGTATGAATGGGAGGAAGCGCTTCAGCGCGTTCTCGACCGCTATCATTTCCAGACAGTTTATGTGAAAACACTTCTCTCGGTCTGACCACTGGCCAAAGGCCGGTCTGCCTTCGAACAGTGCACCCCAACCCGAGTTGGAAGCGTCTGTCGAAATGACTTTCCGATAAGAGATGGTTCCCATCATCACTCCCTGCTAGTACCAGTCGGCCACTAGCCAGGGCTGCAGAGCCGCTATGCAGGTCTGAGTCACTCTGATTTTCTGGCCGCCAGAAACCCAGGCTCGGCGAGACGCACGAGCATTCAACCAGCGCTGAAGGGGCGCATGCGCAGTAGGCCCAACTGGAGCACCGCTGCTGCTGAAGCCATACAGCCCAGCATCCTTTGAAACGTCTTCAAAGGGAGAAAGCTGCCCTTCTAGAAGGACGCGGCTAGATGGCGAACGCGGCGAGCGCGCTGTGTCGACAAACGAGCCGTCATGGCCACAGAATTCAACTCTATTCCTAAAAAGGAAATTGACTGACTGGGCATTAATGAGCTCTTGGTCCAGTTGACCGTGAGACCCAAGCTTTCCAGGTGGCTGAGAAGCACTGTTCTGTGCGATAACAGTTCTGTCTCTGACTATGCCAATATGAGCCAGTCGTCCAGATAGTTCATTATTCGCAGCCCCTGAGTTCTCAGGGGGGCGAGCGCCGCGTCCATGCACTTCGTAAATGTACGGGGTGCTAGAGACAGGCCGAACGACAGGATTGCCGTATTGATATACCTGGCCGTCGAAGGCGAATCTCAAAAATTGCCTGTGACGGGGTAATATCTGAATCTGAAAATAGGCATCCTTCAGATCTAGAGAAATAAACCCGTCCCTCGGGCGAACGTGCGCGAGGATTTTCCTGGTCGTAAGCATTTTGAACGGTCTCTTTGCAAGCACCTTGTTCAAATGTCTCAGATTTAGGATAGGTCTGAAAGCTCCGTCCTTCTTGGGCACGAGAAAATATCGGCTGTAAAAGCCTGACTCGCTCAGAGAAGGCGGTACTTTTTCTATAGCCCCTTTGCACAGTAGCTTCGCTATTTCGGCGTGAAGTAGGTGTGCTACTTCCGCATTCACTATCGTCGCGGTCCGGGCTCGAAAGCGCGGGGGACGGCGAACGAATTGAAGTGTATAGCCTTGCTTTATTGTGCTCAGAACCCATTCTGAAATCCCCGGGATTGTTTCCCACGCGGCTATGCGAGCCGCTAGGGGGCGAATGGCCTCCGGGCTCAGATCGCTGCCATTTGCGGGCTTGTGAAACTGAACCGGAGCCGAAGGGGACTGTTTTCAAGGGGACTGTCAGGGAAATAATCTTTGACGGCAATCTTGATCTTTCTCTCTCTTGGTTAGGACGGCTTCGCGTGCTCAGACTTCAGCGTAATCTTTTGACGAGGCCCTCTGGGAGGCGGCGGTCTGTGACGGCTGTCTGAGCGCGACCTAGGGTGGCCGCCCTGGCGTCGCTGCGAAGGCTGAGGCTGTGCCGGGCGCTGGGTGCTGGCTCGCACCGGAGGCTGGCTCTGTTTCACGCGAGAGCGGCCTGTAGCGGAGCTTGAGCGTCGCGGCAGGAAAAGTTTCATGGCCTACGTGGTCTTCTGTACCTCAGAGAAGCGGTCAACGATCCCGTTCACCGCTGGGCCGAAGAGACCAGTAGGGGAGAGCGGCGCGTTCAGGAAGGTGGCGCGCTCAGAATCCCTCATATCCGCGAGCGTTAACCAGAGGTGCGTCGCTCTCCTCAGATCCGTTACTGCAGCTGGGTCCCGGCCCTTCTCGTCCCATTCACGGAGGAGGTCGGCTTGCAGGATTTGTAAGACCGCCATGGAGTGGAGAGCAGACGCGGCCTGGCCGGAGGCTGCATATGCGCGGCCGACCAAGGCGGACGTGGCTCTGCATGCTTTGGACGGGAGGGCTGACCTAGACCGGCATCTCGCAGAGGGCAACAGCTCCGCATCAACTCCAGCGCGGGTACGGCCGGATTCCAGTCAAGCGACCATTCCTCGCTATCCGATGCCAGGATGGAGCAGTAGTCTCTTGCGGCGTCTCCTTCGGCCTCGTCCTCAGACGCGACGGCAGTGAGGCTCGTGAAGGGCAGCTGCGCGTCGGTGGAGGGATGCGGGGAAGGCGAGGGCGAGGCTCGAGGGAGGTTCTCCGGCGAGCGCGTCGCTGTGGCCGCAGGTTCCGGCCGTCTCTGGGAGCGGCGCTTCTTCTTGCGCGGCCCCAGCAAGGGCGGAGTGGCTGCTCCCGGTTTGAAGGCTTCGATTCGAGCCCGCAGGGTCGAAAGCGGAAGCGCTTTGCAGAGCTCGCAGCCCCCGGACGCGAGGGCGAGCTCAGCGTGTTCCTGGCCCAGGCAGAGAGCGCAGATCAGGTGGCGGTCTCCGGCGCTGAGCGGGGCTCTGCACGAGCCACAGGAATTGCGAGGCATCTTGAAAAAGACGCTCACTGCTCTTTTAGGAGTTCAAAGGAATACAATTTATGCAATAGGTAAAAGGATACGTCGCCGGATAGCGTAGCTCGCACGGAAGGCTGAAGGTGGCGAAGACGGCCGGCTTCCTCAGCGCTGTCCTAAGCTGGCTGTTCGCTGTTCGACGGCGGCGCGGCTTCTCTCAGATCCAGCGATGCGAAGGCTTCGCTGGCTGAACAGACGAAAATCAGGGATTTTCAGCCTACAGCCCCTACTTATGCGTTAAGCCACGCCCATTCTGGCGGGCTATGAAGCTATGAAGGCGCGAGTGCCCTTTATTGGGCGTGACGTCAAGCGGGGCTCTCTGGTAGGCTGCAGCAGATGCCCGCAGGGCAGCCAATGAGCACGCAAGTCAGCCTGCTCTAGGTCTGCTAGCTGCTAGACTGCGTTGACAATGAATACAAAATTAGGATAATTTTTTGGCTTCAATATCTCGAGAAGATGAATCTTTCCGTAGCATAAGCTAAACTTACGCAATACGAGAGAACCTCTCGTAAGAGAACCGCGGCACTGTTCGGGAGCAACCGGACTCACACCACCTCCTCCAGGCAGTCTCGGGTTTGGTACCCCAGTGCGCACCTGGGTCCCATGACAGCGTTCACATTAGCGATTTTTCATGCGAACCGTGCCCCATTCCGAACTAAACGGCCAGTGTGAAAGCCCCCTCAGAGGTGTTGAATGACAGAGACAGCTGGAAAGAGTCGAGACAAACAATAAACTACCGGTCAATGGTTTGGGGGTCTGTATGATTTATTTAAATGCTTTTAAAATGAGTCTGTTTTGCTCACTAAGCCTGCATTTAAATGATCAAAAATACAGTACAAACTGTAATATTGTTGTAAAATATTGTTGTAATATTTTGTAAAATGTAATTTATTCCTGTGATCAAAGCTGAATTGTCAGCATCATTACAAAATGCAGCAAAATGTTGTTACAATTTAAAATAATTGTTTTCTATTGTAATATATAGTAAAATGTGAAATCAAAATCTGAATTTTCAGCATCATTACTCCAGTCTTCAGTGTCACATGATCCTTCAGAAATCATTCTAATATTATGATTTGATGATCAAGAAACATGTAAATGTCGTGCTGCTTAATATTTTTGTGGAAACCGTGATAACATTTTTCAGGATTATTTGATGAACAGAAAGAGACTGCATTTATGTGAACTTCAAGTTTGTGTATCATTATGTCTTTTACTGTCCCTTTTGATCAATTGCATGTGAAGCTTCAGTTATTCGGCAAGAATGTACATTTCCTGAATGTGAGATGTGCTCGCAGTGGCAAAACTCGGCACTCGGTTGCTAGGGTGTGGTTACACAGTTACCATGGTGATATTTACAGACTGATTTCCCAACCGACACAAACGAGCCCACCTCCATGTCTGTACGATGTTCTGGTGCTGAGATAAAGCTTTTTCATGTGTTTGTACGGTTGCTAGGGTTTTCTTATACAGTTTAAGAGTTGATATTTAAAGACTGTTTGTCAGTCTGAGTCAAAAAAGACCAACTATGTGTTTCTACAATGTTGTGGTGCTGAGATTTTGCTTGTTAATATTGTTTAAAGGTGCCATGTGTAATAATTGAGGTAAAAATATCCAAAAAAATGAGCTACACGCATCAAAAGAATAGAAGAAATAAGGGCGATGATGTCATTAAAAAAATGAAAAGTTATAGTGTTGCAGAGATATCAACCTAAATTAGCATTAGCATTACTAGCCTCGGCCCGACAGGTGTTGTGATACCAGTTTCGGCCATGGGAGGCGGTATGCGGGCAACATACATAACCACCAGCCAAACTGCAAACACACGAATAACTCGCACTGCTTGTATCTCTTTAATCTCTAAAAATCTCCAAATGCTCTACGTGAAACTGTGGTCTTACTATCGCGTCAATTGATTTGATTAATATGCGCGAGGGAGAGAGAGCAGGACCGCGCTCGTGTTGTTTGAAGACTTGAGAGTGCGCGCGCGGCCGGGTCTCTCTCTCTCTCTCTCTCTCTCTCTCTCTCTCTCTCTCTCTCTCTCTCTCTCTCTCTCTCTCTCTCTCTCTCTCTCTCTCTCTCTCTCTCTCTCCTCTCTCTCTCTCTCTCTCTCTCTCTCTCTCTCTCTCTCTCTCTCTCTCTCTCTCTCTCTCTCTCTCTCTCTCTCTCTCCTCTCTCTCTCTCTCTCTCTCTCTCTCTCTCTCTCTCTCTCTCTCTCTCTCTCTCTCTCTCTCTCTCTCTCTCTCCTCCTCTCTCTCTCTCTCTCTCTCTCTCTCTCTCTCTCCCCGTAACGCGTCCTGTCAAGCGCAGCGGCAGCAGTCATTCTAGTCTACATCTCTCACCGATCAAAATAGGCTTTGGCGGGACAAAGCGGACTATTTGACGGTTTTAGAAGATTAACAACCTGAAACTAAAAAATAGACTAGAGTAGGCCAACTTTCTGGAGGTATACTGCCCCCATCTAGTATGGAATATGTGGAGTTTGAATTGATTTTTTGACAGATGGCACCTTTAATGGTTGCTAGGGTCCTGTAACTGGTTGCTACGGCATGACTATGAAGTTGTTGTGTCACTACTTATTGGCTACTTGCTACGCCGCGTTAAAATAGCCCAACCCCAAGTCTCTCTGACCTTCTGATCCAAATATATGATCTTACGAATTATGAGCCAATGTTAAGTCTATGGAACTTTTTCCGGCCGATTTAACCCAATGATAAGGCAAGGATGTTTTATTTATTTAGTTCTTACAAAAAATAAAACCGTACAGACCCCAAACTTTTAAATGACAGTGTAACAAGAAAAAGGTTACACTTTATTTTATGTTGTCCGTGTTACAGTGCAAAATACTGAGTAATAATAATTAACTACATGTAATTACTATAGGGTTAGTTGCATGTAATTATGCATAATTTATATAGTTATTAGTACAGTAACTATATGTAATGAGTAACAAGGACACTAAAATAAAGTGTTACCGAAATAAGTTATATTCTCTGCATAGAGCTCACATTAGAGCTGACGGTAAATACAGATCACAGTGCTCAAAGTGAATGTTTATTATCAATGAACTGAATGAGGAAGGAAGGAAGGAAGTCTTTCTCACACACTCTGTCCAACAAAGACATTTTTACACCACTGATTGTTTTGTAGCTCTATGAAGAAATGTATTTGATGTAAAGCAAGGATTTCCAGGACAAGCTAGCAGAAGCCAACAGTGTTCAGGGTGTGAGGGAGGAGGCGGCCACATGAACCTGGACTGCTGACATAAGGCTGTAGGGTAGGTTCCACACACACACCAACACACACACACACACACACACACACACACCCACGAAACCCACAACCAAAGAACGAACCGACAACAAAAAAACAGTTCTGCACAGTATGGGACTGGGGTCGACTTTCCTTGTTGCTTCGCATTGAAAAAAAGTCCACTAAATGACCAGCACTAATGGCCTGGTTCAGATTACACAATTTTGGCACGATCCGTTTGATGTAGGGTGTCGTGTGGAGACAAGATTCGATCGTTTCATCTCGTAGTGTGTCATAGTGGACGATAACGACTAGCGTCTGCGATGCTTCACGATAAAAAGACTAGCGTGTTTCAATTTTTTTCCGGTCCTCTACGTCGGGTTCCGTCAAGAGTGAGTGTGTGTGTGCATGAGTGAATGCGTGTGTACCGGTATGAATGTGTGTGTACCGGTATGAATGTGTGCATGTGTGCACGAGTAGAGTGTGTGTGTATGTATGTGTGCAAGTGAGTGTGTGAGTGAATGCATGTGTATGTATGTGTGCGAGACTGGAGTGAGTGTGAGCATGGTGAGTAGTTTATTGTGTGAGTAGTGAGTACATAATATTATTTGTGGCAGTTTGCTTGATGTTATTGAATATGGTCCGTGAAGCCAGGTGTATCAGTGAATTACATTTAACATTGTAAAGATGTGTACTTGTAATTGTGTGATATTCCTTTAAATTGTGGAATAGATTGATTATGTTTTTTAAGTACTTTCTGAATTTTTTGCAGAATGAGCTCTAGTATTAAGTATCGAAACTATGAACTTTAGCAGTTATGTGGTGATATAAACAGTATTATAGTATGCACTTGAGTATATCTGTGCTAGTATACGTCTGTTATTGTGTGATTTAAGTAACAGTGATGAGTCTGAGCGTGAGTGTATTATCGAAGACGAGTTAGTTATCAATGAATGGTAAATTCTGTGAAGTGACTCGTAAAGCTGAATGAGTTTGATGTGTGCTGTTTGCAGTAGACGATGGACACCACGACTGTCACGCGCAGCGTCAGTGGCAGTTTCTGATGTTTCTGTGTAGGTCAGATTGTTAGGAGTGCAAAAATCCACTTCACGAACACGCAGTACATTCATTAACATACAAAAAGAATTTGGTTTAATCATGCAAGACTAGGAAATAGTCAGAATTGACTTCTATATACCTACTTGTTATTCATTCAAAGGCTAATGCGTGACGTTGGTTTAGTAGCTAGGTTGATTTGTTCATGTTGCTGTGCTTCCGGATTCGATCCGTGTCGTGCGTCAAACAGACGTCACGGCGGGTCGATTAGTGGTTGTGTCAGAAGCGATGTGTGTTAGTCCACGGTTTAGTGGTCACGGAGCGTGCTTTGATTTCTAGTGGGTGTACGGAGTCCTGGTTTTTAGTGGGTGTCGGAGCGTACCGGTGTATGATGTGTCAGGAGTGCGAGTGAGTGTATGTGTGTCAGTGAGCTTGGGATGTATGTATGTGTAGGAGAGTGGGGTGTATGTGTGCGTAGGAGTGTGTGAGTGAGTGTAGCGTGTGTCAGGGCGTGCGAGTGTGTATGTATGTGTGCGAGGAGGAGTGTGGGGTGTGTATGTCTGTGTGCGTGAGTGAGTGTTTTAAGTGCAGGCGAGATGTGGTGTGTGCGTGAGTGATGTGTAGTGAGTGCGGTGTATTGATGTGTCGCGAGTGAGTGTGTGTGTGTGAGTGAGGTCTGAGCGAGGGGGTGTTCAGATGAGTTTGAGTGAGACGTGGTGAGTGAGTGAGTAGTGAGTGAGTGGAGTGTGAGTGTGTGTGTGGAGCGTGCGGGTGTAGTGTGTGTCAGGAGCGTGCGGGTGTAGTGTGTGTCAGGAGCGTGCGGGTGTAGTGTGTGTCAGGAGCGTGCGGGTGTAGTGTGTGTCAGGAGCGTGCGGGTGTAGTGTGTGTCAGGAGCGTGCGGGAGTATGGGTGAGTGTGTGTCAGGAGTGTGCGGGTGTGAGGGTGTAGTGTGTGTCAGGAGCGTGCGGGTGTAGTGTGTGGTCAGGAGGTGCGGGTGTAGTGTGTGTCAGGAGCGTGGCGGGTGTAGTGTGTGTCAGGAGCGTGCGGGTGTAGTGTGTAGTCAGGAGCTGTGCGGGTGTATGGTGTGTAACGTGTGTGTAAGGAGTGCGTGCGGGTGTAGTGTGTGTCAGGAGCGTGCGGGTGTAGTGTGTGTCAGGAGCGTGCGGGTGTAGTGTGTGTCAGGAGCGTGCGGGTGTAGTGTGTGTCAGGAGCGTGCGGGTGTAGTGTGTGTCAGGAGGTCGTGACGGGTTGTAGTGTGTGTCAGGAGCGTGCGGGTGTAGTGTGTGTCAGGAGCGTGCGGGTGTAGTGTGTGTCAGGAGCGTGCGGGTGTAGGGTGTAGTGTGTGTCAGGAGCGTGCGGGTGTAGTGTGTGTCAGGAGCGTGCGGGTGTAGTGTGTGTCAGGAGCGTGCGGGTGTAGTGTGTGTCAGGAGCGTGCGGGTGTAGTGTGTGTCAGGAGCGTGCGGGTGTAGTGTGTGTCAGGAGCGTGCGGGTGTAGTGTGTGTCAGGAGCGTGCGGTGTTAGTGTGTGTCAGGAGCGTGCGGGTGTAGCGTGTGTCAGGAGCGTTGCGGGTGTAGCGTGTGTCAGGAGGTTGCGGGTGTAGCGTGTGTCAGGAGTGTGCGGGTGTAGGTGTGTCAGGAGCGTGCGGTGTAGTGTGTGTCAGGAGTGTGCGTGTCAGGAGCGTGCGGTGTAGTGTGTGTCAGGAGCGTGCGGGTGTAGTGTGTGTCAGGAGTGTGGTGTCAGGAGCGTGCGGGTGTAGTGTGTGTCAGGAGCGTGCGGGTGTAGTGTGTGTCAGGAGCGTGCGGGTGTATGGGGTGTAGTGTGTGTCAGGAGTGTGCGGGTGTATGGGTGTAGTGTGTGTCAGGAGTCGTGCGGGTGTAGTGTGTGTCAGGAGCGTGCGGGTGTAGTGTGTGTCAGGAGCGTGCGGGTGTAGTGTGTGTCAGGAGCGTGCGGGTGTAGTGTGTGTCAGGAGCGTGCGGGTGTATGGGTGTAGTGTGTGTAAGGAGCGTGCGGGTGTAGTGTGTGTCAGGAGCGTGCGGGTGTAGTGTGTGTCAGGAGCGTGCGGGTGTAGTGTGTGTCAGGAGAGTGCGGGTGTAGTGTGTGTCAGGAGCGTGTAGTGTATGTCAGGAGCGTGCGGGTGTAGTGTGTGTCAGGAGCGTGCGGGTTGTAGTGTGGTGTCAGGATCGTGCGGGTGTAGTGTGTGTCAGGAGCGTGCGGGTGGTAGTGTGTGTCAGGAGAGTGCGGGTGTAGTGTGTGTCAGGAGCGTGCGGGTGTAGTGTGTGTCAGGAGAGTGCGGGGTGTTAGTGTGTGTCAGGAGCGTGTTAGTGTATGTCAGGAGCGTGCGGGTGTAGTGTGTGTCAGGAGCGTGCGGGTGTAGTGTGTGTCAGGATCGTGCGGGTGTAGTGTGTGTCAGGATCGTGGCGGGTGTAGTGTGTCAGGAGTGTGCGGGTGTAGCGTGTTTCAGGAGCTTGCGGGTGTAGTCGTGTGTCAGGAGCTTGCGGGTGTAGCGTGTGTCAGGAGCTTGCGGGTGTAGCGTGTGTCAGGAGCTTGCGGGTGTAGCGTGTGTCAGGAGCGTGCGGGTGTAGCGTGTGTCAGGAGCGTGCGGGTGTAGTGTGTGTCAGGAGCGTGCGGGTGTAGTGTGTGTCAGGAGCGTGCGGGTGTAGTGTGTGTCAGGAGTGTGCGTGTCAGGAGCGTGCGGGTGTAGTGTGTGTCAGGAGCGTGCGGGTGTAGTGTGTGTCAGGAGCGTGCAGGTGTAGTGTGTGTCAGGAGCGTGCGGGTGTATGGGTGTAGTGTGTGTCAGGAGTGTGCGGGTGTATGGGTGTAGTGTGTGTCAGGAGCGTGCGGGTGTAGTGTGTGTCAGGAGTGTGCGGGTGTAGTGTGTGTCAGGAGCGTGCGGGTGTAGTGTGTGTCAGGAGCGTGCGGGTGTAGTGTGTGTCAGGATTGTGTGGATGTAGTGTGTGTCAGGATTGTGTGGATGTAGTGTGTCTCACCTTGTCGTCAGTGGTGGTGGACTCGGGGTGGGGGAGGGGACTGTCTCGGTGGGACTGGACGGGTGTGTGCTCCTCGATCTTGTTTCGAACGACAGGAGTCGCAAGCGGAGACAAGTCCAGAGGCAACTGCAATAACCACACATACAACATATATCTTCAACTCACAATACTCCATCAGAGTTTACATGGATTTAGAACTGTTCGCTTAAATTAGTTTAAAGTTACATTTTGATGGAAGATTATAAAATGATGAATCATACAAAATAAGATTTGAATCTTGCTATAGTGCCAAAAACTCACTCACACCTACTCCATCTTTCAAAAGTTTGGGGTCAGTAAGATTTTTTATTTATTTAAAGAAATTAATACTTTTATTTAGCAAGGACACATTAATTTGATCAAAAGTGGCAATAATGTTTGTCAATATAATGTTACATAAGATTTTTATTTCAAATAAATGTTGTTCTTTTGAACTTTCTATTCATCAAAGAACGCTAAAAAATCAAGATTTCCATCAAAATATGAAGCAGCAAAACATTGTTTTTAACATTGATAATAATCATAAATGTTTGTTGAGCATCAAATCATCATATTATAGTGATTTCTGAAGGATCATGTGACACTGAAGACTGGAGTAATGATGCTGAAAATACAGCTTTGATCACAGGAATAAATTACATTTTAAAATATACTCACAATTGTAAAGTGTAATAATATTGCACAAAATGACTCTTTTAAAATAAATCAAATAAAAGCAGCCTTGGTGAACATAAAATGCTTCTTACAAAAACATGAACAAATCTAACCGACCCCAAACACTGAAATGATCCCATAAATAAACGGGCATCTTTACCTTTTTAACGTCATCGTCGGTGGCCTTCTTGAAGTCGTGCTCAAACGGGCTGGTGAGCTCGTTGAACAGCCCGACCTCCTCACAGTTCTTCAGGAAGCGGGTCGGTGTGGGCGTCTGGTCTGCAACACAGCCCAGAAACACAGAAACCCATGAAGAACTATAGTTTGAGCTCGTTCTCTTTTATTGTGACGATCATGTGACTCACCAGCGATGATGACGCTCTCATTGCGAGCCGGACCGAATCTCAGGGTCATCTCATGCTTGTGTTTGTGCACCGCCAGGTGGTCTTCGTTTGTGAATCGCTGTTGCAGACAGTCATGTGTAGAGAAGAACAACATGTGAAAAAGACAACGGACAGCAAGCATGTGACTTAATTGGAGTGTTTATTTACAGTGATTAGCATAAGTGAGCACACCCATGCTAAAGTTGACTAAAAGAGGAATAATCTTTTGGAAATTGATCCTAATGCCTTAATTAAAAAAATGATGAACTAATGATCATTGGGTAGCTACTTTACATAAGATCATCTCTCAATGCAAATCAAACCAGCTATTAGGCTAACTGAAATAAAAGCATGCTAATCTCAAGGTATATGTGACTATTTTAATCCCAAAGTCCAAGGGAACTTTATCAGGATGCATCCTGGATCCATGAAATAACGGGCCTTTAATAATAAAAGTCTGCTGTCTCTATGGGAATTTAACATAGGGGTGTCCTGACTTATGCACCCTGTATTTTAAGGAAGAACTTTTATTTATTTACGATACGTTATTCATTCACAAAGAAAATTGGTGTCCTTAAAGGTTGGATTTTTCCTCATTTTTTTAATTAAGGCATTAAGCTCAATTTCCAAAAGATGATTTTTTTTATTCCTCTGTTTATTCAACTTTAGCACGGGTGTGTTCACTGCTAAGCACTGTAAGTATGGGTTAGTGTTTTTGGGTCAGTGATCACATGCCTGTCCGCAGCCGGGAGCAGTGCAGAGGAACGGTTTATCATCACTCATATTCACAGCTTCAGTCTGCCACCTGATGACATGAGGAGGAGGGGGGTCACATCAAACATGCAACTTTTCAACAGTCAACAACATAATGATTTAAAGTCACTCTTAAGAACAAAAACACATGACTTGTACAGTACCGGTCAAACGTTTAGGAACACTGCTATTTTTTAATGTTTTTGACTAAGTCTCTTATGCTCACCAATGCTGCATTTATTTGATAATTTTTTTTAAATTATATTGTGAAATATTGTTACAATTTAAATTAATGGTTTTCTATGTGAAATTGTGAATATATAGTAAAATGTAATTTATTCCTGTGATCAAAGCTGAATTTTCAGCATCATTACTCCAGTCTTCAGTGTCACATGATCCTTCAGAATGATGATTTATTATATTAATGTTTAAAACAGTTGTGCTGCTTAATATTTTTACAAACCTGTTATACTTTTTTCAGAAATATTTGATAAATTAAAAGTTTTTAAAAAGAACAGCATTTATTTCAAATAGAAATCTTTACAATATACACTTTTACAATATTTCTTCTTTTTTAAAAGAAATTAATACTCTTATTAAGAAAAGAAGTGTCAAATTGATATAAAGGTGATAGTAAAGATTTATTTTGTTAGAAAATATTTCTATTTTTTTTTTTACTTTTTATTCATCAATGAATCCTGAAAAAAGTATCAAAGGTTATAATATTAAGCAGCACAACTGTTTCCAATATTGATGATAAAACATAATATTATAATTATTTCTGAAGGATCATGTGACACTGAAGACTGGAGTAATGATGCTGAAAATACAGCTCTGATCACAGGAATAAATTACATTTTATTATATATTTACAAAGAAAACCATTATTTTACATTGTAATAATATTCCACAATATTAATTAATTTTTCATCAAATAAGTGCAGGCTTCATGAGCATAAGAAACTCCTTGAAAAACAAAATTACCCACTTTTGACCGGTCCAGTACTGTTTATCAATCAGCATTAATATATAATCATGAGCAATAATGAATCATCAGCACTACTGTCAATGAACTGGTGTTGTTTCAGACCAAGCTGTCACAGCAGATTTGACAGGACACATATAAACATTTAAGTAGAATGACAGGCATCATGCATCCCATCTATGTAATTGAATATAACTTAAATACTTGACATTGGTGTCTATGTGTTTGTTAAACCCCTCAATCACTCACATGCAGAAGTGAATGTGCTCTAACATCAGGCTGATATCAACACAACCTATTGTCACATTCTGCTTTATGTCCTTCTAAATATCACTGTATTTCTATACTATCACAGCGCTAAAGTTAAAGCGCCCGTGTCTTTAACCACAAACCTGCGGTAGTTTAGTGTATTTCCAGCGACGCCGGGACTGTATCAACACTAAACAGATTGTTTACATCAAGCTAATCAATGCTCAGCCTCATCTCTCATTCATTTCAATGGGACCTCGGCTAGCTGTTAGCATGCGTCGCCATATTAACAACAAAGAAACAGACAAGCTCTGAACATGTCATAAAGCTGCGTTTTTAATGTGGTACACGTTCAGACTATTCTACTAGCCAACCGAGAGCTATTTTAAAGGCGTGTCTGTTTATAAAAAGTGTGCATTGGTGCGTTTACTCACCCGCAGGCTGAACCCTGAAGAGCCAAAGCCCACTTATTCCATCTCTCGCGAGAATTAGGAATCAATTAAAGCCAAAACATGTGCCAAACTCTCGCGAGACGTAGGTACTCATGCTCGCCCCAGAGCCAAGCCCTTTAAACTCTTATCTCGCAATAAATGTGTGCTCTGCTGACCCCTTTAGAGCTAAAGTGATGAGCTCTCCTTTGGTGTATCCTTTATTTTTTAATTATTTTTTTAAAACACGTTTTAAATCCGATTTAACACCTGATTCTGTAATGTAATGCAAAGCATAATACGCATAAGCAGAAATACATTACATTAAAGTCCTATTAATTAATGTTCACCAATGCAGTAACAATAAGCAATACATTCGCTCCAGGGGGCTGTTCCATAAATGAAGCTTAGAAAAGCGGGGATTAAACTCCAAAACCGGACTTGAATGAGCCTAACAAATAAGTTGGGGCTAAAGTGGTTCCATAAAAGGTAATTGAAGTTCACGCAATCTCACTAATTTGATCCAGGTTTATCTAGTCTGGATAATTGCGGCGTGTGCACGCGTTTCTGAAGCAGCCCTAGAGGTCGATCATGGATCAAATCGATCCACCATCAAACAGCGTATATTTTGTGCTGTTTTATGCGTTTGTGACATGTTTTTTTTCCCCCCTCAGTGCAAAAATTACATTTTACGGTTATATTCTCCATCTGTAAATGTTAGAAAGTCGTGCAAATGTATCCATTTTGCTGCTAATCTTCATATTGAACGAGCGCTGCTGCGCGCATGCGCGCCAAATAGGTCCGCAATAATTCTCACTAAAATATACATTTTGCTTGGAAAATTAATATGCGATATTTTATAACACGAGGATTATCTTCTAATTATAATAATTTATCTTTAGGATGTTGGATAAGTTGCAGTGAACTTCTAGCTCATTACACTCATATATTTTATAGGCTACTTCTAATAAAAAAAAAAAAGAAATTGAACAGAAGTAGCCCAATTCAGGGAATAATTTTTTTTAAGAAACTAAATATATAAAGATACAAAATATAGTTTTGGGTATAGGATCTATGCTACGTAATAAAGATGATGTATTTAGAATGCTGAGAATTACAGCTTTTAATGCAATAATTTTTTTTGAGAAAGCAAGAATCCCCAGTTTTAAATGAGTGGTTAGATTTAGTTTCTAAAGTACATTATGGAGAGGATAACATTAAATTAGGAACAAATGTATACATTTTGAAAAGATATGTGCAACTCTAAAATCAAAGAATATTCCATAAAATAAAGGAATATATATTGGCCTACATGAACTTAATTTTTATGTAACCTTCCCTTTTATTTCTTGTTATTTGTTGTTTTATTTATTTACTTATTTAATATTGAATATTTGATATTTGAATAATATTACTTCAATAACTATTAGGAATTATGTGTCATTATAAGAGTTTGATATATGTGAATGTTATATTTTTATTTATTTATTGTATATGTATGTGTTGGTGGGTATTATCACAAAAGAAAAAAAGTAGAAGGAAAAATAAGGAATATTTATTGGGGGAAAATATGATGTCTTTAAAGGAACTATATATATATATATATATATATATATATATATATATATATATATATATATATATATATATATATATATATATATATATATATATATATATATATATGTGTGTGTGTGTGCTAAAATATTTGTTAGTTGGACATTATATGTCCCTTATTTAGAATTTTAAACCTACAAGTGTATTTGGGGTAAATCAAATGTAGGCTACTATACTGTCAATTACTAAGCTCAGATTAATCTTACCAGTTAAAATTTATACTGTGCTTTTGTAATTATTTATTTTTTGATTTTGTGATTTTAACTTCTGCTTTAAAAAGATTTTTTTTAGATTGTGTTCTAATGTTCTTCTAATAATCATAAACATGTACTTAAACAAAAACCAGACAAACTGCCAAATAAAACCAGAGAGAAATTTATTCATAAATCTTTAAAACAATCTAATTAAATCTTGGGCACAAAACATTCAGCCAGTAAAAAAACAAAAACTGTAGTATGTATAGGTCTATTGTTTTTAATCTATCTATATATCTATATCTATAAATACAGTATACAAATATAGTGTAGAGTGACAGTGTAGAGAAATAATTCTCTGATAACCGAGGCACTCCTTAATTAAAATGTCTTTATTATAAAAATGACATGTCCTAAACAGACAACTTTAAAACACCTTATATATGTGTCTATATTGTAGCCTTATATAAGTTGATTTACTGTATACTGTGTATTTATTTTTGGACTAATAGTGGTTAATAAAGTCCAATAATGGTATTAGAGAGTGTCAGTGGTAATATCATTGTGTTCTTGTCGGTCAGTGTTGAGGATCTGTGTAACAACTGAGGCTTAGCCTGACAGTTAGCCTGCCCTGGACCAGGCTAGTTTCCCAGCATAAGTTGCCAGGGTAACTGAGTTTGAACTTTTTTAAGTTTGATTTATGAAACCGAATCTACCAAAAATAAGCCTGACTAACCGAAATAAGCCTGGCTTATACTCTAATCTTGGTTTATGGAACAGCCCTCAGGTTTATTATTTGTTAACATAGATAAATACAAATACAACTGTTAATAGGTAGTTCAGGGGTGTATTCCAGAAAGCAAGGTTAACTTACCGTCAGATAAACCTTGAACTCTTGGTTGATTAACCCCAAACTTGCTTACTCTGGGTATGTCGGTTCCAAAACACCTGTGAGGAGTTAGTTTAATCAACCTCCTATTGGTAACCCAGAGTTAATGCGCGCGCACGGCGAGTACATAAAGGCATTTTCAATGGATCGCCGATTTCAGGAGTCACCATGGAAACCAAGGGAGAAAAAAAGCGAGCTACATACTTCGGTGAAACTGATTTGGAGGTTTTAATGCTTGCTTATGAAGATAAGCCCGTTATAAAAAAAAAAAAAAAAAAAAAAAGCAATACTGCTGCATCAGCAAAAGAAAGAGAGTTAGCTTGGCAAAAAAGTACAGAGTAAATGCATGACTTTAGAAAATTATAAATGGGCTATTTTCCCCTTTCATTAGGCAAAAATTATTTGGGGCATGTAAAAATAGACAAGTACCCTATTTACTTGTTGGCCTCCATACATTTCTTAATATTACAGTAGTAATGCACATAATTGGCTAATATAGGTAATATTTTCTAAACTTACTAAACTTGTTACTGACGCCATGTAATTTAGTATTTAATGTAATTTAGTTTATGTAGCCAATAGAAAGAAGACTGAGGCCCGTAAAACAGGTGGGGGTCCTCCACCTTCCCTCATCCCAGCGGAGGAGCTGGCACTGCCCCGTAATAAAGGGTGACCTGTGGGCGATGGGGTTCCAGGGGGCAGTTTGTCAGGCTCAGCTACCAAGACAAGTGGCTTAGTAAATGGTGTACCATATTAATACTTATGTTTATTGATGTTTTCACTGTTTTTGTCAGTGTTTTAATAAAGAAAATCATCAACACTGTCACCATTTTAAAAAGGTATTTTGAATGCATTTTACAGTCATTGATTCACTTGTGCAGTATTCATGCTGCTTTGACTGCACATGCTGTATACTGTAATCTTATTACTAGTACTCTTAGATGTTCCTAATGCCCTTCTTTGTTAGTTGTATTTGTTTAAGAATATACATTGAGTATTGAATATGCATGATTATCTTGGTTTAATTATCTTGCAGTTGCTGATGGCCACATGGTATTATTGGATCCTCCTGCAACACCACACTCTGTCACAGTTGTAAGTGATTATTGTCTAAGAGAATAAATAAATTGCCATTGTCATTTTACAGAATATGGCAGGAGATTTTAATACAGATGAGGGTCCATCTACTTCCACACAGAACCTAACCCTTACGAAAAAGAAGTTTATTCAAGTGTGTTATTAGTATACTTTTTTTAAACTAAAAATAAGAAAGTCTACTTTCAGTCTACTTTTTATGTACTTCTCAGAAATATACTTTATGTACTTCAAAAAAATATACTTCAAAATGCACTTTTTATGTACTTCTCAGAAATATACTTTATACTTCAAAAAAATATACTTCAAAATGCACTTAAGTATACTTGACTTATTCTGACAGAAAAGTCTTAAGTATTTGGCCTATACTTGTTGATCGAGATATACTTAAAAGTATAATTAAGTATTCTAAGTATTCTTGGCTCGTACTTGTGTTTACTATTTTGATTGAGTAGCTTATTAAATACTTTTTTAAAACATAATATTACACACTTATAAACTAACATATTCAAGTTTATATAGTAACAAGCTTTCGGGTGGAATAGCTTATAGAGTAAATTAAATAAGCAACTGAACCTGATCTTGAACACAGCGATAATAATTATCCTTACGAAAATACGTTTATTTATTTAAGTGTTCTATTAGTATACTTCTTTTCAACTAAAAATAAGAAAGCATACTTTTTATATACTTATATACCGTCTATATTTTATATTTTAAATTCTACAGAAAAAAAAACAATGTAAATTACATGAAAAAGTTAGTTCAGGCAAGAATTTTAAAAAGTAAGTAAATTCTATAGTAGTACTCAATTCAATCGTGTAGAAATGAAAGCGTAATATATAACATTAAGTAAATTTACTCAACTTTTCTGATACTGGTGTTCCCATCATGCACTGGGCCTTGAATAATTAATGAGGTAGATTTTTCACTGTTTTCCAGCTGAATTTACACTATTTTATCATTGTGTTTGTTGTTAGGATTAGTAACTTGCCATTTTGTGACATTTGGAGTTCATTTTCTACTTAAAATTACAGATTCAAACACAAAAACGATCCATCAAATGTTACCGTCATTGTGTATTGTCTACCTAGTATTGAGGTCATTCACACATGTACTTTCTGACATGAAGGTATGGTTCCACTCACTTTATCTATTGTAGTGATTACTTAGATGTTTCTAAGAAAATCATATACTTAAATAGTGTAGTATAATTCAATGATGTATTATTTGAGTGAAATGTATTACAAAGAATACATATAGTGTAAACTAGTACTTTACTGAGAGTGCACTAAAAGAAAACTTGCAAGTATACTGGCAGTATGGAACTACTAAGCTAGTAGTATATCTGAGTGTAGAGTACTAGTATACCCATAAGTTCACTTGCAGTACAAATGAGAAACGTAATTATGAACTAGTTGTGCACTTAAAGTTTACTACTGGTACACTTATAGTACACTTAAACATATACTTTTTATATACTACAAGTGGGCCAATTTAGTCCCAAGCGGTATTAAAATAGTACACTTACAAGTTTACTACTAGTACATATTGACATTAGTATACTTACTACATAAAGTATACTTAAAAATATACTTGAATATTACTTAAGTATACTTCATAAAATGAACTTGAAGTATACTTCTTTTTCGTAAGGGAAGAAATGTTCTGCAGTTCTCCTTCCTCATTTAAATATTTGGTCTGTGTTTGTATTACAGACTTTTTCAGTGATTCTAGTTGCCTGCCAAAGAGCTGTTTAAGGTCCACCTTCAAAAGCAAATCAGAAAAAGTGACATGGTGATGGACCTTATACAGCTTCAAATGGAGGAGGAAAGGCTTAACCTAAAAAGGCCAGACTTGAATTGCTGGAGCACCAGCTTAAGGTGGGAAACAGTATGTGATCATTAATCTGTCATTTGTTGTTGAATGAAATCTAAAGAAATAAAGACAAATGTATTTTGTTACAGAAAATAAAGAAACAATGAACAACACTTGACTGTTAACTGGTTTTAATTAAAGTGATTTTGGCAAATCATGTCTTGTACCACCCTGCCATCTCTTTGGTCTACTGGGTTCACTGGGGGTTCTTCTTAGCCACATATTACCTAGTTAGTGGGGACCAGTAATGATGTTATATGAGGAGTTATATCATTAGAAACATTTCATTTTTTTCGTTTTCATTTATTTGTTTATTTTACAGGGACAGTGCTCATTAATTAACAGTAAAATATCTGTAAACGAGCCAGAGTTAGCTCAACAGGGTAATTTTCATCTGTTGTCCCTGGCCAGTTATTATGAGGGCAACCTAAAATCAAGATATAAAAACAAAAAATGACTTTTTACAGTCCACAAATAATAACAGCATAAAAAAGTAATGATAAGACAGATACAACACACAACAATGAGTAACGAGCAACATCAGCACACAACATAAGCTACAAAATGATAGATAACCAAGTTTGACACAAGACAATCTGCTAGCAAGCAACAATTCTCAGTAGGCAGTCAGTAGTCTAAAGTGCACATAATTATTTAAAAATTATTTAATAATTGAAAATTATTGTGACTGTATAAAGTAGGGATAGATTAAGTAGTGCTAATTAAAATGGTCAGGGCACGCCATGCTCTGTCACCTCTCTGAAACAAACTAACTCTGCAACATAACCTACTCCGGAGCAGGTTAAGTTCAGAGAGTGAGTTGCTATGACTACTAACATACCCTGAAAGTTACCTCCGTTTTTGGAACCGAAAGTTGAGGTTATCCACTTACTTACTCTTAAACATACCCGGGTATGTCACATAACCTGCTTTCTGGAATACACCCCAGGTCCATATAATAATATTAACATCTTTTGATCTTAGTGTATTATCAAATGTTAAAATAACTAAGATTAATAAATGCTTTATACATATTTTTATTGTGTAGTTAAATAATGAAAGCTTATCGTAAAGTATTACCACAAAAACATTAGTTTTACTGAAGTTCTCTTCAGTTAGATCATGTACTTCACTCCAAAACAAAACAAAAAAAGTCCCTCCAAAACATGTATACCACAAACACAAGGAGTGAACAAAAATGAAGCAGACACCACAGAGAAACGGTGAACTGTGATCTAAATTTATTTAATGCAATTTACAAATGCAATTGTGGCTTTTAATTGGCTTTCAACCAATTGCTATAAATTTAAATCACACTATCAACCAGCAGTTTAACCCCTGAAAACATCTAAATGTGGACTCTTACAGTCTACACACACACACACACACACTCTCTCTCACACACACACACACCTCTCTCTCTCTCACTCACTCTCTCTTACACACACACACACACACACACACACACACACACACACACACACACACACTCTCTCTCTCTTACACACACACACTTTCCCTATTCTGATGTACAGAAAGTGCTATCAGGTTCTTTATATCCATGAAGCAGCACCGATGGAGCTGTTGCTGTTCTGATTGAATGGGCATGAACAGGATTTGATTAGATAGTTAAACAATATTTAATTGTTACATGATTTCTTTTAACATTGTGGGCTTTATACTTCTTCCCTCCTGCTGAGACCAACAGCAGACGTTTTGGTAGCAACAGCTAAAACACAATCATAACTGCACTAAATGTGTTACAGATTTTACATGGCGAACAGGATGAGGAACGCCACCATCAAACAGAAGAGGCCCATGGCTTCAGACAGAGCAAAGCCCAGGATAGCGTAAGAGAAGAGCTGCTGCTTTAGAGACGGGTTCCTGCAACACAAAACACAGCGCTTTACTAGAAAATACACGCAGAGAAAGATTATTTTAAATTCTTTGAAATTAGCAGCATTTCCATCCAAAGTTATGAATTTATTATGTGCAGAAAATTAGAATATCGCATAAAACATTTGTGAATAAAGCCGTGTTTCCATCCCATGTGTTTAAGAGAACAAAGCTCAGCACTTCCTGGGAAATTCCTGCTCAAAATATCCGTGATAAAAAAGGAAGTTGCTGCAATCGGGGAAGAAACTGTAGCTCTTTTTCCCTCCATCACGCTGTCATGTTCTCTTGCGTTCGGATGCTGGTGTTTGGGAACCAATCAGATGAGACTTTCTGAAGGAATTAAACCAAATCACTCTGATGACAGACTTCGGCTCAGGCGTTTCAGAACCATCATCAAACCAACATTTGAGATGCTGCGATTTGATTGGTCCGCTGGTTAGTCCAGTTATCCAATCACATTCTCTGCTGAGGCAAAGTCACATGACATTTTTTGTTGCGCATCGAGGAATTTATTTGGTAAATGTGTTTCCATCGTAGACGTATGCATACGTCTCATAATAAAAAAAACATGGAATTTCCATCCAGCACTTTATGCGACATCCCGAAACACACAGACACAAATGTACAAAGACTCATTAACAATTAAAATGCTTCTGAATTTCTTCTCGTCTGTGTCAGTCTCCTACGCTGTTTGCGTTGTAGATACAGTGCAGCGCTTTCAGGTTCTACATCCGAACGCCGGCTCCCCATTGGCCAGCTCCTGAGGCGATCATGTGACCAGCATCGGCCAAATGTATTGGTATTAAACAAGGGGGTAATCCATCAGCCGGAAGTTGAAGCCTCGCGGGAGCCGCCATTGTAGCTGGCTATCACCTGCTGTTAGCATCCCATTGACTCCCATTCATTTTGGCGTCACTTTGACAGCGAATAACTTTACATCTGAGGCGTTTAAAGACTCAATTTGTCCATTATTTATTTCTAAAGAAACACGACAATGTATAAAAGGCTCCATTACTTTGTATCTTACGTTATGGCCCCGTAGAAGATGTTTTTGTAAAAAAATATGCTAACGATTGCATCATAACCACGCGACTCTCTCTCGCACACTAGAGACATTACCGTATAGACAGGAGGAGAAGCTCGCATGCAATCTTTTACTGTCTATGAGGCAATCGGGGGGACATAGAGGCATAAAGTCAAGGGAGAAGTCCATAAAAGCAATGGGACAAAATATTTCAACAACGTTTTTGAGGAATTGACCCTTCGCGTGGAGCTTGATTGACAGGTAATCTGACCAAACATACTTCGCCATCCGCAATTTTGTCCGACAAAGCAGTCAGGAGAGATAATAGATTAACATGGGAGGATTTGAACTTGAAAAACGGAGTGTACTGACGCGGTTAAAACAACATTCCTTCTTATGTTCATTCATGTTTATTTGATGCTATAAATGAACTAGAAGGAAGAGATGATCGGATCACGAGCAGCTTAAAATGATGTTCTACACTGAGGAAGTGCAATAATCGGGCTTCAGTTTTCTCCGTTGAAATCAATGGGGTCGCTGTGTCCATTTCTTTTACTGTCTATGGTATTAAAGCGCTGGACTGTATTTATGACATAAACAGCGATTTAATCCTGCTAACCCTAAACTTCTGGGCTGAGTTTCCCGAAACCTTCTTAACGCTACGTCGTTCTTAAGTTACACCTTAAGCTGTACCTTATCGTTAATACGTGTTTCCCGAAACGCTCTTAGTTAAGTATACCTTCTGTAAGTCATACGTTCGGAAGGTTGGTCTGGACCACTCTTAGCTTTACCTTATCACTGTTAAAGGTCTATAATAATATAATTCTGAAGTTTTAATACACCCAGACAGTGTTCAATTAAGCTAATTCAAGTGTTTTCATGCAAAGAATAAAATTGTCATTACACTGATTGTTGTTAGAATTTTAATTATATTATATATAATACAATTTTTATACATTTATTTTAATTAAAGAGCGCTTTTAAAAGCCAGTGAAAGCATAGGCTACTGTCAGTTAAGTCCTATTCGGACGCTAATATTGTTTATCATGGGCTCGTATACGGTATTTTAAACATTTACAGAGGTATGTCGGTTATTTTAGTCCCGTTCAAATCCATAATATCAGTGTTTTTTCTCACCCAACCCGCGTAAAAATCTCTGTCCAAATTAGTACCTACTGATTTTTGACAAACAGGTCGTGTGGTAATTCAGGGTTCCTGCACACTTTTTAAAGTCAAATTTAAGTCTTTTTAAGACCTTTTTAAGACCTGAAGAAATCAAAATTAATACCATAAATTAGGGGTGTGCAATATTAACAAAAATATATCTCGATATTTTCAACGTTTTGTTGATAATAATTAGATGATATTTTACTGATTGTGTTTTTCTGCTGGTGCCATGGCTGGTTTAGGCCTGTTGTTGACAGCTGACTCACGAAGATATTAATATTTTTCATATTCTATGCAGTGGTCAGTTCACAGCAGTGACAGAAATGATTAATTAATATGCAATATTTGCAAACTTAAATTGACTTCCAGGGGCATTTTCACCTATATATGGACATTCTTTCTAAACCTATTTAGAGTTATGCATCACCTTTTATGTCAAATACTAACATTCAAATTATTAAAATTAAATTAAACAGTAATTATACTTATTTATACAGTAATACTTAATTACACAATTATACAGTACCACCGTTACCAGTCAAATTAAATCATTCAATCAAAATCCATCTTTGCAGAGCAGAGGTGACAGAAGCAGCATCAGAAGTGGCATTAATATTTACACTCCATGCTATGAGAGAGTTTAAAAAATAAATAAATAAAATATTCAATATTCAATATTTAAATGATTTCTAATTTTAACGTTTTAATTAAAGGGTACTTTAAATATGAAACTAAAACCGCCAGTAGGTGGTGGCAAGTCACTCTTAATAAGCGAGTTGAGAGAGTCATTCATTCAACCGATTCGTTCAAACGGCTGATTCATTCGGGAAGAAAGTGATTGTTCATTGAACGTTAGAATGACTCGTTCAAAACGCGGATTTCAGTCAAGAAATCATCGCTGTCTGTGGCATTGAGACTCTGACTGCTACGGGTTCATTTTGAAATTCTAGTCGGCGAAATAAAGGGAAAACAAACAATATTGTGTCTAAAAAGTAACTCACAATGTTAATTTATTTTTAATTTAACTATTGTATATCATAAACATTGCACTTGTGCACGGGAAAACGGCACTCACTGATGTGATATTCTAATATAAGAAGAACATAATATGATGTAAATATAAGACAAAAACTAATTTGGGGACATAGCCTACCTTTAACTGCACACATCACGCACACGCAGTGAAAGCACGAGAGACAAATGCGATGTCAGCTCACAGTGCCTCATACATCGTTAAAACAATGATTACAATATCATATTAGACAATACACATCGCACACCCCTACGCACATAAAGAATGAACTTACGACTGAACTGACAGTGACATTCGCCAACTTTCTCCTTTTCTCCTCTCTCGCGTGCAGGAGACAGACGTTATGCTGCCGCGAATGTGATGCGAATTGTCACGTGACCAAGCAAATCCACAAAGATAATAAAGAAAATACTACGCTAATTAGTTTTAATTTGTAAAACATTTATATATGTCTAAGTCGAAGTGTCATCTAAAATTTAAGACCTTTCATAAGTAAAAATAAGACTTTATAAGACTTTTTTATGGCCTTAAATTTTAAAAATGTAATTTAAGACTTTTTAAGGACCCGCGGGAACCCTGTAATTTAATTGCCGTCTGAATCCACATCTCTGAGTTTACAAGAAGAGATTCAAAATTCACTGTTTAAATCCTTTTTGATCACTGCCGAGCACCGTAGCTAGGTGACGTACACTTTTATTACTGAAATGCTTGAAAGTATTTACAATAACAATATTTCATCGCAGCTCACCTCAGCGAACAAAAATGGGAAAGAGAAGAAAGCACATAAAAAATTTAAATGGTTATTATGGCAGAAATATATGATACAAATTTAAAATATGTTGGCAAGGCTAATATAGGCTGTTATAGTTTGGATTATTTTTTATAATATCCCATGAGTCTTAGTAAATGCAATTTCAACTATTTCTGAAGTGCTTCTTTTATAAAGAACAGCGCTTTCTCACATAAACAGCCCCTGCACGAGAGAATAATTGATTCTCGAGTCATCGATATCAACAGATTCAGCACCATCGCCACGGACAGCTCTCGGTAACGTCGCACGTAAGAAGGTATATCTTAAGCAGCTTTCTAAGGTATAGTTCGGGGAACACGCCTAGAAGTGGTATAGCTTCAGTTAAGTTATACCTTAAGAGTCTTCGTAGCGCGCTAAGAGACAACGTTATCGGGAAACTCAGCCCTGATCAGTAGCGTATAAGACCGTGAAGTGATCTGACCTGGCATATCCGATGATAAGGCTCCCGAACACCGTTCCGATCCCGGCCCCGGACCCAGCCACGCCCACGGTGGCAGCTCCCGCTCCGATGAACTTGGCGGCGGTGTCGATGTCGCGGCTCACGGCGCTGGTCTGGAAGCTCCTGAGGGCCTGAGTGAAGGCCGACTGCGGCAGGACAGCACCACTGACCTGCAGGTGCAAGAGAGGGCTTACTTGACCTCTACACGACCCAAGAGAGGGCTTACTTGACCTCTACACGACCCAAGAGAGGGCTTACTTGACCTCTACACGACCCTAGAGTTCGGCCTGCCACCTATCAACCTCTAACAGCAAGAGCTAAAACATGGAGTCGGCTTCAATGTGACAAGCAATCACATTTCTCACCAGAAGGAACAATTAGAGATTATGAGGAGCAGATAAGCATGACAATTTACAAAAAAATGCCATATAGGGTTAGTTTTAATTGTAGGGATGCACGATGTGTCGTCCACCATATCGGTATCGGACGATATATGTTAATTTTTAATGTTATCGTTATCAGCCGTTTAAAAAGATTTGGTCAATATATTAAAGTCGACAAATAATGGATAATTTCCTTCAGCTGAGACTCTTCAGATATGCACCGTTCCCCATTATGCTTTTGAATTGCTTGAAATATGATTGTAATCACTTCAAAAAGAAAAATACAGTTCAGTGCAACATGTGCAGCTCAAGTCTGTCATTTAGGCTACATACAATGATGAGAACATTATAATTGTGCGCTTGGGACATGGCTTTGAATTTTTTTTAATCAGGCTCAAATTATAGAAAAATCTGGATTTAGCTTAATATACCAATATATCAGTTATAGGCTTTTAAATATAACTAATTATCGGTATCAGCCAACATTTTCATATCGGTGCATCCCTTTTTTTTATTTTTTTTTATTTAACAGTCAGACATACATACAAACCAACATAGTACAATTAGTGAGCAATCTTGTAAATCCATAATTCCAGAAGTGACATAAAAGTGATTTAATTGTTTGATCTAAGTGTGCATGTGAGCGGGTGTGAGTGTGGGTATGTGTATGTGTGTGTATGCGTAAACAAAGTAACCATTTATTACCATTGTCATTACCATCACCACCCCACTCCCCACTACCACCATATTGCCAATATTGTGTTGGTCGATTTTTATTTCCATCCTTCCTCCTATGTAACAATTGCCATTGTCAATGCCGCATAAAATAAAAGATGATATAATAAGATGATAAGATAATATAAGATAATCTTCCCCCACATCTCATCAGTCCCTATCTTTTCCTAATTATTATTATTATTATTATATTTTTTTTGTGTGTGTTATGTGCAATGTCTAAGGTGCATTAAAAGAGGGAGTACAGTGCGAGAGTGTGAGTACAGTGCAAATTGGGACAGAGATGCTGTCCCGTTGAAACCACTTCTCGTCTGTCTTGCCTGCCCTGGTGTTTGTGAGCTTTCCATATATACATATTCCTTTTCTTTTTTTTTCTATTCTATGTTGTGGTGCATTAAAAACCCATGAAGAGATAAGGGGGGAATTATTGCAGTAGTGATGATAATGACATTTAATTCCAATACAGCATTGACAATGGCAATATTGATGATTATAATAATAATGATAATAATAATATTATTAATAAATGCTAATGATGATGGCAGTGGTGACCGCAATGGTGAGAGCAAAAGACAGCAACAACAGCAATTACAATAATGAAAAAATAAAAGTGAAAATAGTAATCATAACAATAACAGTGAAGATAGTAATAACAATGATGACATAGACAAGTTCAAATAACTAAAATGCATTAATATTCGTGGGTTGGTTAAGAAGGTGGGAGGAGTCGGAGTTGAAAACAGAGAAAAGATTCATAGCTGTAAGAGGTCAGAAAGTGTTGGACGGCAGAGGTCAGTTTCAGATGCGTAATCATGAAGGGGAGATGCGTATTCCATTGCAATGAAGTCTGAAATAAGATTTTTCCAAATGTTAATGTGTAATTTATTTCTAGTTTTCCAGTTCATGAGGATAGTTTTCTTGGCGATGGTTAGAGCTATGAGGAGTATTTTAGAGTTTACAGTTTTATCAGTGATTGTTGTCAGGTCCCCCAGCAAGCAAAGAGAAGGCGACAGTGGGATGTGGCAGCCGACTATAGTGGATAGTGACTGTGTGACCTCTTCCCAAAAGTGTTTGATTGGAGTGCAGTGCCAGGTTGCATGGATGTATGTATCTGTAGAATTTTGATTGCAGTGTGTGCAAACTTCTGATGTGAAACCCATTTTAGCTAATCTGCTGCCCGTATAATGTGTTCTGTGAAGTATTTTGTATTGTATTAACTGAAGATTCGCATTTTTGGACATGAGATAGATGTTTTTACAGATTTGGGTCCAGAAGTTGACATCAGGAGCTATTGAAAGATCGTTTTCCCCATTTTATTGTTGGTAGGTATATGGTCTGAAGTTGGTTTGAAATCATTTTGTATATTTTAGAGAGAAGTTTCTTTGGGGAGGAAATGTTGACCAAGTCTGATATTGCCGGTGGAAGTTCTAAATTTGTGTCTCTGATGTTTATTTTTGTCATATCGGTGCATCCCTAAAGAATCGTTTACTCACCCACATGTCACTTCAAAACCCATGAGATTTTGGTTCATATTTGAAACACACACAAAGTTATTTCTAATGAAAGCTGAGAGGTTTTTGTCCCTCCAATGAAATTCCAGGAAACCAAAACGTAGAAGATCCAAAAAGGTCATAAAGGCATTATAAAATTAACCAAAATGAATGTTCTTGGAAACAGATATGAACACTCATATGATGAACAGATTTAATTTACAAATAACCGAAGATGTATGGGCTTGGAATGACTTGAGGGCGAGTAAATGACAGTCTTCATTTTCACATGAACTATTCTTGCAGTGTTATTCAGTGCTATTCCTTTAACACGCTTGCAGTGGATCAGAAGAGCTCTATATAAACAAATCAAGTTATATTTCATCTTTTGTCTCTGATGCCTTGCATCTCATCTACAAGCTTGCAATAAAGAGTTATAGTAAATGACAGGAGCTAAACTGGGAGTTTGACCGTCACCTCTGGTTTGGCCTCGGGTCTGGAGAGCACAGCTGCAGACAGCGGCCTGTACAGGGACCTGGAGCCCGCACGCACCTGCAACACACACACACACTGACTGTTACCACATTAGAAGACAACGGCTGTCCAAAAAGGGGATGAATTTATAAGAAACAGTATTGAACAGTTTTCAGAAAGGCATGTATGCTGGGAAAGGTCAGTTCCTAAAGACACGGCTCAAGGTTCACCACATAAGTCGTGCGTTCAATGCTGACTATTATAAGGCACCTTTATGATGATGCATTATATTAGGAGTATTAAAGGGCCCCTATTATGAGTTTTTGCATATTCCCTTTCATGCAGTGTTTAATACAGCTATTTGTGAATGTAAACGTTCTACAAAGTTGTAAAGTCGAAAGTGCACGATAAATAAAGTTGTCTCCCAAAAGAAAGAATCGACTATACGAGCCGTTTTTAATTTGATTCTCACTGCGTGACGCCTTTAGCGAACAACTTGTCGAGCCAACAACACGTCATTTTACTGACCACAGCTTCTCAAGTTCAGAGCCGGATCCACAAACCGCTCGCTCATGAAAGATGGGTCAGTACTCAGTTTATTTGGACCAACTTGCTCCTCAGAATCACAACCTGTAAGTATGAGCCATTATTGATAATTTTATATAATATAAATAATATTGTATATATATTTTCTACCGGTGTTCAAAATACTTCAGTTTGTGTTTTATATTGTGTAGGTCTCCAGCTAACACACATTATAATATTTTGTTATAACATGAAACATTGTCCCAATGTTTTTTGAACTTTGATGCATGAAAGCCTGTTGTAGGAGACTCCAAAACAAATTTAGGAGCTTTTAAAATAGCATAATAGGGGCCCTTTAAATAGTCCTCATGTATGACATATCCATCATAACCTTAAACAAGTGTATACTGCCGAGACACCAGTACCAACACTCTGCTTGTCTACGTTCACACTGCAAGCCTTAGTGCTCGATTTTGATTCATAGCTGTTCACATTGTGGCTATACATGTAACAATATCAGATGTGAACAGATCATGGTCCTGAACTGAACTGCATGTGCTAAAGAACGATAAAAAGACGTCGCGCAGCACGCTGTCATTCGGAAGTAAACACTGAGGACATAAAAGTACGTGATTAAGTGTTTATTTATAGTGAAATTATGCGCAAGCAATATAAAAAACAAAAACGAGGATGCGTACGTAAAAAAAAAGGGATTTTTTAAACACTGATCTTCTGCCTGTATATAAAGCGGTCACTGTAATACTTATGAGCTCTGACACATCACTGTCCTTCACAGACTATCTTTCGCTGGTCTGGATAACGTCTCCGGGTGTGTATAATCTTTGAAGCCACTCCCATGAGCGCAGAATCGAGACCAATGTTGCTCTACTACAGTGACGGAAAAGTGGCATGAATTCTGATATGACTGTTCAGACTGATTATCAGATTCAGGAGCACATATGGAAATGGCCCGAAAATAATTGAGAAGATCAGATTTCATGTGGTTTGTCACTGTCATGAGAAAAACACAGATTTGGGCCACATTTACCTGCAGTCTGAACTGGCCTGTGATCTTAAAGGGTTAGTTCACCCAAAAATGAAAATTAAGTCATTAATTACTCTCCCTCATGCTGTACCATCCCCGTAAGACCTTCGTTCATCTTCGGAACACAAATTAAGATATTTGTGATTAAATCTGAGAGCTGGATCACTCCTCCATAGGCTTCTAAGGGATTGAAACTTGACAGCCCCGAAAAGTTATTAAAGAAATCATTAAAAGAGTCCAAATGGCTACAGTGGCTAGATCTTAAGTTTATCAAGCGACGAGAAAAAATAAAAATAAAATAACGACTTTATTCGACCATCTCTTCTCTTCCGTGTCTTTCTCCTAATTTGTTGACGTAGTGTAACAGCGCAGCGCGTCTGTGTTATACGTCACACGTAGGCTCACTATTGGCCGACGCTGGTCATGTGTGTGATGCGTGTGACGTTCAACCAGAAGCGTTGCGCAATAACACCACGTGAAATCTCCAGGCCCAAAGAGAATACTTGAATAAAGTCGCTATTTTTGTTTGTTTTTTTTGCGCTCAAAAAGTATTCTCGTAGCTCAAACTTAAGATCTAGCCACTGTAGGCACATTAAATATTTAAACATTTTCTTCAATGACTTTCTGGGCCGTCAAGTTTCAATCCCTTAGAAGCCTATGGAGGAGTGACCCAGCTCTCAGATTTAATCACAAATATCTTCATTTGTGTTCCGAAGATGAACGAAGGTCTTACGGGTTGGTACAGCATGAGAGTGAGTAAACAAATGACTTAATTTTCATTTTTGGGTGAACTATCCCTTTAAATGTGTTACAGGTTCAATCCCACAACGGGACATCCCATGAAGTGGCCTTGATAAAGACAACCTTCCTCTCGGGTCACATCAAGGGGACCGCCCTGAAATGCCTTACTCGATGCCTTAGATACTTTAGAGGATATCAACAAATAAAAATCAACAAAACCCCTTAAAGATTATAGAATGACAACTGACATCTTAATCACTGCAATAAATAACGTTACCAGACTAACTTATGTGGAATAACCACTTTCCACGAACACAGAAGACGGAGCAGATTGATGTCTTCATATCTAGCTCAAAACTTTGAGCCTAAAGCAAAAGGTCAAAGGTGATCTACAACAGGGCGTGACGTTTCACGTTAACTCTCTCTCTCTCTCTCTCTCTCTCTCTCTCAACCCTTTTAAATCCGTCTAGTAATGAATGAATTACTGACGTCAAGTTCAACCCGCAGGCCGAACATCGGCGCATTCAACTACAAAACACACACACACACACACACACACACACACACACACACACACACACACACGCGCTCACCAGGGCGGGTGTGGAGACGAACTTCGCGCAGGTGAACATGTTGAAATGTGATTTTGAGCGGCTTCTGCAAAGACAAAATATGAGGTCAGAGGAGATTTATATGAGGAGCTTAAGAGATACAGCTGTCGTACGGCACAGAAACGTCTCCTGACACTATCCCGACTCTGTGTTCGTGCAGATGAGGATAAAGGATGGATGTAGATTTATCTGTTCAGAATGAACACACTCACCGAAAGCAGAGGTCGAACCACTGGCTGTACTGCGCATGCGCACAACTGACTCCGCGTAATGACCCGGATGTTGGTGTGACGTCAACGCAAGGTCGTTGCTTTCGAGCTTTATTGGAAAGAGCTCAGAGACAATTCACAAAGCCACAGAAATTATCAACATTTTATATGGATCCATTAACTATAATTGCATTTTTGTTTAAAGATGGAAAGCAGCCTTAGAGCGTTTCATATAGTGAAATATTTATTTATTTATTTAAAACCGTATAGGCTTTAATTAGCCTATACTTTTTTTCATTTAAATATTTAGCATACCGAAATACATAACAAATTACAAGCGGGAACATAAAAAGAAAAATATGCTAAATGAAATAAATAATATTTGATGTTCTCATAGTTTTTTTTATTTGAGTATAATTTCTTAAATTAATAGCAGATAAAGTGTTTGATCTGAATGTAAATGCGGATTAGATTAAAGTTTACAGAATTTGACTGCTTATAATAAAACATAAAAATTAGTAATTGTTTAAAGTGTTGGGTAAGTTACTATAAAGAAGTATCTAATTACAAGTGTAACAGATTAATTAGATTAGCCTTCTAATTACTCTCTAAAAAGTATTGCATTGCAGGTGAACAACACGAGGATAGACACAACAATGAACTTTAATTGTTTCAAAAATACATTATACAAGTGCATACGTTATTCTTGAATTAATTAAGTATGACCAAAGAGAAGGCTCAAATAAAAACATACATTTTTACATTAGACGTTAAATTTTAATGGTAAATCCGCTATTGTTTTATATGGAATTGTTCTAAAGTCTATACAATATTTAATGCAATTACATCATAAGTAACTAATTAAAGTACTAAAAAATTTTACTTTTATTAATTTAGATAAATGAATAATATGATAAATACTTTATTTTATAAAAATGTATAAAGCTATTTAATATAATAAATAATTTAATTATAAATTGTGCCATAAAAAGTCTATAATTATGACAGGAATTCAATTCAATTTTATTTTTTAATGTCATATTTGTGACTAAGCATTCCATAATTTCAACTTTTTTAATGTTGACTAAGTAATACTGCACTAATTGTGTTCAATTTTATAGGCCTGTAAGAAATAATCCAAACCATTTATTCAGATTATATCAGATAGTCATTCATTGCTGAACACAAAAGAAGATATTTTGATATATTGAAGAATGTTGGTAACCAACAGTTGATGTACCCCATTGACTTCCATTTTTCCTTTTTTTACTCAAGAAGTCAACGGGGACCAGCATCTCTTTGGTGACCGACATTCTTCAAAATATCTTCTTTTGTGTTCAGCAGAAGAAAGAAACTCATACCGGTTTGAAACAACTTGAGGATGAGTAAATGATGACAGAATTTATATTTTTAAGTAAACTATCTTATTCCAGTGTGCTGTAAATACTCGATGGCATTGAGAGAGTTCAGCGTGACGGTAATCGCAGATGAAGAAAGAGTCGGGGAAATCCTAAATCATAACATAGAGGTACACAACTAGACACACCGGTGAGGGAATAGGGGAGAATATATATGAGTTCTTAATGAGCGGTGGCAGGTGTTATTCTGGTGCGAGTGAACGAGTTGGTTCTGGTGCTGATGGTTGAATCCGTGAACAAAAAGGGAAAAAAATGATAATTCTGTAGGCTAATCTGCCCATGTAAGGGTTTTCAGGCTCAGAGCGGCGATGTGTAACACTGTCCCAGAGCAGCGGCACTGAAGCTCCTGCACTCCTCATGCAGTGTTAGTCTGCTGGAGTGATGGATGATGAACGGCTCGTGTGGAGATGCAGAGACACGACTGGAGCCTCAGGTGTGATGATCAGGGCAGGTGACACACACACACACACACACACACACACACACACACACACACACACACACACACACACACACACACACACACACACACACACACACACACACACACACACACACACACACACACACACACACACACACACACACACACACAGACACTGATCCAGATCTACCTCACCACCACTCTAATCAGGGTGGGAAATTAACTTTTTTGCCCACCAGCCACAGTGGCTGGTGGATGCCCAATTTTACCAGCCACTTATATTTTTTACCAGCCACTTTTCCCGGAATTCAAATTTATAAAGTATTATCATACACAGTAAGTAGCCTACAGTGCATGGACTGTTCGACGGGAAGGTATGCTAACCATTCCCTCATTTTCCCTTCGTCATTAATGCACCACTTGTTCGAAAAGTACCTTCTCTTTTTATTTACTTCGCCCTCAACAGTTTGTACATGTACATTCATAGCTACTGCTGACTCCACGGCGGGCCTCTTAACACCGGGTATATGTCGCCACATTTATTAAATTTTCCTTTCGTCTGTACCTCAGCTATATGTGTCACAGTCCGCTGAAAACCAATCAAATTAGTTACTCGACAAAAGTGCATTATTGTTACTTAGCAACAGCATTCTTTGACAAAAGCTGTCCAATCCGTTACAAGGAATGTTTTAAGTAGTAAGAGACAATTTATATAAGAGACATGTCACTTCCTCAATCCTCAATAGAACTATATAGGGAAAAGCTGTAACGCCAAAGATGGCAGTTGTATGCACATGTCCCGCCCCTCCCGCTGGACAGCCAATCGTCTGCTTTTAGCAGTCAAGCCGGGAAACATTTGAGCCTATCGTCTGGTTCCTCTGACGCATGCGCACAGTTGAGGTTTGCGACAGCGGAGAATATGTTACTGTTTGAAAAGGCGGCAGATTTGATATGCACTGTATGTGTGCGTTGTGTAAATATCAGACATCCCAAGTCTCCCGCATATTGATAGCGGCTCCCTGATGCTCGCAAATTAGTTAAAATCTCCCCGAATCTAGAGCGAGTGTGCTTCAAACCGTGTAGCGCGCGCACCTTACGGCAGAGAGGGAGAGACCTTGCGTGTTGGTGTCGTGAACTCTTGCGCATGCGCAGTAAAAGTATAACCGGTGGGGGAAAAAGGCGTTTTAAACCTTATTTTGGGGCAAAGTCGTCCAAATTTTTCAGCGATTTTTATCATATTTTACTGCTGTTTCTATACATGCAGTTTTTATGTCCCGGTGACCAGTGAAACTGCAGTTCTGACTCTCTGCCCATTCATTTAGATAGGAGCCTGGTCTTGTTAGTCAGAAATAGCTGCCCGGAGGCGTTGCCAAGATGGCGGCCGAGTGGCAGGACTTGCCTAAAAGGACTTTGGTAGTAACCAATAAAAATATGTTTTACAATCTACCAGCCACTGTGGCTGGTATACAAGGCAAAGTCACCAGCCACTTTGAAAAAGTACCAGCCATTGGCTGGTGGCCGGTGCTAATTTCCCACCCTGACTCTAATGCTGTTAAGGTTTTAAATATTATAGCATCTTATGCTTTTTTATGTGAAAAGTCCCCCTGTGGTGAAAATCCAGTTTTTAATGTTGTTTATATGTCTATGTGGTGTTTTTAATATGCTTTAAGACAAACATGTGTAAATTTATAAGTCGAGAGCATTGCTGAGTATTTCTGCTTAAAACTGCAGTGAAACAAAGACAGTCTCAAAAACACGGTTTGAAATCGCTGGTGTTTCTGACGTCACAAACTACCTTGTAACCAATCAGATCAACGTGTGATCGTCAACCAGTGGATCTCTGAGTGAGTCAGTGAGTGAGTGAGTGGAGGCGGGGCTCATTTGCATATTCATAGAACCGCGTACTAAATGTCAAGTCAAGTCAAGTCACCTTTATTTATATAGCGCTTTTTACAATACAAATTGTTTCAAAGCAGCTTTACCGAGATAACAGGAAAACAATGTTGTAATAGTATTGTTCAATTGAAAATTAAATGTCCCCAACTAAGCAAGCCAAAAGGCGAAGGCAACAGTGGCAAGGAACCAAAACTCCATCAGGTGACAGAATGGAGAAAAAAAACCTTGGGAGAACCCAGGCTCAGTCGGGGGGCCAGTCCTCCTTTGGCCAACGAATGAACAGTGTATGATTATGAGTTAGGCAGCATAATGTCAGGAGTCAGATGGGATCAGAACTTTCACGATATTATCCAGTTCATCTGGTTGGGTTGGGTCATCCGGCCGGTGAGGAGATGAGTGTGGTGAGGTGTCCATGGACCTTCACAGCCCTGATAATGCGTGTCGTCGTGTCCATGTGATGGTCCTTCATCAGATCTGGATATGCCCTGGATCCGGCGGTCTGCGGTAAACCTCGGGATAAACAGAGAGACTAATATTAGCGTAGACGCCATCCTTCTTATGATGTACAAAGTACATCAGGAATTATGGGAAGTGTTCCCGGTTCCGGCTGATCTAATCTATGCAGCCTAACATTGAATTATAGAAATCTATAATGTGTTATGTGTATGCTAAGCCAAAGAGATGTGTTTTTAGTCTAGATTTAAACTGACAGACTGTATCTGCTTCCCGGACCGTGTTAGGAAGATTGTTCCAAAGTTTTGGTGCTAAATAGGAAAAGGATCTACCGCCAGCAGTCGATTTTGATATTCTAGGTATTATCAACTGGCCAGAATTTTGAGATCGCAATAGACGTGAAGGACTATAATGCGTTAAGAGCTCGCTCAAGTACTGGGGAGCTAAACCATTTAGTGCTTTGTAAGTATTCAGCAATATTTTAAAATTTATACGGTGTTTAATAGGCAGCCAATGCAGTGTTGACAGAACCGGGCTAATATGGTCATACTTCCTGGTTCTGGTAAGAACTCTAGCGGCTGCGTTTTGGACCAGCTGTAGTTTGTTTATTAAGCGTGCAGGGCAACCACCCAGCAGAGCATTACAATAATCTAGCCTTGAGGTCATGAACGCATGAACTAATTGTTCCGCATTTGTCAGTGAGAGCATATGACGTATGTCAAATGAGGCAAGTGTGTAGAGTTACATTCAAGTATTTTAAGACAGGAAGACTTTTTTTAAATATGCCATTTTGGTGATCAAAGATGAGTTTTAAGGGATACAATTATTGACTACATGGGACTTTAAATAGATTTGTTTAAAATAGGATGTTAAATAGCAGCTTTGCAGTTTATTCATATTATATCAATTAATATAAAACTCTTAGGCCCGGTTTTACAAACAGGGGATTATGCTTAAGTTCAGTTAGGAGAATTAGCTCAATTTAGTTCAATTACTGGTGTTCATCTTGAAACAAAACAATGACACTGACATATAGCAAGTTGCTTTTAAAACAGCTCAAACATGCATATTAGTCTGACTAGACTTAAACCTGTCTGTGAAACCTGCCATTAGAGAATTACAGTGGTGCTCAGAATTAATGGTACCCCTGGTAAAAATGATAAAAAATGGTTATAAAAAATAAATCTGCATCGTTTATCCTTTTGATCTTTCATTCAAAAAATTGGCAAAATCCTAACCTTTCATTGAAGTAAAAGAATTGAAAGTGGGGGGGAAATCACATTATAAAATAAATGTTTTTCTCCAAAACACGTTGGCCACAATTATTCATACCCTTTTATTAAATACCTTTTTGCAATCTCCTTTTGCCAAGATAACAGCTCTGAGTCTTCTCATATAATGCCTGATGAGTTTGGAGAACAACTGACAAGAGATCAGAGACTATTCCTCCATACAGAATCTCTCCAGATCCTTCAGATTCCCAGATCCATGTTGGTGCTTCTTCTCTTCACTTCAACCCACTCATTTTCTATATGGTTCAGCTCAGGGAACTGGAACGAATGGCAGAAGCTTCATTTTGTGCTCCCTAACACTTTTTTGTGTTGATTTTGATGTTTGTTTTGGATCGCTGTCCTGATGGAAGATCCAAACACGGCCCATTATAAGATTTCTAGCAGAAGGCGTCAGGTTTTGATTTTTTATCTGTTGATATTTGATAGAATCCACAATGCCATGTATCTGAATAAGAAGTCCAGGACCTCCAGCAGAAAAATAGGCCCACAACATTAAAGATCCAACGGTATATTAAATTGTACACATGGGGTACTTTTTATCCTTGTGTGCACCAAACCCATCTAGTGTGTTTGCTGGCAAAAAGCTCTTTTTTTAGTTTAATCTGACCACAGAACCCTGTGCTGTTTGAAGATCCAGTCGTGTCTGACCACTGAATATGCTGGAGTTTGTATTTGGATGAGCGAGGAGCATTTTTCTTAAAACCCTCCCAAACAACATGTGGTGATGTAGGGGTTGTTTGATTTTTTTTTAATATGCTTTCTGACCCCCAAAACTCAACTAATCTCTGCAATTCTCCATCTGTGATCCTTGAAGAGTCTTTGGCCACTCAAACTTTCATCCTCACCGTCCATTAAGAAAATATAGACACACGTCCTCTTCCTGGCAGAATCGTAACATCTTTAGTTGATTATAACTTCTTAATTATTGCCCTGATGGTCAAAATGGGATTTTTCAATTCTTTAGCTATTTTCTTACATCCACTTTCTATTTTGTGATGCTCAACAATCTTTATATGCACATCAGAACCATGTTCTGTGGTTTTACTCATTGTGATGAATGATTAAGGGAATTTGGCCTTTGTGCTTCCTCATATTTAAACTCCTGTGACACAAGAAGTCATAGCTGGACAATTTCATGTTCCTAGTCACCCTGGTGTGCTAAAAAAGGTAAATATTAATGGGAATATACTTCATAGATATTTTATTCATAAAAAATTCTAGGGGTATGAATAATTGTGGCCAACGTGTTTTGGAGAAAAATATTTATTTTATAATGTGATTTCCCCCCCACTTTCAAATCTTTTACTTCAATGAAAGGTTAGAATTTTACCAATTTTTTTAATGAAAGATCAAAAGGATAAACGATGCAGATTTATTTTTTATAGCCATTTTTTATCATTTTTACCAGGGGTACCATTAATTCTGAGCACCACTGTATATCCAATAATCTCATTCATACAGCCCAATGAAGCCCATTTCTGCTATAGGAAAAAATATATTATTCCTTCGTAAATCATTAATCAAAATTATATTATGGCACTCATAATTAAGTTGAAATAATGACTTTTTTATCTCATAATTATGACTTTTTAAGTTATAATAATGATGTTAATCTTATAATTAAGGCTTAAGATAGTGTTTGAGCTGTTTTAACTAAACTAAACTAAACTAAACTAAACTAAACTAAACTAAACTAAACTAAACTAAACTAGCTGAAAGCAACTTGCAATATGTCAGTGTCATTGTTTTGTCTAAAGATGCAGTAATGTTTTTTTTTCCTAAGGCACATTTATAAAAGCTACTTAAATATCCTAATTAAACTAAAGTCTACCTTCATCTAAAACCTGTCCTTGTCTCATAATTATACATTTGCATGTCATCATTTTGAGATTTCATTTCATAATTCCTACTTTACATCACAATTATGGTTTCCCAAATCAAGTTTTCTCCACATGTGCAGAAATGGTTTCTATATCTGTGCTGCCATTGACAAAATGAGTAATTTTATTTAAATGAAAAAGAATAAGAATAGAAATAGGGGGGTTGGTAACACATTAACTAACAATGACTAATACATTTGTTACAGTATTTATTTCTTGTTAGCATTAGTTAATAATTCTGTTAGTTAGTTTGAGCTCAAATACTTTAAATAATATTAACAGATAAAACTTTTGATTTTAATAATGTATCAGTATTAATAAATGTTTTAGAGGTGTTTTCATCATTTACTCATGATAACTAATGCAGTTAACTAATATCAACATAATGGAACCTTATTGTCAAGTGTTACTTGTTTAATAATGTTACAGAGCACCAAAAAAACAACAAAACAAATTAAGATTAAGATAACTAAACAATGGCATTATGGACTGTTTAATATCTCATGTTCAAAACATGTAAGCAAATGGCTGAGCATTGGGTTTTCTGCACTATTTTACTGTTTAATTCCCTGTTTAATGGGATGCTCCCGTTCCCCGTGTGTCCCCTTTCCACCAGAGGGGGTCAGTGAGTCTGAAGTGCAACACACACACACACACACACACACACACACACACACACACACACACACACACACACACACACACACACACACACACACACACACACACACACACACACACACACACACACACACACACACACACACACACACACACTGCTCTTACTAGCTCTGTAGCATATAGTATACGATGTAAAGTGTGTTAGTTGTGTAGAATGACATACTGCGTTTGCCAGTAAACAACGGAGTACATGTATCCCATCATGCAGTGCACTCAACTTGACCTTCTATTTCCTGCGTAACGAATAAACCATAAAAAGTGATTGCATCTATCTCTCTTGAAGATCAATATTTCATCAAACTGTCAAGGGACATTTTTTTTTATAAGATTAAAATAACTGTTTTTATTTCCGTTGTAACTGCACTTGTTAAATTAAACATGCATGTAACGTCACAACAATATAAAATAAATCTGTTTTTAATTTTTATATTACTATTTCTTTAAACATAGTATGTATATTAAACATAAAATGCAAAACATTCATTTAAATTCATGTTAATATGCATTTTACACTTTATTGTCACTGTTTCATGTTATTTTTTACACATTTATTATTATTTCTTTTCATTTTTTCGCATAACCATTTTTAAAAAAGAAATACGGCCAAAATAGGCTAAACTGAGCAGAATCGTGCTTTATGAGGACGCCTTTAAGACAGATTATTCTCCAGGGAACAGTATCTGGATGTTTAATAGTCAGACTTGTGTTAGTCTCTCTCTCACTGTCACTGAGATCACGTTTATCCTGCGTTCACCCTCTTTATCACTTTCTTTACTCTATATTCTCCATTGTTTATGGTCCTCTCAGCACTCCTCCTCATTCTCATGCTCGACTGTCTCTTTTTCTTCTTTACTACACTTCCCTTCCCCCTTCGGTGAGTTGAACATCTTGAGTGGGTGTATTTGCATGCGGCCCTCATCAGACAGCACACACTCTCACACACACGGGCGGCTGATAAAAGGCATTGACCCCCTTAACCTTTATGAATTACAATTTGTGCCAGCAGCACATCCTGTCAGAAGAGTGGGCACCCATGGAGCTGTGTGTGTGTGTGTGTGTGTGTGTGTGTGTGTGTGTGTGTGTGTGTGTGTGTGTGTGTGTGTGTGTGTGTGTGTGTGTGTGGTGTGTGTGTGTGTGTGTGTGTGTGTGTGTGTGTGTGTGTGTGTGTGTGCAGTTGTTAGAGAGAAAAAAGGCTGGTGCAGGTTCTGGTCAACACCTTTGACAAGCTGTGAGAGGCGTTCAGCACGCTGACAGTGCCGGCAACAGAGAGAAACACTCACCCAACACGCACACATGATAATATGTGTGCTACATCAATACATAAAGACAGGCACTGCACATGCAGATAGGCCACACACACACACACACACACACACACACACACACACACACACACACACACACACACACACACACACACACACACACACACACACACACACACACACACACACACACACACACACACACACACACACACACACACACACACACACTATTTAATGCTATACAATATACAACATAAATACAACATTCCCATTACATTTAACCCTAAGAGGTTAAAATACTGCTGCAATTAGTTATCACAACTTAAAATTCAATATTAAAATAAATATAATAATGTGTTGTTTCAACTTAGAAAAGTAAGTATTTGTGCTGCCTTCATTTACATTTTAGTCAATTTGGATACATCTCGAAAAAAAAAGCTAAATGATAAGTTGTGATAAATATTTACAACAATCAAAAATACAGCGAAAATGGCATTACTGTGTAATATAAATGCAATTTGAAATAGTTTTGTTTAATTATGTTTTCTATTTTAATACATTTGTATTGTAGTTTATTTCATATTACAGCTACATTGTAATCTATTCCAGTAATGGCAAAGCAGCCGCATCATTACTCCAGTCACATGTCATGTCACATGATCATTCAGAAATTAATCTTATAATATTTTTTTGTGGAAATCTATATATATATATATATTTTTTTAAATATTATTTTTAAGTTCAAAATAGCAGCATTTATTTGAAATAATCTAAAAAAAAATGTGACTGGCACTATTTTATCAATTTAATGCACCCTTGCTGGAGACAAAATCTTACTGACCCCAAACATTATATTTTATTCATTGTTGGGGGGTAACACATTACAAGTAACTTGAGTTACGTAATCGGATTACTTTTTCTAGTAACGTATTTCTTTTAAATTTACAACAAAATAGTACTTTTAGTTAAAGTTAAGTAAAGTTACTTTTTTTAAATAAATAACGCAAGTTGCTTTGTCTGCCTATAAAGCCAAGCAGAAATGCCCACCTGTCAGATCTTTCGACCGAGGAGCGGTTTAGCACAGCTCGCTTTAGGCAGCATTGTAGCACGGCAATCTACACTATGCCTGTTCCTGTTATTTCAGGGAACCGAGGTCACGTTGAGTAACCATTAACGTTCCCTTTCGATACGGTTCACTTGCATAGCGTCAGTTATCTGATGCTCATAGGGAACTTAATCCAATAGCGCTGTGCTACAAGCGCAGAACAGAAGCGACTGCGAGCCGACTGCTAGGGGACACTCGACTGAGCCGCAACGGGAGAGGCACAGACTCTTGGTCGAAGCCTGCTACATAGACCATAAGCATCTTAATCTGACAACACCAGTGCTTGTAGCGCAGGGACGTCCAGGTTGTAAAATCTAATGAAAGTTGACGGCGAGGACCAGGCGGCCGCCACACAAATGTCTGTGATAGAAATTCTGCTGGACCAGGAGGAGGCCATTCCTCAGGAGAATGGACCACGCCCTTCCTCATAACAAGTCAACAGACTTGTAAGCCAGCGCAATCGCGTCCACAATCCATCAGGAAAGTCTTTACTTCGAGACTGGCAGACCTTAAGTGTGGCCTGACAAACATCTGATATATTGCCGAAATTGGCCAGAGCATTCAGTATACACCCTGAGTGCCCTTACGGGACAAAGAGTGTGAGGTGCCTGCTCGTCTTCTGCGAGCGTGAGGGTTGACAGCGCTATTACTGGTGTTACTTAACGGGGTGGAGAGCACTTTGGGCACATAGCCTTTCCTTAGCCTATGGACAACTTTAAAGTCTTTAGGACTGAACTCAAGAGACGAGGGCTCTACAGAGAGAGCCTGTAAGTCTCCAACTCGCTTGACTGACGCTAGTGCTAGCAGAAGGGCAGTCTTTAGAGAGAGAGAGAGAGATGAGGACCAGAGGTCCCAGGATGGGGCAAAATTTTACGACTATGTCGTGTTTCCCAATAGACTATGGCCGGCACATAGGCTTTAAGTGTGGACATAATAATAATAATAATAATTTGTTACATTTATATAGCGCTTTTCTGGGTACTCAAAGCCTTTACTTGGAGGGGGGGGGGGGGGGGGAATCTCCTCAACCACCACCAATGTGCAGCATCACCTGGATGATGCGACGGCAGCCATATTGCGCCAGAACGCCCACCACACACCAGGTTACTGGTGGAGAGGAGACAGTGATGAAGCCAATTAGTATATGGGGATGATTAGGAGGCCATGATGGACAGAGACTAAGGGGCAAATTTGGCCAGGATGCCGGGGTTACACCCCTACTCTTTTTAAAAGGATATCCTGACCACAGAGAGTTAGGACCTTGGTTTAACGTCTCATCCGAAGGACAGATTTGAGAAATGTGAGAACTGTCATTGTATCGCATTCACCAGGGTTTTCCTTCTAAGCTAAACACCAGCTTGAGAAAAGGACAACTTCTGGGTATATAGGCGCCTTGTAGAAGGGTCCCTTGCCTCTGTGATCGCTCTCATGACTCCTTGGGGAAGGCCTGACAGCTCCCGTCCAGAGGCCAAACATGCAGGATCCACAGCTCCGGATAGGGGTGGCATATCTCAATGATAGAGAAGGTCTCTCCTCATTAGTATTGGCCACAGTGCTGCTGACAGTAGCTGTACCAATTCTGGGAGCCAGGGCTGGTTCTGCCAGTGTGGTGCCACCAGAAGGACCGCACATGCTTCTTCCCGAAACCCACTGATGACCTACGGAAGCAGGGCCACCGGAGGGAAGGCATTGGTGGGGCCACCTAAGGGCCAGCGTGTCCATCTCCTTTGAGAAAAACATTCGGCAGTGTAGGCTCTCTTCGGTTGTGAGAGTTCAAATCTAGACTAAAAACACATCTCTTTGGCCTAGCATACACATAACACATTATAGACTTCTATAATTCAATGTTAGGCTGCATAGGTTAGGTCAGCCGGAACCGGGAACACTTCCCATAAATCCTGATGTACTCGTTACATCATAAGAAGGATGGCGTCTACGCTAATATTAGTCTCTCTGTTTATCCCGAGGTTTACCGCAGTCCGCCGGATCCAGGCCGTATCCAGATCTGATGAAGGATCTGCACCTGGACACTGCAGTCCTGAAGTGTCAACTAGTCTCTCCACTGTGAATGCCTCCTTCCCTTTACCTGTGTATAGATAAACGTTGTCGGGATAATTACGGTTCACGTGGCTATGCAGAAGCGATAAAAATTCTCAGAGCCAGCAGGCACTGTTTTGTGCAAATGAGCGGCTGGATCGCATTAAGGGTTTTCTGTTAGTGATGATCATTGCGACGAAGGTGAATCAATCAAAACTAACTTTAGCTGGACAATAACTTTATTCTAGAGCTGCTGTAAAGCCAAAACAGTCTCTGTTACTTTCATTTCCTATTATCACTGTAAAGCTGCTTTGAAACAGTCCATATTGTGGACTGTTATAAGTCACTGCTTATTAACAGTCACTCAAGGATAGACACTCCTTCCGGTTACGTGATGGCGCCTGTGTTTGGCTTTGCCTCTCGTCTCATCTTGGTTTGTTTGTTTACAGCGCTATATTGCTACTAAGTTTGTCAACAAATGTTGTGTCTGCTGCATGGGTGTACGATCGCCAAACAATGCTGTTGATCCGATCCTCCATGGCGGAATGTGGTGTCGGATGTACCTGGATTGGTACAGGCGAGATTGCAGCCCCGTTCGGACGTCCGACTGCAACTGCTGTCTGTATGCAGCATGGAGAGGGCCTAATACGACCTACAAATAGTCGGCGGAGAAAGCGAGGAAAAAGGACAGGGAGGCAGTTTCATCTAAAAAAACTCTTCAAGCTGGGGGTCTTGGACTGCGACTCCAGACCTTCATGTCTTCGTCCGGTCTTCCCTGACGTCCCCAGGGCTCTGGTCCCGGTGCACTGGAGAAACCCTATCACGGGTCGCGGTGTGTGTTCGGTGCATCTGAGGTCGCTGCCGCGAGCCTCTATCTCTGCTTCGGGTGTTCCTGCACCGCTCAGGATGGGTCTGATAAATGCATGTTCAATTGCAAACAAGTCTCTTTTTTTCAGCGACTTATTTACTTCCAAAAACATGGACTTCATGTTGCTCACGGAGACTTGGCAACGGGATATGGAATACTATCACTTGAATGAGCTCTGTCCTGTGGATTGTAATTTTATCAGCACGTCAAGACTCACAGGCCGGGGTGGAGGTCTTGCTGTGGTGTTTAAAAAACGTTTTATCTGCCAGTCAGTGAGTGCTGACACGTACTCTTCTTTTGAACTACAGATGACGAAGGTTGGTCATTCAAATGCATTTTATTGTATCCTAGTTTACCGGCCACCTGGGCCAGTGGCCTCATTTCTTACTGACTTTTCTGATTTCCTATCATCTATTATTAAGCTGAACAGAGTGATTATTGTTGGCGACTTTTATATCCATGTGGATGATGATACTTGTAAAAATGCTTCTGAATTTGTAAATATTACTGAATCTTTTAACTTCACTCAGCATGTCTCTGGTCCTACGCACAGCAAGGGACATACACTCGATCTTGTTTTTTCTCATGGTGTAAACATTAATAATGTCTATATAGAAGATGTATTTGTTAGTGATCACAAATGCGTCTTATTTGATCTTATCTGTGATGAGGATCCTCTCCCTGCAAAACGAGTGTCTTGCTCACGTTTGATTAACCAGCTTACTGTTGACAGATTTTCAGCCGCATCAAGCTCGGTCCTTATTTCGAAAGACGTGGACGCCTGTGCACAGGCTTTTAATGATCACTGCACCTTGCTGTTGGACAAGGTGGCGCCTCTTAAAACTAGAGAAATTTCGGCTGTTAATACATCCTTGTGGATAAATGATGCCATTCGCAGCTTAAAGTGTGTTTGTCGGAGAACTGAGCGCTTATGGAAATCGACTCAGCTACAAGTCCACCGCCTGTATCTCAAAGAGCTTTTAATGGACTTAAACAAAATGATTAAGGTTGCTAGAGCCTCTTATTTCACAAATATGATATCTGCCAATAAAAGAAATCCTAAAGCTCTCTTTGAAACCATTAACAACATTGTTTCTCCTGCTACATGTATTGTCCCTGTGTTTTCAAATGTTGACTGCAACCACCTTCTGCTTCATTTTGTGGACAAGGTTAAAGCTGTCAGGGCAGGCATTGTTCCATCAGCAAAACCCCATATAGTTAAAGAGCACAGACCTTCAATACTGGACTCCTTCTGCCCCATTACCCTGAATGACATAATTAAATTAGTGGGCATGATGAAACCTTCTCAAAGCCCTGTTGATATTTTACCTACATCTTTGTTTTTAAAATCCATACAACGTCTTGGCCCATGTTTGGTTTCAATTTTAAACTTATCTCTTCAGCTGAGCCAGGTTCCTAGCTGTTTTAAGTATGCTGTTGTTCAGCCTATCTTGAAAAAGAACAATCTTGATGCAGCTTCATTCAGAAATTATAGGCCTATTTCTAAATTGCCATTTATTTCTATATAATTCTAGAAAAGGTTGTTGCGAACCAGCTAAATAATCTTTTGGATTCACATGAGATCTTTGATAAGTTTCAGTCTGGTTTTCGTAAAAAAACATTCAACTGAGACTGCCCTCCTTAGGGTCTCAAATTATATTTTGATGGCTGCTGATGGGGGTAAATGTTCTGTGCTGGTTTTATTAGATCTCAGTGCAGAATTTGATACTGTGGATCACTGCACTCTGATTGATAGACTGAAAACAACTGTGGGCATTACTGGATCAGCTCTGGATTGGTTTTCATCCTATCTTTCAGACCGGAGTTTCTCTGTGTCTGTTGGACCATATATGTCAGACTCTGCTCCTTTGTCATGTGGTGTGCCCCAAGGTTCTGTGCTCGGCCCCCTGCTGTTCAGTCTGTATATGCTTCCTCTTGGAAATATTATTGCTAGTTATGGAGAAATATCTTATTATTGTTATGCTGATGATATTCAGTTATATTTATCTTTTAGCCCTGATAGGCTGGACAAACTTTCCTTGTTGCACAATTGCTTAGCCTCCATTAATAAATGGATGGCAGACATTTTTTTGCAACTAAATTCAGACAAAACTGAGGTGCTGATTTTTGCTCCAGACAACATTGCTCCAAAGATTAGGCAGGTCATTGGGGCTCTACCATCCTCTGACGGTAATGTTGTGCGAAATTTAGTTTTAGCAGTCATGTTAGATCTGTGGTTCGTTCCTGTTTTTTCCATCTCAGGAACATCACTAAGATTAGATCTGTGGTTTCTAAAGAAGAGTTGGAGATGCTTGTTCATGCTTTTTTTCCCTCTCGTTTGGATTATTGCAATGTACTGTACACTTGTTTAAACACATCCTCCATGGACAAATTGCAAGTTGTACAGAATGCTGCAAGACTTTTGTCAAAGACCAACAGGAGATCACATATTACACCTGTGCTTAAGTCTCTTCATTGGCTTCCAATTGGTTTTAGAGTGCAGTTTAAAGTTTTAACCATTACTTACAGAGCCTTCCATGGTCAAGCTCCCTCTTATATCCAGGATCTACTGCATCAAGACCTTTTTACTGTTCCTAGAACACGTTTTAAAACAAGAGGTGATCGTGCTTTCTGTGTGGTTGCTCCAAGGCTCTGGAACTCTCTTCCATTAGCCTTGAGAGCCGTGGACTCTGTGGAGACTTTTAGAAAACACCTTAAGACACATCTTTTTAGACAAGTATTTAAAGCAGAACTTGGTAACTTTTTTAAATTAATAAAGCTGTCTAGAAATCATTTGGATAGTTAAACAACCTGTTCTGGTGATTTTGGTGACTTTCCTAGCTCCCCCCAGCGTTCCAGGCGGAAAACCAACCTTGCAACATGGGGACAACCGTCCCGGCAAAATGAAAATAGGAAGTCTCGTGAGAAGCGAGACGAGAACGAGTTCGAGCGAGAAACACGAACTGCTTTACGGGTTGATAATAGAATACAAAATGTACATGTCAATGTTCTATGATAATGTGTGTGATGTATTACCCACCTCGGTAGAAAGCTCCGCAAGTAAAGTTGGCCGGCTCTGATAATAACAAATGCACGTGAGCAGCGGTAGAACGGAGGAGAAGGGTGCCGCAAGTGAGTTTTTTTTACGATAGTGTTGTGAAATATACGGTCCACAGCTGTAGGGGGAGCTCGTGGGGAAAACATGCGACAAAAAAAAAGGGAAAATCATGCGAAGTAGACTAGATGTTGCCTAATTCTGCTTTAACTAGCGATATAGCTTTGTTTGTTATGTGTTTCTCTGCTTTTTTATTTGTTTTATTATTTCTGTTTTTTACTGTTTTTTTACTGTGTGAAGCACTTTGTGACCCTTCTTGTCTGTGAAAGGTGCTATATAAATAAAGTTTACTTACTTACTTACTAATTGTTAAAAGCGTTATATAAATGAAGGTGACTTGACTTGAGGTGTGCCATATCGTTTCGACCGTCCGGGGGTGGAGTCTTCATTCACCCGGGGGAGTTCAGCTGCATGTCTGCTCCTTCGTTTAAGGACTGAACTACTCTCTCTGAGCTGAGGTTTATCTGAGGGAGAAGACGGCTCGCCAATCTGTGCAGAGGGCGAGACCTGAGACCTCCTTGGTTGTTTATAAAGGCAACCACCGTCCTGTTGTCCGATCGGACTAGGACATGATGACCCGAGAGGAACTCCTTGAAGGCGAGCACTACCACCATCATTTATAGGAGGTTGTTGTGCCAATTTGACATAGAATTGACACAATTTGCCCATGACCCGAAGGCTATCTTGCTGTCCCAGCCTATAAAGGAGCTTAGTGTAGCTCTTTTCTTCAGCGCCGTCTACTGTAGAGAGAGCGGCTGAAGAAGAAGAGTGGACGTGCGCCACTCTTTAGTGAGTTCCTGGTGGACCTCCGGGAAGAAAGGTGCTGGATTTGTCGAGTCTTCAGCGGACGGGCTCTTCTGGGGTCGACCAGTCTAAGCTGAGCTCCTCGATGGCCTTCGTGAGGACTCGCATTAGTTCAGTGTCTAAGCGAAGGATGTTCAGTGTGTAGTGTGCATCACTGGAGTTCACACACTCTTCAGATTCAGAGGCGGCCAGAGACATCGAATCCAGTTCTTCCTCGAATCCGCCGAATAAGACCAAGCCATTCTTCGCGGGCTGAAATGCCATTTGTCTGTGAAATTCACAGACCTGAACCAATCAGGCTTCAGAATTCAGAGAAAACAGGATACCAGCTGAAAAGATTTGTAGAACAATGCATTCTAATGTTCTCAGAACATTTTCGGACAAAAGAATTCTAGCTGGGTTTTCCCCATAAGCGTCAGACAACAGACGCAATGTGAATCAACCGTATCGAGTATTACACAGACCTGCAATAATTAAATGTCAAATTACACAAATACTTTATGCATTTAATATCACTTTATTAAGAATGTCTTTGCTGCTGACCTTTAATAATCCAATTCAACCTATAGGAATAAGCCAAAATGACGTTGGATAATTTTTTTTATAGCTGAAGTAAGCGAGTTTAACTTTCTTCTCCTGCATCCTATTCTTCTGTGATCCAGAATGGAAGCAAATCAAGGGTTTGTTTGAGCGGCGCCCTCTACTGTACAGGCGCCAGTTTGCATTTCCTTCAGCCTGAGGCTCATTCATTTCACTTTTCGTTTGAAAGGGCCTTTACATTTGCCAAAAATAGAACTTTTGTTTATAGATCATTATTACTTTGTGTGTGTGTGTGTGTGTGTGTGTGTGTGTGTGTGTGTGTGTGTGTGTGTGTGTGTGTGTGTGTGTGTGTGTGTGTGTGTGTGTGTGTGTGTGTGTGTGTGTGTGTGTGTGTGTGTGTGTGTGTGTGTGTGTGTGTGTGTGTGTGTGTGTGTGTGTGTGTCTCGTCCAGTGGCCCAGCTGGCTCTTTTCTCTGGCTGTGTGGTCTTAGCGGACATGATTCCTCCTGTTTGAAGGGATTCAGAGATCTAAAGGTCATTAGTATTCTAAAGATTGATTTTCTGAGCTGATCTATAACAGCAATGATCTGTGTCTGCCACATTCAGCTGAGATGAACAGAATAATCTCTTTCTCGCTGGTCTCTTTCTTTTTAATTAATAACATAACAATAACAATATAGTTTAATAATAACATATATAATTTCTTTGTGTGAACCATCAGTGTGAGATTGAATGAACTGGTAACACTTTAAAATCTAAGGTTCTTGTTAACTTGTTAACAGTAAGCATGAAATAACAATGAAAAATGTATGTTCTTAAATTAACTATTGTTCTAAAGAATCTAGTTAAAGGGTTAGTTCACCCAAAAAATTTAATTCTGTCGTTAATTACTCAACCTCATGTTATCCCAAAACCGTAACACCTTCATTCATCTTCGAAACACAAATTAAGATCTTTTTAATAGAGCTTTTTGTCCCTCATTTACAGTCTAAGCAACACTCCGATGTCATTAAATAGTTCTGAAGATGAAAGAAACGAAAATCGTACAGGTTTGGAACGACATAAGGGAGAGTAGGCTAAATTATAACAGAATTTTCATTGTTGGGTGAACTATCCTTTAAAGTGCATTTCAACATTTACTAAAATCAAAAATCTGTTAATATTGTTAAGCTAGAACTGAGCTAACATGAACTAAACAATGAACAGTTGTATTCACTAACACTGACAAACTGTAACACATATATTGCTCCCTAATGTTAGTTAATGCATTAACTTATGTTAACAAATGGGACATTGTAAAGTTGTTGTTTTTACCACTTTTACTTTTTACAAATCTCCAAATCGTTGACATAGGACTAGGCTACTGAGGGTGATCTGATCAATGATTGTAACTTGTAACTGTAATTCTCAGCTTGTCCACTTGTGGCGAGTGCGCTCTTGCAGACTAGTTAATGGTCAACGAATGGCTTTTCTGAGTGATTGTTTACTAGATGTTTTACTGACCGTTTATTTGCACTGATTGAGTGATTACTTGAGAGACATGTACGGATTTGGGTGAGTTGGACTGTATCTTTCAACATATTTCAACATGTTCATCTTTGTTTATTTCGCTCTGTAACTAGAGGTAATCGCGTTCACTTGCTTATACGAGGCGCTAGTCTCTCGGCGCGCCACATTAAAGAGCGGCAAAACTGTGTTTATTCTTTGAATTTTTTGATAAAATGGACAGAATTTGAAAGCTGAGACATTGTTTCATATAAAAAGCAATAAAGCACAAAGCTTATTGGATTTATTGGGTCTTATCTTGCTTTCATGAATGTTTCATGTGAATGTTTTCATCAAAAACCTTAATTTCTTTTCGACTGAAGAAAGAAAGACATCTTGGATGACATGGGGGTGAGTAAATTATCAGCAAAAGTTTTTTTTAAAAGTGAACTAATCTTTAAGGGGAAACAGAGACGTTTTTCCTTTGCGTTTTCCATGTACAGACGACTCCATTGTCAAAACGTTCCTCATTCACACGGATCCAGAACGACTAAAAACACTGTATTCTGCTGCCAGGCCATAGATGGTGATTGACTGAACAAGTAATAGGCATGTGCATGATGTTATGGTTATTAAAAACTTGCACTTTGAAACCCGTTTTCAAAAGTTTGCGTTTTTCAGGCACACACTGTCGTGTAAATTAACGGCCAAAAAGCATAAAAAGCTTTATGGTTTTAGTTGAAAAAATGTCGTGTAAACAAGCAGCCCCCAAAACTGAAAGGGTAAAGATGAAACCAAGAACAAAAACAAGACAATAGACATAACCCTGACAGTTTAAAGTACATTTATTTAAAATCATCATTACGTTTTAATAATCATTTTGTCATGCTGTTAAGAAGTACACTTATTTTGATTTGTTGACTAACATACTAAAGCACATATAAAGTAGGCCTACTTGATTATAATTTTAACTGTAGTGTGTTATTCAATATTACATTTAAAGTTACTATTTTAAATGGATTAAATTGTGATTTTTATCATTAAAATGTGAAATTAAAAATATATTTAAATACACAACAAAGTATTGTCATTTTAGTTTACCATAAACGTTTATCATAAATATCTGTCTGTACATTCAGCAGAACAACCATTCTTCAAAGACAATAGAAGTATAAAATTACATATAAAGATTTGCTTAAGTCGTACAAAAAAGCACTTAATATTTCAGCTACTTGCATTTAATTAATATACATTTTTCAATATTATACTTTTTTATTTAATTTAAGCTTACATTAAGGTTTTGAAAAAATTAATTTCACATTTAAGTATATTCTTTTAATGTGATATTTTCGTAATCGGTGCTCTTTTTAAAAGTTAGCTGAAGTCTACTTCTTTCTCTCAAGGGCTGTAGGCCGCCTGTAAAACAACTTTATTTTAGTCTATAATGCAATGCATTATAAATCACTGTAATCTAGCAGAATTTTACCCTAATGACACTGAAGCTTTATAAAACAATCCAGAAGCTCATAAATGAGTCTCCACAACTCTGAGTAAAACAGAGAGACAGCAAGAGAACAGAGACGAGGCCGTTTTCTCGTATAGACATGAAAGATTCCCCTAGGAGCGATCAAATGTGTTTTTGACTGGAAACTAGAAATACTCAGGCATAATAATACGAATATCACAGAGTGAATCATCAAGCCAATCGATGCGCTCAGTTCATTAAGCTTGAGCTCACCCAGGTGAAAAGAGAAAATGACCTGGAGAGGCAGTCACATGACCTGTGTGTGTGGTTGTGTGTGTGTGTGTGTGTGTGTGTGTGTGTGTGTGTGTGTGTGTGGTGTGTGTGTTGTGTGTGTGTGTGTGTGATGACAGCAGAGAGAATATAAACTTTGTACAGTATAAAAACCATTACGTCTATGGAGAGTCCCCAAAAAGATAGTAAACCAGACTGTGTGTGTGTGTGTTGTGTGTGTGTGTGTGTGTGTGTGTGTGGGAATGCGTTTGACGGCAGGAGCCGAGCGATGATTGGTTTACAGATGTGCACTTCCCTTCTGGTCTCCAAGGTGAGCTGGATTTACGACGGTGGAGTTTGATGGGAGAATTCTTCGCTGTTTAATCTCAGCCACTGCAGGATGATTAGAAAAACCCAGATAATGGAAGACGCGTGACCTCTGCGGATCTCAAGGGCGTATGATCGCATTAACACAGAAGTGCATGGAGATGGCTCTTCTGAAGACATCTGCGAAGGATAGGGAATCAGAACCACGCCTGACACGAACACACGTTTCAAATCCACATTCATGTCGTAATTGTAATTACCCAACACTTCAGCGGCGGCTTCTTCAAACACACAGATTGGCTTTGCACTGAACCCTGGGTAGCGAGACCAGGTGTCATTAACATGTCAGTCACAGTAATAACCTGTCGAGCTTCTCTGATTTTTAATGGCCTGACCTAATGTCAGAGAGACAGCCTGAGGTGTGTGTGCGTGTGTGTGTGTGTGTGTGTGTGTGAGCCCTGTGCTGCAGAATGTCAGCAGCAGATGCCAAACTCAGCAAGTTCCGGAATGCTCAATTAGTCGCTTTTATAGGCCCCATTAATAAGCATTAATTTCTCTCCCCAGATATGAGCAAGGCAGTCTGCTCAGGGCCGTTTGGCAGAAACACTGAGCTCTCACACAGACGTACTCTAAATCCTTCAATACCTCCAATAGTTCAAAGGCCACCGCAAAACTGCCTCACGTCGGTGAAACGAAGAACGTGTCATAGAGCTGTTAAGAAAGGAGAACTGGCCAGTTGTTGCGTCTGAAGATCTCTGGAGTGAGCGGGTCTCATGATTATGACTCAGGGCTGGTAATGCAAACGCTGATTTGATCCCATGTGGTGTTGAACTGTGAACAAGAGAGAACAATTGCTGTTATGTTGACCACGAGAAACTTGATTTTACAAGACTTTAGAATGGAAATAACTCTGAGAAGGAGTTTATACTGTGCTGTAATAATATGGTTCAAAGCCTATTTAGATGGTGTTTAATGACACACAACGTTAAAAAAAAATTGGGGTCGTCAAGTTTTTTCACGTTTTATGCTCTCCAAGCCTGCAATTATTTGATAAAAATGTATTTTATTTTAATATTTTAGCTTCATTACTCCAGTCTTCAGTGTCACATGATCCTTCAGAAATCACTATAATATGATGATTTGATGATCAAGAAACATTTCTGATTATTTTCAATGATGAAAACAGTTTTTTAACCTTCTTCAGGATTCTTTAAATGAATAGAAGGTAAAATAAAAACATAATTTATATATGCTGGTCCTTTACATGCAGTCTGCAAGCAATCATAAATAATACAATTATGGTAGCATATATATAGAATTGTATGGTGCATGGCCCAGGTAATGCGCATGTGTAAAGGTCCTTGCACACTGAGTCTGAAATTTTCAGACGTTAAAAAATAAATACGACCTCACGTTGTGTCAATTACGTTTACACACTGCCTCTGAAACTTTCATCCGTCATAAAAAATTTGTGAGTTTTCCGCATCCGTAGCAAGCGTTTTGAAAAGTGTTTTGACAATTCAGAGCCACTGAATGACGAGTACGAAAAAACACATGAAAATTTCGGACTCAGTGTGCAAGGACCTTAAAGGATTATTCACTTTTAAAAAACTTTTGCTGATAATTTACTCACCTCCATGTCATCCAAGATGTCCTTTCTTTCTTCAGTCGAAAAGAAATTAAGGTTTTTGATGAAAACATTCCAGGATTTTTCTCCATATAATGGACTTCAATGGGACCCAAACGGTTCAAGGTCCAAATGACAGTTTCAGTGCAGCTTCAGTGCAGTGCAACACTATGTAACATTTTTTACCTTAAAATAAAAATAAAAAGTTTCCAAAATCTTATCAGTGGTTCATCAAGTCGTAACAGGGTGAAAGCGAGCGAGTGTGCGTGCGACGGTAGGCTAAATTATTTACGACAGCGGTAATGGACAATTTTGTTTCCAACCAGTAGGGCGACCGAAGAGGAAAAGTTACATGGTGTTGCTTTAAGCATACCAGACGATGAATAAGGGTCTTATCTAGCGAAACGATCGCTCATTTCAAAAATAAATAAAAAAGTTTAAGTTTTATAAGCACAAATGCTCGCCTTGCTCTGTTCTGTAATGCACGTTTTGTGACGTCACTTAATACGCAAGGTCTCACAGAACAGAGCAAGGCGAGCATTTGTGCTTATAAAACGTAAACTTTTTTATTTATTTTTAAATGAGCGATGGTTTCGCTAGATAAGACTCTTATTCATCGTCTGGTGTCGTTTAAAGCCCTTTGAAGCTGCACTGAAACTGTCATTTGGACCTTGACCGTTTGGGTCCCATTAAAGTACATTATATGGGAGAAAAATCCTGGAATGTTTTCATCAAAAACCTTAATTTCTTTTCGACTGAAGAAAGACAGACATGGACATCTTGGATGACATGGGGGTGAGTACATTATCAGCAAAAGTTTTTTAAAAGTGAACTAATCCTTTAACTAGAAACTCAATTGGCTCCTTCCACTGAAAGGCAGGACTTCCACCCCTAGAGCTGCCGTATCTGTTCACGACCGACACATGGCTTTAGTTTCGTTTCTCAGAATCTTAAATCTTTGTGTGAACCGGTGGCGGCAATCACTATGGAAACATGTCCGATTTGGCCCCATTGGCCTCTTACATCACATCTGATTCCTTCTAGTTTTATGGCTCTGTCTTTTCTGGCAACGTTTAAAGCCGACTCCCTTCACATTAATGCAAGCAGAATGGAGAACACGGGTGGTCCAGACATCATCAGTTCAGCGTCACCTCTTTTTAATCCGTCAGGCTGTCAGAACCTGCAATGGCGTGACCTCTCGTGACCTCTGAGCGTGAACACGCCGGACCACACTTTGTTGTTGATGGCAGGAAGGCTCACCTGCGATCGGCCACCGGCCAAGAAATCGCTCGTTCTGTGATCCACTACCTGGTCTGAGCACGCACACATGCACACGAGGTGTGCTCATACTAATCCCAAACAAATGTGGCGGTTCTGGGCTTTGTCAAAGCCACTTCACAGGCCTTTCATGAGCTCAGGTGAGTGCCCCATAAAGGCTTTTATTTCAAGCTTCAGGACAGATTTATGTAACAAGCAATTAGAAACATAGAAGGTCAGAAACTGCTGGGAGGCCTATATAGATGTATACACTGAAACAAAACTTGGTGTAGGGATTACTTTGGCACTATTGTCACTCAGAAATTGCTAGATCATTTCACAAATAATTACAAAGACAGAAAACTTAAAAAAAAAAAAAATTCTCAGTGTATAAACTGTGGAAAAGAGAAAGATCCTATTGGTCAAAAGCTAAAAATCTAGTGCACAAAAGTACCGTGGATTCATTTGTATGCATAAATACACCAAGCGCATTGATTTTCCACCTCTAAAATGGAAAACAGCAAGGAAACTTTTTAAATGAGATTCCCTACGCAATAATATTGAATAAATGAAAGCAATCTCTGTGTCAGACAGAGGTGATTTTTACAATAACATCTGTATTAGGAATAATGTCTGTATTTGGCAGAAGTGGAATATAATTAATCTGGTGGTAAATAAAAAGCGTCCGCTCCAGCGAAAAAATTAAACACCAATCAAAGTCCATTTCTATCCTCATAATTCCTGATTGTCAGCAACACCTTTCCGCACGTAGCATTTAGCCTGGTAACAAATCTCCGATTTTATTGACTGTCTCAATTTGTTGCCTTTCATATTTCATATTTATGGCTCTCCCCGACACAATCCTGTTTTTTAAATAGGTAACCGTGCCATTTCTGATATGCAGCATAATTTATTAGACGTGGAGGTATGAGAGTGCTGGTCTGAGACGCGGTCTAATTGATGGCAGGCGAGTCTGAGACTGTGCGAATCCTCGCAGAAAATCATCTCCCTCCTCCCGGCTCACTGTATCTATCTGTATTAAAGCACACGAGCCTGGGCCGCACTTCCCCCTCGCATAAGGTGAGCCATTAATCCCGGTTTAATTTTCTGAAACAAAAAAATCAAGGATGTAATTAGCTTCCTATAAAAGTGGCGGTCAGATTGGCTCAGTATTTTTAGAGCGAGGAGCTGCACTATAGACATGCTTTATGTTGGCCGAGAGGGCTGTAAGTTATGGCGTGTCAGGTTTCTATGCATTCTAATTGAATGGAGACTGCTTAATGGCTGTGGAAATTCAGCTGCCTGATGCTCTGCTCCCCGGAGAGCCGTTTCGCCGCTAACACTCCACGCCACCATTAAACCTCAAAATGGGCCGATTTCACACAAAAACAATAATAAAAACAGGATTGTGCTATTCAGGCAACTGCACATTCAACGCGAGTTAACACCGACAAGTAAAGCCAGAGACACATGGCGGCTGTCTGGCTACGGATAGTAATGCTAGCGCTTAGCCTATAGCTTTAGCAGCCTCGTGATGAATACAGCACAATGCACACATTTATCACGATTAATATTATGAGCAAAGTAATAGCATGTTCAGTGTCATCCATGTAAACCAAAGAAAACACAAACACTACCTGAAGTGTATCATAATGTGGTATTTTGGAAATTTGCTAATTCCATTGCGTTCTTTGAAATACCTTGTAAATGCCATGGTTTATCAATAGGGTAAGTATTCAGTGCATATGTATACATCACAGAATCACCATTAAAGAAATCATAACTGAACCATGGTCTTAACACTGTACTTTTTGTAAGTGAAAGAGTATGAAAAAGACAGCGAACTGGTTTGATTTCAAAGCCTTAAATGTGAATACCACTGCCATTATTGGCTAAAAACAAAGAAACAAACACATGTCTTATTAGATATTCCAAGAATCCAGTTGTGCTTCTGATTAAAATATCACTTACCCATACTCAAATGTAATATATTTACATATATATTAGCCCAAATATGTATGTTTGTATATGTATTACATTTTAACATATGACTTAATTATAAGACATAGACATAAACATAATCAAATATTTACTCACACACACAGTACCTATATATACTGTGTGTAAATATTTGTGTATATATAGCTATATATATATATATATATATATATATATATATATATATATATTGCACCAGTATATTGTATATGCACGTACTATACATTATAACTAAAAATCTGAGGAAAGTAACAATTGTCGAAAAAAAAACATGGAACTCGGTGTTGTTTTTAACAATATGAAAAGTCGTATTTAAATGAATTCACTGGAAAGACAATGTTTGTTCTAAAAGCAGAACTTACTATTATCTCTGAGTTATGCTATCCAGTCTCCTGATTAGTGTGTGTTTGATATGGTTTCTTAAAGCTTCTGCTGCTTCAGTGACTTCAGGCTGCAGGAATGGTTTACCATAACCTAATTTCAGTTTATAAGGCCATCCTAGCACTGCAGTCCTTTAAAAAGGAGATGGTTTTCGTCAAGCACAAATAGCCTACATTCTCCTTCTCAAATTGAATATTTCCTTAAATTGTATTCACCCTTATTAAACCTGTACACGTGTCTGTGTATTTTTGCATGTGCACCAGAGTGAGTCAGTGTGTGTGTGTGTGTGTGTGTGTGTGTGTGTGTGTGTGTGTGTGTGTGTGTGTGGAGGCACCACGCTGAGAATGAAGCAGATGGCAGCATACAGCTCTCATGTGACTACAAAACTGTTTTCCATTGATACTCCTAAAGCGGGAATCAAGGGGTTTCTCCTCACGTTCCTGTAAATCTCCTCCTGCAGCCAGAGGTTTCACACTCCTCGGCTTTATTTCAGATGGACAGCCGTAGTGAAGAGAGAGAGAGAAAGCATTTATGACACAGTTTTATCCCCTGTCCTCTGTCAGCAGCTGTGATAAGCAAAGCTAACATGCTCTAATTCCTGTAGATAGAATGACATTTTTTCAATTTGGCCTCAGAAACTGCCTCCATGATGAACGGCTGAGCGCCTCATTTCCTTAAACCATTTCTTCTTAACCTCTCCTGACAGTTTAGATATTGCCTACCTGGTAATTTGCTCGACAATAATTGTTAGGGAGCGATTTCCCTGTGCCTTTAACTGGCACTCTCACTTCCCTCTGTAGGTGACAAAACGCAATTACAGAAACGCGGATCCCAAGCAGCCAATGTCAGTGTCCCGCTGGCATTAATGGAGAACCCGCATCTCACAGACACGATTCCCCACAAATAAAACTTTAATTAAAAGATCTGAAGGCATTCTATTGATTAACGGTGATTAAAGCGTATACGGTTGGAGTTTTTTTTTTAGATGGATGTTTTGTCCCCCCTCGGATTTGCCTAATTGTCAGCGGTCTGTTTATTGATAAGACTCGCGTATGAATACAGATGCGAGGCCGTGCTGATGGAGAGATCATTTTGCGCGCGGCGCCGGACCAGCTGTTGCTGCGCGCCCCCGCTGGGACCGCGCGTTTCACAGCCACCCCGGGCGCGCGCCACGCTTAATGCGCACGGTAACATTTCCACAACCTCCCTCAACAACAGTATGAGTTTTACAACCCATCGTGGAGCGCACACTTAGTCTCACACATAAAACGTTAATCATCAGTCTAATTGCCGCAACTCTACTAATTTGGGTTGTAATCCTTCAGCGATTATATGTTATGCTCAATATCAGGTTTGTTCATTAATTAACAGGATTATTAACCTTTGCGTAGTGCCCATTTGGGATTTGGCCCCGCAATGTTGCCGTTGAAGTGCTGAAATGAGAAGAAAACAAGTAATTTACTCATAATCAGTGGCGCGGCGGTGGTGAGGCTCTCCGCAGGCTGATGATCCCGGGGAACGGTACAAATAACTGACATAGACTGGCCCGAGCTAAATTAGGATTCATAGTGGGCTGACATCTCGTTACGACGACGGGGGGAGGGCAAAATGATGCCTGTACAAGGCTAGCGAACACGAGGGATGCGGGAGAGAGACAGCGAAGGAGAGAGAGGTGCTATGTCAATGACAAAGCAGTAATTAGAACAAGGCCCAATCAAATCTTTGAAACCGGGACATGTGACCTCTGACCCCCGGGCAGCATGGGGTCAAAGGCTGCTGGAGGAAAAGGCCTGATGAGAAATGGCACTGATGTTAGGGGTGTTTGTGGGAGAGAGTGTATTGATTGTGATTTCGGAGAAGAGGAGGCTGTGGTTATACTCGCCTGTTCATACGTTTGCTGTTATCTTCCCATTATGGTTTAATACAAAATGGGAAAATAATGTAATTTTGCCTCAGACTATCTAAATAATAAAATGCTATGAGACATAATTTGTTGCATGGTATCGAAAAACATATTAACTTTTAAAGTCACCATGAAATTAAAGTTGACTTATTTTTCTGTGGAATATTGCCGTAATAATTATAATCGATTTATCCGTGCACATCAATATTTTTTAAAATTCACGATCCTCATGCTCTTTAATCAAAATAACTCTTGCAGCGACATCTCTTCTCTTCTCTGATGATGGGGGCGGGGCGACCTGTCAATCACACGAGATCCACCAATTGCAAATCACAACCATCCAATCAATTCCCCATGGACACAATCAACATTTGTTCTTGTGCAAAAAGGCATTTCACTCGGATATACGACACATTAGGGTAGAAAAGACTAAAACAACTCCTTCATATTGCTGACACAAAACACTCAAAGATATTGTGTCCACATTCAAATTCTGTCACTTTGTAGAAGCAGCCATTTAGACAGATGCCAATATGAATAGGTTGTGTGACATGTCTTCATTCTTAAAAAACATGAAAAAAATGGTATATGGTAAAAAAAAGGCTAAATTGAAAACATTATTTGGCAATAAGGATAAACATGGTTTATGTTGACATGTTTTGTGTGAATTATTGGCTGTAAGATTTTTTTTTTATTCATCAGACATTAAATGGTCCCTTTCCTGTTCAGTCTATATGCTGTATTGTAATAACTATATTGCATTTTGTTGGGCCTATATGCAGTTCATAGTAAAATTATTAGATTTCATATGCTTTTTAGGATATTTTGTTTGTACTAAATGCTGGAATAACTAGTAAACTACTTCACAGCTCTGGACAGATTTGAAACACTAGGCATCATACACTTGCTGATATTGCAAATGGTTACAGAGAAAAACTGGGCATCACACACTAAATGATCATTAAAGGATAGCAGTCTTTCATATCATTTAATCCAAAGGCAACAAACTCTTGGAGATATATTGCTAGAACGCATGACTAATGAACACTAAAGTTGTTCTAAAATCATCTCAAAATATCAAACATGTTTAATATCTGACAACTGGATGGATTCATAACCTGAGACTAAAAAAGTCCATTGTCATTCGACAACAATTTGCAGAATGACTGTGACGTTCTGCATCTAGTGTCGTTGACTCCAATCCTCCTTCTCCAGCAAACTGGGTCAAAAATCTGGGTCAAAAGTCATGTACTGTATTATTCTTTTAAAGTCCTATTCGGACGGGACCAGTTTAACAGGGAGAGATGGGGTACAGTAATAATTACCAGAGCTTCTCTGTGATTTTAGTCCCGTCCAAATGTGCATCTCAGTAATCATTACGGATAATGTCATTGTCAGTAATGAGTACAGCGACTTTTACCTTCAGTAAAAAGGTCAGGAAAAATGACCTCAGCTAATGCTAATCCCGCGCGAATAGACCTGCTGTAAATGTACGTAAATATTTCGGCATTTCGCGTTTAAAAGTAGTTTTCCGTGGTTTTTCAAGTATGGATACGCTTGAAAAGGCATTCAGTTGCGTTCTAGACGCTGGGTCAAATCTGTGGTAAAACTCAAAGTTTTCCAAACGCCATTCAGATCAGAAAGAAGATCGAAAGCACTTTTAGAGGCACAAATATCTTTTAGCGTCAAGTAAGTGCCTATTACTAACACAATCCAATCTGAAGTTAATTAATACATCGTTCGACCAGACATAACTGTTTTATATTTATATAAATAAAATGTATGTTATATCAGGAAGCAAATACACACATGACGACAGGAGGGCGATGGCGATGCGCAAATCGAGTTACCTCTCCCACTTCTGCTAGTTTTACTGAGATCTCTTATCCCGTGCGAATTGGCCATGCATTAATAGTACAGACGTTCTGTGGTAAAATTACATTAGTCCATCCTTGTAGAGTTTATCCCGTCCGAATAGGGCTTAAGTCTATGGTTGGCAGGGCATTCAGGACGGGCTTCTGGAGGTTAGTCAAAAAGAGTCAGTCTGATATCCTAACCACTCTATATCTCTCACACACACACACACACACACACACACACACACACACACACACACACACACACACACACACACACCACACACACACACACACACACACACACACACACACACACAACACACACACACACACACACACACACACACACACACACCACACACACACACACACACACACACAGATGGTCCAATCAGCTGTAACTTAGCAACATCAGGTAATTGTGTGTGTATTGGTGGGTAGTGTGTGATGTGCTCGGGATAGATGGACAGATGTTATGATGGAGGCACTGCAGGGCTGCTGCAGTCTGTTTTCATTTCACAAAATAAAGATCCCTCAAAACCACTTTGACTCACTTCCAGCTTCAATTATAGGCTGTTAATTCTTCACCGAATGTAAGGTTGGAGCCTGATCTCTGATCTGAGAGCCATCCTCTCGACGTAAAGCCCAACCTTACTGCACTGTCCACAGTAACATACCGCATCTTCTGATGTGAGCCCGTGTGAAAAAGTACACTTTAGCATACTTAATAAAAATAATTACTTAAAAATATATATTTGCGAGAATATAAGTGTGAACTGAATTAAATTTTTTTGTTGTTATTTACAGTGAATCAAAATGTTTAAAACTATATTAAATGCAATTAGCGGAACTTTTGAGTGCTTTTTTGACCCACTTAAGTAAGACTTAAGGACATATTTATGTATAATTTCATGATAACTTCTACATATTGTAAAAGTGTATTGCCAAATTTACTGACAAGCATTTAGGTTAAATTAAAATGTCATTTATATTTAGTGCATTTAAAATGTTAACTTTAAATGTAATATTGCACACCACAGTTCAAATGACAATCCATACTTTGCATGTGATTTAGGATGTTAGTAAATGCATTAAAAATAAGTGTGTTGTACTTTTTAAAATTCACACTTCAAAGTAAACAGTAAATTTGGCTGCACTTTTATTTTACAGTGTCCTTGTTACATATGTTACATGTTCGTACCATAGTAATAACAGTCAATTACGCATAATTACATGCAACAAACCCTAAACCAAACCCTAATCCTATATGTTGCTACTTAAATGTATAATTACATTGTAACAATGACACCTTAAAATAAAGTGTAACCAAAACGTTTAATGTGACATTATTACAAAGTGTACTTTTTAAAACTGTACTTAAGTGTGTTAGGTACAAGTGCACATTTAATACAATTAAGCACACTATTTTCACAAGGGAAAACCACATGTTCGATACTATTCTCTAACATCCAATTAATGTAATAAAATAAGTTTTTGGTAACACTTTATTGGTAAAATACTTACTATAGTAATAATAGTAAAATAATGCATAATTACAAGTAACTAACCCTAAACCAAACCCTAACCCTAACCATAACCCTATAGAAAATAGCGTAATAACGTTTTTTTTTAAACTTGTCTTTTGTCTTTTTTTTACACATTACTTGTCTGTATTCCTCCAAAACTTGTCCGACCCTCTGATTGAATCCAACAATTAAAATGCAACTATAATTATTAAGTAATTCTTATGAAAAAAGTATAACACATATAGGGTCAACATTGCATTTAGACATTTCCAGAATGTTGTAATAGAATAGAAATAAATAGAAAATAAAACTTTACTTTGACCTCTTGAATTTGACCATTGATTATCTGAAATGCTGACCCCTCACTAGCCTATTTATTTATTAATTTGTAAGCGTTTCAGACCCTTTCTTGTTCTCCAGTCGTGGCAGTGCTTCAGCATGACACTGAGGACACCTGCTGCAAGCCCACAACATGCAAAGCAGAAGAGAGAAGCAAAGTGAGGAAAAAGTGAAATCAGAACGAATTACAAAGAAAGAGAAAGAGAGAGATAAGGTTAAAAATAGTTAGCGTCTGGCACAGTATGATTGAGCTTCCAGGGCTCTGAAAATTCACTCTAATTATTCAACGGTATCCCTCTGTCATCCTGGCCTCTGCATTCCTGCTCTGGCAAATCCGAGTCACTCCCACTATTATACATAATTCGGCTGCTTAATTGGCACGGATCGAGCAGAAAGTGGGCTGTGGAAAATCCTCTGAGACTCGCAGGGCCACATCTGAGTGGCTCCATCAGCGCGGCAGTCCCTGAGGTGAGAGAAGTCAGCAAATATTTCATCTGCCGGACTATCAAAGTGCTTCACCTCCGGAGCCTGATTCACTCTTCCACTGCGCGCGCGCGGATGCCAGAGCAAGTACTGACAGCATTATTTATAGCTGGAGAGGGAAGATGACGGATGTTAATGCCAGTGAGATTATGCGGTTGCTGCCATAACGATATGTTGGACTTGAGCGGAGAGGTTAACTTAACTAGTCATTTAAGTTATAAGTGGGCCACTGGCATGCGCCAAAGCAGCCTTCAGCCATTCCTCGTAGAGACACGGCGCGATACAAAGGCCAAAGAACGGCGAGACAAACTGTTTGTGTAACACATTAAAATAGATTCTAATGGCAGTCCCCAAAGACGCATACGTCTTATCTCAGATCTGGGGCTGTGAAAAGGTGCCAGGGAGCGAGTTTATTGCTAACCTTGGGCTCGTGAAGAGAGTCATTAAACAAAGGAAAAGTGTAACCTTGACCAGAGAGTGAGTCGCTATATATCTATACACACTTGCGCTCTCTAAAAACCTAAAAACAGGATGCGTGTCTCTTTTTAGAGAAGATAAGTTCTTGCGCTGCTTCATGATGTCATGATTACATTCGGTTCATCCGAATACAGATAAGAATACATTTTTAACACCTCACCCCTGTGATAGGGTTCACTGTCCCAAGATATCACATTTACTGCGGTGTCACGGGGCGCTGGTGTCGTGCTGAACGTTGTATTGGAAGAACTTGAAGATTTGGATGCGGGGACATGAATTTAACTTCTTTACTACATTGTTGGAGTTGAAGTTTATTCATTGTCATTTGAGTTTATAATGTTTGAAGCTATAATTAGTGTACAGAACATCTGCCCACCCAGTTTCTAGAATGAGTGTTTTACGTACTGCAGTTTTTTTTTTGTCAGCTTATGCCATACGTTTCTGTCAGACGCTGAACACCTTGCATTGCCTGCTAGTAGTTCATTATTATTAATGGTTAAACTTCTACCGTTTTACCAAAAAACAGTATAGTATTCTGTCAAATCATGTCAACTGAACACAAGCGCAAATGAGATCTTAGAGTGGGGTGGAGGGGAACATTTTCAGTAAATAACCTAAATTTCTGTTCTTCACACAAAACTATATGACATTAGATGGCTAGAATATTCCACAAAAAGACATATGGACCACATATATAGGGTTTTTTGGAACTATATGTTTAAAAGAAGAAAAGAAGTTTATGAGAATTGTGAAGTCCACAACACAGCTATAACATTAATTAATTTCTTTCAGAACGATTAATTTCATTTGATGAACGTTTGAAACCGATCAGAATCCACTTGACTTAAAAGCGCTCTTGTTCTTTGTAAAGAAAAATTATGAAAGCTATATAACAGCAGGTCTTTTCTTTAAAAAGTCTAAAATCTGCCATATGAGCAGTTTTCCTCTGTGTAGATCTCTCCTGAATCCTGAGATGCCTGACGATAAGCCAGAGGAACATGTGTAAGCATTCTTTAGCTCTGTTCGTTTGGATTGACACAGAGAGGCATACAGCTGTGATTTCTACTAAAGATTGGGCTGCTGCTGATCATGTGGCTACAGGTACAATAAATCCATCAAATCAGCAGATCACAGAGGGATTACAGGTAAACCACAGACATGAGTTGTGGCTGCTTCTACACACCATCACACATCCCTAAAGACACACAATGAAAGTGAAAATACAGTGTTGTTAAAGTGCATTTTTATTTTGGTTTATTGAAAATCATTTCTGTTTCTGGTTAAAAATAGCTTCATTTCAGTTACACAGGGTTATCATTGTGATGAAAAGTCAAGTTTTTGCTTAGGCTGAGGAATGATACATAATTAATATGATTTTACCTCTTTACTTAAAGGGGACCAATTGACCCTTCGCAAAGACCCGCCCCCCCTTAGTTACTGTCGCTATGTCCGACAAGCTACGCAGCTCTCACGCTCTCACCATGTTCTCACGCAGTGAAAAACACATCGCGGAGCAGAGTGAAGACTGACAACACGCGGACAGACAGGACAGACCAGGTTACTTTTCGGTTACTTTTGATATTAAACATATTAAACAAAGTCTCAGCTTTCAAATGTGGTCATTTTTTGAAAGAAATTTAAACAATAAATACCGTTTTGTGGCTCTTTAATGTGCCGTGACAGATCGCTGTAGAGCATCCGTTAAAGCTGCTCGTGATCCGATCATCTCTTCCTTCTAGTTCATTTATAGCATCAAATAAACATGAACGAACATAAGAAGTAATGTTGTTTTAACCGCGGAAAGGCGTCAGTATATTCATTTTACCAAGTTCAAATCCTCCCATGTTAATCCACTATCTCTACTGGCTGCTTTTTCGGACAAAATGGCGGATGGCGAAGTATGATTAGTTAGAACACCTGTCAATCAAGCTCCACGCGAAGGGTCAATTATGCCTTTTTAAGATATATAAAATAAGACTCTGATGTCCCTGGAGTGTGCATGTGAAGTTTTATCTCAAAATACCCCAAAGATAATTTTTTATAGCATGCTAAAATTGCCACTTTTTTGGGGTGAGCAACAACACGCCATTTTTGTGTGTGTCCCTTTAAATGCAAATGAGCTGCTGCCTCTGGGAGAAGAGGGCGGAGCATCAAGAGCTCTTGGTCCGCTGTCAGGACGCACTGACTGAAACTCTCAGTAGTGGTGTTCAGTTCAAACCGACGTCGGACAGTAATGCCTAGAGTCAGAGAATATGTGCTGCATGGAGATAGAACAGGTATAGTTTAGTTTAATTACGGTTATGTTGCCAACCTTCCTTTTATCTATAGACCCTTTTACTGTTTGTACACAATGATGACGTGGCAACGTATGCGCGCGCATATCGGCAACGGAAGTATGGCGAGAATCAGTCCATATAAAGTGGGCGCGATAGACGCAAGCATTTTTTTTATTATATCCTCGCTCCAATCAACATGTTTAATCGTCTGCAGCCACAGGCGCCGCCGGTTCTTCTGAAACGGCCGTGATCCCGTCGGAATCCTATAAAACTTAAGCCCCTTGGTGGAATATCGATTAGTGCAAACGTAAACACAACAACCAGACATTTTGATGCTGGGAAACTGTTTTGATAAACTTTCGGAGTTGCTAACACGTTAGAGCCAGTGGGAAACAACACCACTTCCGTTGCCAAAATGCGTGCGCAACTCTTTGATCACGTGGGCTGTAAAAGGGTCTATTACAAGCCTGCTGTGGCGGACGATGCAGACCCTGTCCGATTGATGGCCAGAACATTACTGATGAGTTTTATGAAGTTCATTGTAAATCACACAAAACATAAAGTATCCATTGTCATTCCAGGAAATCACTTTAAGAGCTGAATAAACAGTACAAGAAGTGCACATTAAAGTCTTATCCATAAACTCTGTCTCTCCTTTGCATTATCAACATACACCGTAAATTACACAGAAACGCTTGTTACAACTAACAGTAAATAAATATTTACAGACCTGATGTCTTTTCGGGGGTGCTTAACAAATTGTTAAACTTTATATCTGTAAAACAGAATCCTGTTCTGTCCAATGGAGATGTCTTGAAGTGGGGTGATCAGTGTTTTCTTGACTGTTTTACACAATGTCCACAGCTATTTCCATCAACTACACATCAACAGCGAGTCCTGTAGAGCAGTGTTTCCCAACCCTGTTCCTGGAGGCACACCAACAGTACACATTTTCCAACTGTTCCTAATCAATCACACCTGAATCAACTCATCAGCTCATTAGTAGAGACTCCAAGACCAGAAATATATGGGTCAGATAAGGGGAGACATTCAAAATGTGACCTGTTGGTGTGCCTCCAGGAGCAGGGTTGGGAAACACTGCTGTAGAGCGACAGTCAGTGGTCATCCCATTATGCTACACCTACTATTTAAGATGTCTTCTGTCCCAATAGAGCCTCACCTCATTCCAATCGCTGTAGGCCTCATTCCAGGTGATCCAGTGCCCTGTGGTAAAATCTCTCTATACCTGAACAGAAGGCCATGGAGGAGTACGTGGAGGAAGCCCTGCAACAAGGCTACATCCACTCTTCAACTTCCCCTGCTGCTTACAGTTTATTCTGTGACCAAGAAAGACAGAGGCTTGCAGCCTTGCATTGATTACCGGGCTCTCAAAAAATCATGGTCAAGTTCTGTTACCCACTTCCCTGGGCATTGGATACGGGTCAAACCTACTCACCACATTCAATTTGCTAAAGTTCAAGCAAAATCTTATTCCATCCTTTTTAGGAACTAATATTATGGGGTTGTTCCATTCACAACTGGAGGGTTCTATAACTCCCAAGTTTTTGCATTTCCTTAATTTCCTCTTTCAACAAATGCAACAGTTTGTGTAGTACCCTGTATGGGTGTTGGTGGATCGGCTTGTTAGCTTTCAAATAGATATTTTGTTGAACAAGGTCCGTCTTACCAGGTGAGTTGAGAAACAGTCGGTGAGGGATGCTCTCCAGCAGTTGTCCGCTCTGCTCCTCCATCAGACAGCCCTCATCCTGATAAACAGGCAAGTATTGTGTGGCGAGAAGGACGAGGTCGAGGGACGTGAGAGAACAGTGTGAGGCCGGTGCGTGATTGATAATGAGCGACACCTGCGAGACGGACCGGTCTCGTATCTCTCACGGAGGAGCGACGACAGTGATGAACGAGAGAGGAAAAGGCCTGAACCTGTGTTTTGTTTTGTTTGTGTTTTATTGTGTGCCAGCAGTTGTCCGTGAGGGGCTGCTGGCTTTTACTTTCATTTTGTATTTGTTTTATTTTTATTAAAAGTGTTAAATGTTTGCCGGACCCGCCGCCTCCTCCATTTGAACCTTGCTACATATTGCTACACCAACTCCTTCTCCATATGTACAACCCTCACTATCAACCCTCAACCCTCACTAATTAACTGAACCAACTTTTCTCCTCACCTTGAATGAACCTTGCAATTTTGCCAATAACTTATTCTCCGATTTTGACTGGAGAAAAAGTTATTGGTCACCCGGCTGGAACACCCTTGCTCTGGCTTTGTAACAGTTTTACAGTTACATTTCGGTCCCATTAGCTTGCAGTAGGTGTATTAATTAATCCTGACACTAGGGGCGCTCTAGCCAGTGAGATGCCTAGTGGCATAAAAAGAGAAGAGAAGAAGTATGGAGTAGGAATTTGTAGAAAATGGGACTCCGCAGGGTAGTGTAATCAGCCCAGTCTTGTTTAATATAATGGTTAATAATATGTTTGATGAAGTAGGAAGTGGATTTCAGCGATCTTTGTTTGCGGATGATGGAGCATTGTGGAAAAGAGGCCGTAATCCAGGATATTTATTTAAACAAATGCAGTGTGCTTTGAATAAAGTGCAGGATTGGAGTGATAAGTGGGGTTTTAGACTATCATTGATAAAAACAAAGTATATGGTTTTTGGCAGGAAGAGGAATATAAATAGCCCAGGTCTTAAGTTGTATGGGGAACCTCTTGAGAGAGTTAGGGTTTTCAAGTTTCTTGGGGTTTGGGTAGACGAAAAGCTAACTTACAAAGAACATGTAAGTAGAATGGTGAATAAATGTGGAAAGGTTATTAATATTTTGAGGTGTTTGACGGGGTGCTCTTGGGGTGCAGATAGGAATCTTTTGATGATGATTTATAAAGCTATGATAAGATCAGTTTTTGATTATGGGTGTCTTGTATATGGATCAGCAGCTAGGTCCACGCTTAATAAGTTGGAAGTGGTTCAATCTAGGGCTTTGAGAATATGTATTGGGGCATTCCGAACAACGCCGATTCTGTCGCTGCTAGTGGAAGCAGGGGAGGTTCCGCTGAGGCTGAGACGTGAAAAATTGGCATTGAATTATCTAGTAAAAATTAAAAGCTTTGGATCAACTCTTCCTTCAGTTTCTTTGTTAGCAGAGTGTTGGGAGTTTAGTAAGGGTGAGAGTAGACTAAATAGGTACAGTGTTTTATATTCTGTTAAGACATATGCAGAAGAGCTTAAGCTCAATGAAAAGAATATGGTGCCTTCTGTTTACTGGCCACCTATCCCTCCTTGGTTACTACCTGAGGCTGATGTAGACATATCTATTAAAAATGTAATAAAGGAAGGAAATGTAGGAAATGTTGATCATTATGTACAAGCACATCTTAGGAAAGTATGGAATAGCTACATAGATATTTATACAGATGGATCTAGAGACCCTGAGAGTAAGAAAGTGGGTTTTGGTTTTTATGTTCCTCATTTTAATGTTAGACAGAGTTATAGATTGCCTGATGGTTTGTCAATCTTCACAGCTGAACTGGTAGCAATCATAGCGGCTTTGTGGTGGGTGGAAGAAGGTGGGGTGGAGAAAGCCATAATTTGCTCTGACTCACTATCTGGCTTGATGGGGATAGGAGGTGAGAGAGGTGGGGCTAGGTTGGATTTAGTCGGGGAGATTTTAATAAGGGTTCATAGATTAGAGAGGCGGGGATGTAGTGTGGGTTTCTTGTGGGTTCCAGCGCATGTGGGGGTTGAGGGGAATGAGGCTGCTGATGAGGCTGCCAGGGCAAGTTTAGTTAGGGAAAATGTGGAGGTGGAAGTGCCATTTGGCAGACTGGAGTGCCGTAGCATCATTAATGAAAGATTAACACAGCAATGGCAGTATGAGTGGAGTAAAAACGCTAGCGGGAGGAAGTTATATGATGTCAAACCATTAGTAAACCCTGGGAATATAATTACCTTTCCTCGGATGGATCAGATTAAATTGGCCAGATTAAGACTGGGTCATTGCGGATTGGCAAGTGGGCTATTTCTGGTGGGAAAACACAAGGATGGCAAGTGTGAAGTCTGTGGAGTTCAGGAATCTGTCAAACATGTCATCATGTTCTGCCCGAAATATGCTGAGGAAAGGAGACTGTTGTTCATTGGACTAAACGTTCTGGGAGTTGATATAATCTCTGTTAAATCTCTGATGGGTGATGGTCCTAATCAAACAGAGAGAGCGCTGGGATTATTTCATTTTCTGAAGACAGCGGGCATATATTGGAAAATATAGTCTAGTGGAGCCTTAATGTAGTCTGTCTATATCACCAGTGGGAGGCAGCAATGCACTAACAGTGCCTAGTCTGCCGGAAAGGAATAGAAGAAGAAGAAGTATGGAGTAGGAAGTATGTGTTAACCACATGGAGAAGCTTTCTCACTGATGCTGTCTTGCTGTGTATCCCTTATTTGAGGAACCTGAGGTTCTTAAGCTCAACTGTAAGTACTCTTATTTGGTACTTAATTTGTATATATGATGTTGGGTAAGGTTTATGTAAATATAGGATGAGTAAATGGGTTGATGGTGGCACTAAGTTAATTTGTTTGTTTGATGCAGAGGGTTCAACGTGCAGGGCTGAGCTAGAAGCTCAACTACCAATAGGACATCGGCCAAAAAAAAGGATTAACTGTCTTCGTTTTGTCCACAACATGGTTTTGCCGTCTATGATTCATTCACAAACTACAGTTCACATGATTGACAGCTACTTGGAATATCAGAGGTGACCTCGTCAACAGGGCACTTAAGTACTGTTTCATCTTACCTCTTCCCTTTAAGCTGAACTTTGAGTAGCCAAAGACACTGCTACAAAAGACTGAACGGTCCGATATTTTCCTTGCAAATGTATGACTATATGTACATAAGTTACTGACAGTATGTTGTTTTGTGTTGTAAATACACTTGGCTCATTGAAATGAGAAAGTCTCTGGTCCCTTAATTGTGTAGCATTAAAAGCAAGTGTTACATTAATGGCGCCCGAACAGGGACCTCAAAAAGAAAAAAAACAGAGCTTAATTGAATCTTGAAGAGAGACGTAAATTCTACTTTCAATGAGTCATGCCACATATGGGTTTTCACTGTGACTATGTGTTTGAGGGGTCAATGCATTGTAAGCAACTTTGGTGTTTAAAGCTAAGGTTACATTAAGGGTTTGTTAGTTGTAAAATGGCTGACATGCAAAGAGAGGCAGAGGGTGATGACCCTTTAAGCCCAGACTATTCTTCAGAAACTTTCACTAGGCATCGTGAGCCTGTCAAAGACCTCATTCATTCTCTCAGTAGTTTATATCTGGAAAATGAACAGGAAAATGTAGACCAAGAAGGTGATTTTGAAGATTCTCTGTTACCTCCTCCTCCTGAAAATGAAGAAGAGAGTTTAATAACTATGGTAATGGCCTCAAGGATGTATAAGATAGAAAATAGAGTGGAAGGTTTGGAAGGTACCTCTGATGTTCATTTTAAAGATATGCAACGCCAGTTGAATGAGCAAGGTAATCGGATGACCGCCATTGAAAGTCAGTTGCAACACCTATTAGATCTGCATAAAGACCATCAGACAGAGATGCAGAATTTAGAAAACTCACTATCTACCAAGTTTGAAGCTGGATAAAAGTCAACTTGGAAACCAAAGTCCAGGAGTTGGTAGACCGAGCTGATGCTACTAAAACGGAAAGACGTCAACTAGAAGGTCTAATGCTGGATTGGCCAACAGTATGCACGGATAATTTGGGACAGACTACTTTAATTCGCCACCGGATCCATACCATCGATGAAGTTCCTGTGCGCAAGAAAGCTTACCCTGTTTCCGGCTCTAAGCAAAAGTTCATAGACGAAGAAGTGGTAAATATGCTTAACAAAGGCATTATAAGGCCTTCTGTATCACCTTGGGCAGCACCAGTAGTCTTAGTGCCAAAGATGAATGGTAGTACCCCGCTTCTGTGTTGACTACCGAGCCTTAAATTCCAAGACTCCTCTTGATGGATTCCAATGCCACTGATTCAAGATATCCTAGAATCCCTGTATGGGGCAACCGTGTTCAGCACATTAGACCTTAAGTCTGGTTACTGGCAAGTAGGAATGGACGAAGACAGTGTACAAAAAACGGCTTTTGTCACCAAAAACAATCAGTTTGAATTTATTCGTCTTCCCTTTGGCCTCAAAAACGCTGCTGCAACCTTTCGAAGGCTAATGAACAATGTTCTGAGGGATTATTTAGGGAAGTTCTGTTTTGTATATCTTGATGACATTGTAATATATTCCAAAAACATTCAAGATCACTTCCAACATCTCAAACAACTTTTTGCAAAACTGGAAGCTTCAGGATTAACACTTAACCTCAAAAAGTGTTCCATGCTGCAAAAGACTATCACATATCTGGGACATGTCGTTTCAGAGGAAGGGGTCTGTACCGAAGCCGCTAAAGTCAAAGCAGTTCGTGATTTTCCTGTACCCAAGAATGTCAAGGAGGTACAAAGGTTTGTGGGTCTAGCCAGTTGGTACCATCGCTTCATTTCTCACTTTTCGGAGCGAGCAGCACCTTTACATGCACTAAAGGCTAAAGACACTGCTTGGGATTGGACCATTGAATGCCAGAATGCTTTTAATGATCTTAAAAATGCCCTCCAACAAGCACCAGTTTTAATGCCCCCTGACTTCACTAAGGATTTCAAAGTGCAAACTGATGCTAGTGAGATAGGTTTAGGAGCTGTTCTGACCCAAGAAGTTGATGGTTTAGAGCATGTTGTTGCTTATGCTTCAAGACTCGTACAGGGAGCGGAAAAATCGTACTCTACAGCAGAAAAAGAGTGTCTGGCTGTGGTGTGGGCTGTGGAAAAGTGGAGGCAGTATTTGGAGGGAAGGAACTTCGAAGTACTAACAGACCATTCAGCCCTGACTTGGGTATTCAATCAGCCAAAACCATCCTCCCGGTTGACCAGGTGGGCTTTAAGGCTACAAGGTTTTAACTTTACTGTTAAGTACCGTAAGGGATCATATAACGTTGTACCTGATGCCCTATCCCGAGGAATACCTGGGCAAGAGGTGATAGGTCACATTGCCCTATGTCAACCCACAAAACCAGATCCTAGTTTACCAGTCAGTTGGGATGAGATTGGGAAGGTCCAAAAACTTGATTCTTCTTTACAGTATTTGTGGGAGTCAGCCAAGCAACCCAACACTGATCACCGCATTGCTTATATAGTACAAAACGACTACTTGTTTTGCAGGGTACCCGACAAGCAACAAGGAAGCACCAGCCAGTTAATCATACCTGTGCCACTGAGGGAAGCGTTTTTGCAATTTGCTCATTCAAATCCATTAAGTGGACCTTACGCAGGCTACTGGACAATGTTTATTGGCCGGAGATTCGTAGGGATGTGTGGAGTTTCTGTACCCAATGTAAGACATGCCAAACCTACAACCCAAGAATATCTAAGCTATCTGGATTGTTGCAGTCAACCCCAGTAGTGGAGCCGGCTATATGCTTGGAGTAGATTTGATGGGTCTGTCACAGGTCGGGAGGGTCGACTGGGTCTACCCCCTCCCTTTAGAATGTACCACTGAGGAGCAGACCAGAAACCAGGCGGACAAGGAAAGTAAAATGTAACAGGCTTTATTGATTAAAAGAATTTGTATATCCTAATTAAAATTCCTCCTTCCTCCCCAGCATCCAGTGGCCGCCGGGACGTCGGCTGGACGACAGGCGGGGACTGGGTCCACTCAACCCCCTCGGACTCTTCGGGTGCCGAGGTTCTCGGCAATGGAGGGAACGCGGACCTGACCAGCAGGTAAGTGCTCTAAGCACGGCTTTCCTTCTCGGACTCTGAGCGGACTGTACTCTTCTCGACCTCACAAGTACAGAAGTTTACAGCGGTGAAGAGGAGCGTCGACTGGACAGCCGGTAGGTACTCCTGGTACGGTAGGTTCTTTCCTATGCAGGGGATGCAGAAAGCTTACGGCTGTGAAAGGGGCGTCGACTAGACAGCAGGTGGGTACTTCGAGCACGGTTGGTCCTTTCCTATACAGGGGGTGCAGGAAACTTAGGGCTGTGAAGGGGCGTCAACTAGACAGCAGGTAGGTACTTCGAGTCCGGTTGGTTCTTTCCTATACAGGGGATGCAGAAAGCTCACGGCTGTGAAAGGGGCGTCGACTAGACAGCAGGTGGGTACTTCGAGTACGGTTGGTTCTTTCCTATACAGGGGATGCAGGAAACTTAGGGCTGTGAAAGGGGCGTCGACTAGACAGCAGGTAGGTACTTCGAGTCCGGTTGGTTCTTTCCTATACAGGGGATGCAGAAAGCTCACGGCTGTGAAAGGGGCGTCGACTAGACAGCAGGTAGATACTTCGAGTCCGGTTGGTTCTTTCCTATACAGGGGATGCAGAAAGCTCACGGCTGTGAAAGGGGCGTCGACTAGACAGCAGGTAGGTACTTCGAGTCCGGTTGGTTCTTTCCTATACAGGGGATGCAGGAAGCTCACGGCTGTGAAAGGGGCGTCGACTAGACAGCAGGTGGGTACTTCGAGTACGGTTGGTCCTTTCCTATACAGGGGATGCGGAAAGCTTACGGCTGTGGAAGGAGCGTCGACTAGACAGCAGGTGGGTACTTCGAGTACGGTTGGTCCTCTCCTATACAGGGGATGCAGAAAGCTCACGGCTGTGAAAGGGGCGTCGACTAGACAGCAGGTAGGTACTTCGAGTCCGGTTGGTTCTTTCCTATACAGGGATGCAGAAAGCTCACGGCTGTGAAAGGGCCGTCGACTAGACAGCAGGTAGGTACTTCGAGTCCGGTTGGTTCTTTCCTATACAGGGGATGCAGAAAGCTCACGGCTGTGAAAGGGGCGTCGACTAGACAGCAGGTGGGTACTTCGAGTACGATTGGTCCTTTCCTATACAGGGGATGCAGAAAACTTAGGGCTGTGGAAGGAGCGTCGACTAGACAGCAGGTGGGTACTTCGAGTACGGTTGGTCCTTTCCTATACAGGGGATGCAGAAAGCTCACGGCTGTGAAAGGGGCGTCGACTAGACAGCAGGTAGGTACTTCGAGTCCGGTTGGTTCTTTCCTATACAGGGGATGCAGAAAGCTCACGGCTGTGAAAGGGGCGTCGACTAGACAGCAGGTAGGTACTTCGAGTCCGGTTGGTTCTTTCCTATACAGGGGATGCAGAAAGCTCACGGCTGTGAAAGGGGCGTCGACTAGACAGCAGGTGGGTACTTCGAGTACGGTTGGTCCTTTCCTATACAGGGGATGCGGAAAGCTTACGACAGTGTTGATAACACAGAATGCACAAGGCGTTCGATGGAGGACACTCAGAACAGCAGATCACTGGACTTCCTCCGTTCTCCAGACAACATCAATGATGAATCAGAACATCGCAAGCTTTAAATTCCACCGTCGCTTAATCTCTTCTTCAGCGGCTCCAAACTGCAACACAGGGCAAGGCCGATGGGCACGTGACAGAATTCGGTATAGTAAGCATGTAGTAGCTTCACTTTAAACACACACGGTGGGCACAGCATCAACTCACGTCACTCTCAACCACTCTGTGAAATATAAGGCCACAGCCCACCTCCTTGTTCTGAACAGCAGGGACAGTAAGACGGAAGAATATATAGCGATCTCACTCGTGCATCATAACAGCTGTCTTCTCATTACGGTGTCTAGACTCCGGTTCCTAGATCGCTTCTCTTCATATACAGTGTCTTGGTGTATAAATCACGTATCATACGGCCAGTAAAAGGTTTGCACTTATCTCTACCCAGGCAGGGGACTTGATGTTTCCAAGGCAGCTTCTCCTCTGCTTCTCTGTTCCACTCCACCCAATCTTTCGTAGCGGATTCCCTTCCGCGGATCGATCTCACCAGTCAATTTTGTCCCACAGAAACTCTCAGCCTTCCTCGACGGAACAAGGTCAGGACACAGCACCCGAAACCGAACACAGAACACTGCACTGAACTACCCTCTTGGTCTCCCAAAGCTTGGTCTTTATCTGTTTCAAGCCGCTGTGTGTCCCAATCACCAAACAGCCCCTTGATGCGCCGCACCTGCTGTCACTCTGTCATCAGCGGCTGCTGTTGCCATGGTAGCGACGCATATCAGGCTGACTGGGTGTTGCGTCGAGAGCGCTCCGGGCGGAAACATTCCTCCGTGGAATATATAGTTCCGCTGCTGGTTCGTCACCTTGTGACAGGTCCTTTCCCAAGAAGCCGACATTCCAATTAATTCTTATTAGTCTTTGTGGATTATTGCAGCAAGTGGGTAGAACTCTTTGCTCTACGGTCTTCAAAGACTCATCTGATAACCAACATTATGATCAAGGAAATGTTCACACGATGGGGAGCTCCGGCATACTTAGTTTCTGATCGTGGGCCACAGTTCACTGCCCAGCTACTCAATGATACCTGCAAACGATGGGGTGTAGTTCAAAAACTCACTACAGCTTATCATCCCCAGACCAACTTAACTGAGAGGGTCAACAGGACATTGAAAACGATGATAGCATCTTACGTCCATGACAATCATCGTGAGTGGGACAAGTGGATACCAGAATTCAGGTACGCTATCAATTCAGCATGGCAAGAGAGCACGGCTCTCACTCCGGCAGAGATTGCACTAGGACGCAAGTTAAAAGGCCCACTTGAACGGTTAATCCGTAAGCCGCCTAATCCTGATCATATAGCCTACAGCACTGTTGAGAGACAGAAAGTGCTTATGGACCAAGTGAGAGAAAAGACCGCCTAAGCCCAGGAAAGGCAAGGCAAATACTACAATAAACGTAGAAAGGCTGAATTCTTCGAGGAAGGAGATTTAGTTTGGATCCTTACTCACCCTCTGTCTCGTGCTGCTGACTATGTGATGGCCAAGTTAGCTCCAAAATGGAGAGGTCCTGCAAAAATCTTGAAAAGGGTTAATAATGTCAATTACAAGGTTGAAATGCTTGATAACCCGAACCAAAGTGATACTTACCATGTTGAAAAGCTAAAGAGATTTTTTGGGACTAATTGAAACTTATTTTTTTTTAGGGGTGGGATGTGTAACAGTTTTACAGTTACATTTCGGTCCCATTAGCTTGCAGTAGGTGTATTAATTAATCCTGACACTAGGGGCGCTCTAGCCAGTGAGATGCCTAGTGGCATAAAAAGAGAAGAGAAGAAGTATGGAGTAGGAAGTATGTGTTAACCAGATGGAGAAGCTTTCTCACTGATGCTGTCTTGCTATGTATCCCTTATTTGAGGAACCTGAGGTTCTTAAGCTCAACTGTAAGTACTCTTATTTGGTACTTAATTTGTATATATGATGTTGGGTAAGGTTTATGTAAATATAGGATGAGTAAATGGGTTGATGGTGGCACTAAGTTAATTTGTTTGTTTGATGCAGAGGGTTCAGCGTGCAGGGCTGAGCTAGAAGCTCAACTACCAATAGGACATCGCCAAAAAAAAGGATTAACTGTCTTCGTTTTGTCCACAACATCGTTTTGCCGTCTATGATTCATTCACAAACTACAGTTCACATGATTGACAGCTACTTGGAATATCAGAGGTGACCTCGTCAACAGGGCACTTAAGTACTGTTTCATCTTACCTCTTCCCTTTAAGCTGAACTTTGAGTAGCCAAAGACACTGCTACAAAAGACTGAACGGTCCGATATTTTCCTTGCAAATGTATGACTATATGTACATAAGTTACTGACTGTTTGTTGTTTTGTATTGTAAATACACTTGGCTCATTGAAATGAGAAAGTCTCTGGTCCCTTAATTGTGTAGCATTAAAAGCAAGTGTTACAGCTTTCTTGTCATACCACACTTTTTGTTTCCTTTGGGCTTGCTGTAAGTTCTCACGGGCAGTGGTAACTGCTTGCTGCAATTTTTCTCTCATCTGCAACACATGAAAGCAAATTTCGCTTACGTGACTTGTCGTTGATCTCCCAGCTGTCCTTCAGCATGTCCAGTGGACCACTCACTTTGAGAGCGAAAAGCAACTCGAAGGGTGGAAAATCTGTTGATGCTTGAGTCACTTCACGATAGGCGAATAACAGGTATGGTACCACTTGTCCCAATCTTTACCAGTGTCAGAGACAAATTTAGTCAACATGTTTTACAAAGTCTGATTAAAACCTTCCACTAGCCCATCAGTCTGGGGATGATAAGGAGTAGTGTGCACCCTTTTAATACCCAACAACCAGTGCTTTAAGTGGCCCAAAAGAGGTGCCGGTACTCTTATTATTATTATTATTATTATTATTATTATTTTATTATTATTTTATTTTTTGCTGACTCCGCTCCTTCCCTGAGGTAACAACAACTATATTAAAGGGGTTTTTATATACAGCAGTCAACAGACGACAACTGGGACAAATATTGAGCCCTGGCACTGTAGCCACATCAGCCCACATTACCCCCCACAGCCATGTGCATTTAAATGGTAGGCAGTTAGGGGGGTTGGGGGGCATGCTCCCCCGAGAAAATTTTGATTTCTCTGACCTACATATGTGCAATTTAAGACTTTTCAAGGCTCAAAAATGCATAATAAATGGCTTTAAAACCATGTCAGTGTGCATTAGATTATTTGTCAATACCTGCTCTCTCATCTTAATCTTTATTTTTCTCTCAGTCTCCTTATCCTGCCGTATTTTTTCCCCTCCTAAAGCTGAACCCTCCTAAAGCTGAACTTTGACAAAGTCTTTTCATTTTCGTCTGTGTCAGTGAAGAAATTAAGCATAGGCTCGCTCAACTGATGAGTTTTATGAATCATTTTCTTAGATAAGTTAATTACTTAAGGCTACCAGATCAGCATTGACAATAGGAACCTTCTACAAGCTTTGGAATTTGAGAAGTAATTTTAAATAATACAAATTATAGGCTACGTTTTCTGATGGAATTTTTTTGAAACAATTCCAAAGTTGATGGAATTGGCAGACGTTCCCTTAATAGGCACGCGCTGTGGAAACGCGTCAAAGCATTCTCAGGTATAAATGCAGCATTATTGCAAGTAGGTGATTTTGAACGAATATTTAATGTCGATAATGGTTACATAATGTTAAAACTAATCCTGCTATTGATCTAAGACTGCCGACCCGTGCCGAACAGTGGCAAGGGAAAAGAAATGTCCGCGAAATATCGAACCTAAAACTAACTTTACCGCGCTCAACCACTGTGAGTGCATTTCACGCATTCGTAGCTCGCGTTCAGCTGGGAGGAATGTAATGTATGGGTAATGTAGTCTCTGCTCTCGGTGGGACGAATTAGGACGCGTGCATTGTGAAGGGCGCTCTGAAAAGCGTCAGCGCAGCCAAAGGATTAAAACAGATGTGCAAATGAGCGTACCGGTACGCTAAAAGCACGTTCTGGGCGCACGGAGAGGTGGCGGTACGCTCAAGAGCTATATTTGGAAGTGGCGGTACTGAGTACCGGTGCGTACCGGCCCACTTAAAGCACTGCCAACAACTGATAAACCTGGTTCAGTATACGGCCCATGAAATGTGTGCCCTGATCAGTTAGCACTTTTTAGGAATGCCCACGTGTGAGAACAAAAGTAGTAGTGCATTTGCCACTTGCTTCGCTGTGACCTCTCTTAATTGATATGCTTCTGGGTATCTAGTAGCATAATCACAAATTACTAGGATGAATCTATTGCCCTTTTGACTCTTTTGCAGTGGACCAACAACATATACTGTACTCATATTCTCTCAAACGGTGTGCTAACTGCAGGGATAGGAACCAACGGCGCAATAGAAGGTGATTTGCCAGCGGTAATCTGACACTCCGGACATGTCCTACAGAAATCTTTTTCAGGAGCCTTGGAGCTGGGCAGAAACAGCGGAGACACAGGAGGCTTGGAGCTGGCTGAAACAGCGGAGACACAGGAGGCTTGGAGCTGGGCAGAAACAGTGGAGACACAGGAGGCTTGGAGCTGGGCAGAAACAGCGGAGACACAGGAGGCTTGGAGCTGGGCAGAAACAGCGGAGACACAGGAGGCTTGGAGCTGGGCAGAAACAGTGGAGACACAGGAGGCTTGGAGCTGGGCAGAAAGAGTGGAGACACAGGAGGCTTGGAGCTGGCAGAAACAGCGGAGACACAGGAGGCTTGGAGCTGGGCAGAAACAGCGGAGACACAGGAGGCTTGGAGCTGGGCAGAAACAGTGGAGACACAGGAGGCTTGGAGCTGGGCAGAAAAGGCAGAGACACAGGAGGCTTGGAGCTGGGCAGAAACAGCGGAGACACAGGAGCCTTGGAGCTGGGCAAGACCAGTGGCGACAGCAGAAATATCCTCATCGTATTCTACAGAGGTCAGCTGCAGCTCACCTTCAGTGGCGGGAGTGCGGGCGTGGCTCCAGTCCATGCCCTCGAACTCCACGAGTACAACCACTGGAATGCACGGTATTGCCTGCTCACTTTCCCGGATGAGACTTTCGCTTTGGGCTCATTCTCTGGGGCGATGGTGGGCTCAATGTTATTCTCTGGCTCTTCCATCACGGCAGGCTCGGGCTCTCTGTCTGCAGTGGACCATCGATGAGCAGGCGTGCCTTGGACTGCTCGTTCAGGCTGGAATTGTTGAGAGTTTACAGTATAGTGAGAAATGAGAGATAGCTCAAACCGCCTCAAATTGCATAGATCATGAAAAATGTATAGAAATTCTTATTCTTTCCAAAGAAATGTGACGTAAACGTGTTATTTTATCAATATTTTTCTACAGGTAAGCCTTTGGTCTTAATGGAGTTATTTTGGGCATTCTTGTGATCATAAATAAATGGAAGCAGGCGAATTAACTTGTCTTTTTATGTGAGATAATGATAAATACAAGTTTGATTCAAAATTGTTGATGTGCACTAATGGCACAAATTGATAAATTACTATCACTGTAACATTGTTTTATTGTAAATCATTGGTCACATATCGATTCTGAAGTCTTAAGTCTTTAAAGGTACAATATGTAGGTTTTCACAGACAGAGGTCGCATTTTTAAAACAATGACAAAGACAAAGCTTGATGACGCTATAAAGGAGAGTGGAACGATGGGAGATGTCGTTTTCACCATCCAGAGATGTATGGAATTCACAAATCATGTTCACGGATGAGGTAATTAATTAGATTTTGTATTACCTGTACGCTTGATCACACTATTGTATGCCATCATAATGAATTAGCTGCGAGGAATGTGAAATGTAATGCTATATTAGCCTAGTGTTACTGATGTGACTATTTGTCAAATGATTTGGTGGGTTAATGCTGCGCAGTTTTACACGTTTAAAACAATCATACTAAAAATAAATTGAAACGAACCCACAGTAATGGCTCAATATTTTTGTGCAACATATACAGATTTCATGTCATTGCCATAGACTTGGTCACCAGACTTGAATATATTTGTTTACCTGTCTATTAAAACACATGCGAGAGCAGAGTCTCTGTCAAGTCTAAGTTTGTCGCGAAGCTCTCTCCATCTCGAAACGCCCCGCCGATATTGACCCTTGTTTTATTTCTGTTTTTCCCAAAGCCTGCTAGCTTCAGTTGATTTACGTATACGTTTTTTTTTTTTTTTTTGTGGAATTTACATATTGTTCTTTTAAGTAAGACCAAATGTCATGTTCATTTTGCAATCTAGCAAGTTGTCAGTCAGCTAGGTTCCCCATGCTGGTGAAATGGTTGGGTTATGTGGCGTTGTTCTGGAGGCGTGTTAAAGACAGGTTTTAGGGTAGTGCTGAGGGTCTACTGGCCACAGTGGAAGCGCTGATTGATTTTGGCAAAGCGGCTTAAGGTACGAGGCTATTGGCGCCGCCCTGCACACTGTTAGCCCTAGCTCTGCACCTCTGATGGCCTGGGTAAGGTTAGGTACGCGGTGCAAACAACAGTGTAAAGGCTTGATTCCATCAGCTACTAGATGACACCCTTCACCCTTCACAGAAACACAGTGCCAATAGGAAACTGGTTCCGACGTAAATGGTAGTAACGAGACAGAATAAGAACGAATTTTTTTTTCCGAAAATAAGAACTTTTTTTTTACCGTCCCCTGGTATTTCGGTGTCAACTTGCGTGACGTCAGTGCCGCTACTCGGCACACTTGTTGAACTGATAGCGAGGGGATTAATGAAGATGCCGGAGATGCATAAATGCTCTAATTATGCGTCAGAACGCCCTCTGGGTGTACCGATTGTCTGAATCCCATATAGAATCACGCCAATCCATTGACTGATGATGCGGGCGACGCCCCGACGCCCTTACGTCGTCATATTATATTGGCGAGCGCCATCTGCTCCTCAGATTTGTCTGCCGAAAAAGGAAGCTTGTCGCCAGCGCGAGGAACTTGGCAGCGTCTTGTTCCCTATTCGGAGAACATAGGTTACACCAGTAACCAGAGACGTTCTCTTTCATAGGTTTACTCAAAGCTGCGTAGCTAAGACGCAGTGGGAACGAAATACCAAACTCGCCAAGCTAAGCGCTGCCGTAACTAGTACAACGACCATAACTTACATGACTGGTTCAAGCAGACAAAACATGGGAACCTGGAGCCATGTCGAGATTAGATTACCCTGGTAGTAATGTCTATTAATCTCCAGTATTATTACATTGTTTGATACAATATTGTTTTATTTGATATTATGTTAATGTGAATTTTTATTTTATATTGATTTATTTATTATTACCATATGTTACTTGTATTTATATTGTTTAAAGATTTAAGTTAATATTGTGTCCGGTTTGGACCTGTAAATCAAAGGGTATTATTTTTTGACAAATTGTGTGCGGTTTCATTTTCTTAAGTACTGGTTCAAGAACCGTTTAAGCACCGGAAGGAACCGTTTAAAAAAGTACAGAGTAGGTACTGGTATCGGATATAACCCAACCGATACCCAAACCTTTCCTGGGTCAACAACAAGATATCGCTAATATCAGCACATCTTGTCATAATAAAAGCAATCAGGTGCCAGTGTTCAGATCATGGCTGCATCCAAGATGTTTTATTTCTGGCTTTCTAAAACAATGTGTTCGTAATAGTGAGTTCATGCTCTGCGCAATGTGTTAGCAGCCTTAGACTGTTTGCGTTTACCTGTCCAACACCATGTCTACCCTTTACTTCACTCCATATATCGCTATTTCCTTCCACCCAGCATTGAAATCACCCAGAAGGGAAATCTTATCATTCGGTGAAGGGTGTCATCTAGTAGCTGATAGAATCAAGCCTTTACGTTGGTGTTTGATGGCAATGTGGGCACATATGCACTTAATAGAGTAGTATATGTGTCTTTGCTAGGGGAATTCGGAGGGTCACCAGTCTCTCACTTTTCTTTTCTTTTCTTTTCTTTTCTTTTCTTTTCTTTTCTTTTCTTTTCTTTTCTTTTCTTTTCTCACTTTTCTCTCACAATTCTTCTATTTCCAGTGGTCAAATTTAAGCATCTTAATGCTCTCTCTACTTTAGATCTCTAAATCTACTTCCAGTGCAGAAACAAATTTAATCTTGATCATATCAAATATTTACACTCCTAAGCATAATCAAACCATAACCAGGAAAAAACACACACACACCAATCACAAACAAATAAAGGCCCAGATGTAACACTACCAAGATCTCAATAACACCCCACATTCCCAACCCATTGTGTACAGGATACACTTATCTTTAAGCACAAACAAAAACTGTTCATCACAGACAGACGGTTGAATAAATATTACTGGAAAAGTGGAAAAGGAAAGAGAAAGACAACATTGTGATCGTTCACACGCAAATAATGACAGTTTTAAAGCCCACAAGAGGATGTGGATGAAGAAAGAGACAAATAAAAGTCAATGAACAGGACAGTCGAGATCAGAGGATCTTTATGAATGGGAGCATTTGTTTCCATCAGTTTCCGTCCCGTTTGGGTTAAATCACGTCAGAGCAGGAAATGCCTGAACAAGACAATATGCCAAATTGCAGCGTTTATACCCTTCTTCCTGCTGTAAAACAACGTGTGTGTGTGTGTGTGTGTGTGTGTGTGTGTGTGTGTGTGTGTGTGTGTGTGTGTGTGTGTGTGTGTGTGTGTGTGTGTGTGTGTGTGTGTGTGTTTTCACAGTGTTTTGGGAGAAAAAATTTGAGTTTCATGTTTCACTGCTTCTGTCCTACAAAAACAACACACACACACACACACACACACACACACACACACACACACACACACACACACACACACACACACACACACACACACACACACACACACACACACACACACAACACACGTTTGTTTTTGTGACTTATGAGGACATTCCATAGGCGTAATGGTTTTTATACTGGACAAACTATATATTCTATCCCCCTACACTGCCCCTGTCCCTAAACCTACCCCTTACAGGAGACATGCTGGATTTTAACATTTAAAAAAAAACATTGTTTTTTATGTTTTTTAAGCTGTTTGAAATATGAGGACGCATGCAATGTCCTCATATTTCACGTGTAAGTTGTAATACCAGTGTAATACCCATGTCATTATACACATGTGTGTCCTCATATATCACAAAAAACAAGCACACACACACACACACACACACACACACACACACACACACACACACACACACACACACACCACACACACACACACACACACACACACACGGTAAAGAACAACCCAGCCCTTATAACTGGACAGGACATTATGAGTGGACTTCTGAAGGTTTGAAGTAATAAAAATATGTAGTTAGTAAAACTTAAACCATGTTTACATAAAGAAAGTTGTACAACTCCCCCCAAAAAATAAATAGATCTTGCAATGTTTGCAATAGTGTCATCATAGTTTTGTGTAAAGCACTTTGTAAAAAAGAAACTATATCCACAAGAGGAACTGTCTTTTGATTTGTTTTCTAGTTTTTTTTCTGTGAATAATTAGTACTTCCTGCTCTGATCACAGCATCGGCATCTGAATCTGATTACAGTTTTTTACAGTCGCTAGGACACAGTTCTCAATACTTAGGTCACTTTTTCAAAACTCTTCACACAGTGAGCACAACAGAAGTATATGTGGGTTAAACTGTGGATCATTTATCATTGCTTTGGCACAAAATGCATTCAATGACTACATCTTTCAAATAACATTAATTCTTTTCTCACTTCGACACAACAACCGCCACAACTCTGTGTTCCTACAGGCCAATTTGCACATGCTTACATACTGTTCTCAAAACTGTTAAACTTAAGTTCAAAACAATAACATAATACAAAACTAAATAAGACAGCATTTTTGCCACATTTCTACAGTAATATTGTAATGAAATATATTTAGAATCTAAAAATTAAATGGTATAAAAACAATTGGACCAACCACAGCTGATTCCTATTGTATCTGTATCGGTGGATGGTGTATATACAAATTTGTATTCTTTGGAATTACTCCAAAAACATAAAATATAATAACTGCATGATGTCTGATTCATTCTAGTATTGCAGTGAATTCTAAACAGTAGAGAGGTAGAAGAAAGCAAGCATTTACATAGGAAAACATTGTATAAAGTTACCTGTTGTTAGTGTTTTTTATGTTATTGTTTTGTAGGTGCGTTTGTTAGCTGTCAACCTTTGCTAGTGTTCTGGAAGAATGTGTTGATTTTAGATATGTATGAAGTGATTTGGTAGTTTTAGTGCATTTTGAATGTGAAATGAGCTGCTGTGCCGAGCTGAAAGTTGGTTAGGAGAACTGTGTGAAGAGTTTTGAAAAAGTGACTTAAGTATTGAAAAATGGGTCCTAGCGACTGTAAAAAACTGTAAAAGCATCTGCTTAGTTTGTTCAGGGTTTTCTGTACAACTGTTTAGTAATAGTCTATTATTGCAACTTGACATCATGACTTTTGCGTAAACATACGCATTTATAAGCATTTTGAGCTATCTGCGTGTATGCGTGACTGCGTGTATATCTACGCCGTTATGTCCGAGTGATTCCGTGTGTATGTACACGCCGTTAAAAATCCAAGCGAAATAAAGCCAAATTTTGATATACATCTGGGGGAGCGATATTTTTCTTACTAGGATGGTAGGGAAAGACTCATAAATGGTATTAACCAGTGACGGGTAGGTTTAGGGACGGGGTTGGGGCAGGTCATATATTTACAGTAATGTAACGGCGTTCATAAACACGCTGAAAAGCGATTATGCGTGTTGATAGCACGCCAAAAATGGAAATACGAATTGGCGTGTCATACATACGCCCTTTCATGAGATCAGTCTGATTATTGTATAATTTATTTTAGATAACCCGACTGTAAAGCACATACAAACAGTGACTGGTGAACTTAAAGCAAACAGTGACTGGTGACTTTACATAGCCCCTTTCACACAGAGATTCCGGAAAATACACGGATAATTTGACCCGGCATTTGTCCCGGGATTGTTTGATTTCGGTTCATTCACACTGCCAGTGATTTGCCGGTATCTGTGAGTGCGTTCACACACAACCCGTTAATGTCCCGGAAAGCCGCGTGACGTCAGGATGAGACGTGTAACGTACGCGTCAAAAACATGTGCACGCGCGCACCTTTCCACAGGCGAACGATCGCAGCTTCGGCGCGGATTGTGAGGAGCTCCTGTATCTGCTTCATTCCAGTTTGCAGACATTTTTTCGTTCTTTCTTTGTTGATGACGAACACAAACTTTCTTCTAAGAGCAACAGAGTCGCGCGATGGCACATGCGTCATCACTTACACACCCCTTACGGCATTGGTTCTGGCTTTTGTTCACACAGCGCGCGTTCCGGGTCTGAACACGGCAATGTTACTAGGTCCTCAACCCGGGATCGATCCCGGCATCAATCCCGGGTCGTGTTTGCGTTCACACAGAAGGCGTTCTGGCAATTTGCCGGCAATTTGCCGGGTTCAAAGTGCTGTGTGAAAGGGGCTCATGACTATCTCTTAGGAGGTTCATAGTCCGAATGTGCTGTTTTAAGGGGTGGTCACATTATACTTTTCATTCCATTTGATTTTATTAATACGCATGCAAATGCATCAGGCCACAAAATTTTGGTAAACTCTGAGTTGTGAATTCGCATCGCGTGAAGACGTGTGACCAGTAGAAGATTGATATGTCAAGGTGCGACCTCTTGGCTGAATTAAAAGAACCATATTTTTGCTGTAAAGTCGAGTAGATTGTATATTTTTTTACATTTTGAGTGTATTACACTAAGAAACTGGGTTAAAAACAAACTGGGTTGTTTATTTAACCCAGCACAATGGGTTGATTTAACCCAGCATTGTTGATTAATTTTTACTATAATACTAGCTTTTTATTATTATTATTTTTATTTTACTACATACATTACTTAATATCTACGGCTTTATTTAAATCCACTAAACTTTATTAAGATGGGCTACTCGATACAACCACTGGCTTGCGTAAATTCCTTTATTTTCAATTATATTTTACAGTATAGTATATTTTATATACTTTTTAATACATATTACCAACATTTAAGCTTGTTTAACAAGTAAAAATTCAACATTTATAAGTAATCCAAGTGTAATGGCCCAGTCTCTGTTGTGACTGACTCCATAACCTGTCCATAAACAATCAGTGTACAGTTCTGAGAACATATTTTAACATTTTACGTATTTATATTCTGTATCCTTTTGAATAAAATCATAAAATTTTATCCAAGGCATTAGACGTTTCAATCACGCAAAAAGATCGACGCGACACTCGTTTAGGTGACTCGTTTATCGCGCCCTGTATGTTGCTTTGCATATAATTAAACGATATAACGAATTTATAGATAAAATAAAATGTATACAAACTACCCTATACTGAAACAATAACCCCCAAAAAATGCCCAAGATGTTTCAGAGTGTATTGTTTGTTATATTGAATTCATGTTTATAAAAAAGAAGCGTGACGTCATATCACACTGTTGCCGAGTCCCATGCTATTTTATTGGCAAATTTTATATCCATAAATGTAAATTCACCAACAACAAACCAATTTTTATTGTTTTTTTTTAAAGAATTTAAAAGAAATCTCTAACGTTCATTTTGGTTATGGCTTGTCTTAAAAAAATTGAAAATTTGAGGGTCGTGGAGGGAGAAGTCACACTTCAGGACTATGAGTCAAACCTTCTGACACTGCCAGAATTTGATCTGAGGTAAAATTTGATCGCATCTGTCATTAATCGTTGTGGAATGATGGACATATAACTCAGTTTTCTATATCCAAGAGCATATAATCAATGTTCTACAATCGGCTGTCGGTGAACATGTCAAACTAACGACTTCAGATTTTAGCCTAGGATCAGAGGATTCTTTTAGGATTTGCAAAATTTGTCTCAGACGGCCAAATTGCGGCCAAAATCACACAGTGTGCACTCGGCTTAAGTGTGTATCTCACAAATTGTATTTATCACAAAAAAGAGTTTTTACATGCATACGATACGCAGTTTTTGCCTGCAGATAATACGCACTTTATGGCATGTATTACGCACATACTCCACAACGCTAATCCTACAGTGGGGTTTACAGTGCGTATCACAAACTCTTTTTTTTGCTTATAAATTGCACGGTAAATACAATTTGTGCAATAGATGCACATTTTCATGAGATCACGTTGGACTATCAGACATCTGAAAGACTCCATGGATCTTTGTGTGTGTGTGTGTTGACATTCAGGTGTCGAGCAGACCGTTATTGACAGCTGTCTGTGGAAGCTGTAATATATAGTTTTTTTTGAAATGCACATCACTAACCTTGCAATTACAAGAAACAGCTGACAACAATGCCACTTCCAAGTGTAGTTCTTACACACAGAAACAACAAACCACAGCTGTCACCTGTCAGACTCTCACATAGCCAGACCTTCTCCTGAAGACCTGGGCCAGATTTACTAACAGTTTGCATCAGCGCAAACCCTTTTTTAGCTTTAAAAACTACTGTCAGGATTTAATAAAGACACTCAGTGAAAAATTAGCGCTGAAAATGCATGGATGCAGTTATTTTTGAGGATGACCTGCATAATTTGTTTTTCAGATGCAAAATTTATGGGAGGAGTTTAAGACATGCTTTTTTGGGGCAGTAAATAATGGCGCAAACACCAGTAAATTGACTTGCGCAAACCTTGGAGACGACGGAAAAACATAGAGAACATCGATCATCTTTTGTTTTTGCTCTGACAGTCGTAAAACCAGCCGAACGCTGTGAGTGTGTGTTAGAAATCAGGAATGGTGAGAGAACATTGTGCTTGGTATGTTTTTCTAGCCTGGTTCCACCAGACTCTCAAACATTTCATTTCATTTGTACATAGAGTCTGGCACCACGCCATTGACAAGCGTTAACTTCCTTGTAGGCGGGAACTCTATTGAAGTCTAAAACTATTGGATCTACCATAACCAATCGCTAACGTTTGCTCGTGACGTATGTCATATGTCAAACTTTTCCCGAACCCCGTGGGGAGGGGGGCCACCAACAAAACTAAGCAAAGATTGTTCTTGCTCCGACTTTAACTTCTTGATATTCGTCAGCGTCGCCACAACGGACCGAATGGCTTCGCTCGCATCTTTCTCCGCTGTCATTACTGAACTACAACTCAAAATAACACACCACATCAACGTCATCGTTCTCAGACACTCCCTCTGTTCGCTGATTGGCCCGGTAAAAAAATTGGCCGGAGAAAACCAAAGACTACAGCACAATCCCAGACGTAGTACTGAAGGAAAATGAAAATTGAGCGGAAGTACGTAGGAGGGCGGAGCCAGGCTAATGTTTTTCCTCCTTATACCAAACTCGGGTCTTCAGTCGACAGTTTAAATCTCGTCTGGCTAGAGCTGGCTTGAGTTTAAATGGCACCCCTGTCTGCTGGGTCAACATGCTGTTTTTTTCTGCTTATAAACTCCAAATTCACTAATACTATATTTGGGACTGTAAGAATAAATATACTTTTATATGTAGCATTGGTCTACATACTGAAAACAAAAAACAGTCACTGTATACTGAAGCATATGTAACAAGGTCAGTTGATAAGGGAAGAAGGAGACTGGGATTGGGGATTGTACGAATGCTTTGATAAAAAAAAAAAATAAACAAACATAAAACGACTCTCACGGACGACTGCCACACACACATAAACAAAACATACCGTAAGTCCAGGCCTGGTCCTCTCTCGTCCTTCACTGTCGTCTCAAATTCTCTAATCTTCCTCTCCTCTCCTGTCCTCTCCTCTTTCTCCCACCTTTCAGCATTCAAAAATAATTGCATAGTTATCTTCAAATTAATGCCTAACTGTTTTACAACACACTGAGAGAAAAGGCCAAGCCAATTACTATTCTGCATTCACCTTACAGAAGAGGATATTATGCTAATGACCCTCCCTACATGAACATAAAAAGGCTTTTATTTCCTCCGACCTCTCACTCTCTCTCTCTCTTCCTCCCCCCCCCCCCCCTCTCTCTCTCTCTCTCTCTCTCTCTCTCTCTCTTCTCTCTCTCTCTCTCTCATTAAATGCATTAAATCATAGAATCATTTTTTTTTCTCCAATAAGGGAAGGCTATCCAGACAGGCATAGATGTTCCACACATTATCTTTAGTAGTGACAATAAAAATATCCCAGAGAATAAGGGTCAAGTGTGAACTTTGACTGAAGCAATGGTTGTAAGTGTGTGTTATACACATGTTCATTTTTTGCAAGCATATGTGTGTGTGTGTGTGCGCGCTTGCACTATGATTGCCCAGTGTTGACACTTTCACACCTTTACACACATGTGGACACACATCTCCTCACTGTCCAACTGCAAGCACAAAGTGTTTATTAAACTGAGACCAGATGAACCACAAGAGCTTTCAGACACATGCCTGCATTTAAAATAAACACATTAAATTATTAACAACATATCAGTGTCACTATATATTTATGAACACAAACTAAAATATAACCATAACCATACAAAGAACAAAAAAAAACATAACATGACAACTAAATGTTTTACAATGGCCAAAATGACAAATAAATAAATGACATGCAAATAAAGTTGTGAAAGTAGCAACAGATCTTTTTTCTTCTGTATTGTGATGAAAATCCGAGTGTAACGGATAATTGAAAAAGAAAAAAACTCTTGTTGGTTGGATAATGAGATGTGCGTGTGGCACACAAACATTAATGTGAGCTTGCAGTCGATTGTGGAGGACGGTCAAAAATGTATTTATAATCTATTCACTTTTTGAGCACAGACCTGAAAATTAATTTCCAACTTAAACCGTGGTACATTTTTTATTCTTTAGAGCACAGACTTACAGTAAGTTTGATCTCTTTTCAAAAACGACACTTGGCAGATTATTGCTGAAGTGAAAAGTAAAAAAAAGTGAAAAACAATTACACAATTTTTCGTTTATTGTTATGAAAAATGCACACAAATACTATTTAAAATTTTTATGTTCAAAAACACATTTTACTCTAAAACTGCAAGAAAATCAAAGCCATAAGCCTAAACATGTTGTGTTCCAAATTTGAGCTTGATATCTTAAAAAAGAGCTATCAGTAATGTTTGTTTGGCTGCAGTACCACAAAGTTTCCACTAGATGAAATTCGTCTCCCATTAATTTCCAATGCACTCATTTTTGACCGCGAGGAACACAAGTGCGTGACTTTTTTAACAGGACCATTTAACCTTTTCAAATCATGTCCATGATTTTTTGTTGTGTTCACACAGCAAGTGCCAAAACCTTTACAGAGTTTTGTACCATTCCGATGAAGTAAAATTTTTGACAAAAACAAAACGTAACATTTTTTAAAGAGCACCAGAGGGTTAAGCACACTAAATGATTAAAGAAGTCCTGCATATGTCAAACCAGAGAAAAGTCATTTTATCAGAAGATCCAGTTATGACATTTTGATTCAACGTTTCGAGGTCAGATTTTTACATATACATGCATGCAGTTCACACAATAAGATCTATAAAAGTGTTTTCTGTCTGTATTGCACAGCATACACACTTTATATAGTGTAATCACAGTATCACCCAGTGTTTGAGGTCCATCTTTTAACATGTTTTCGAGATTCTCCTCAGATGTTCACGGTTCTCTATCCAGACACATTACGTATTCAGATATTTAACATGGCTTCTGATGCTCCTCAGCCTGACATTACTGGCCCTGAGACTTGCATGTTAAGTCCAGCACGAGCCAGATTCATTTCTCCGAGCGCAGCCTGGCTGTCAGTGTGCTGTAATGAAGTCCAGCAGCGGATGAACCCGAGACCAACCCAACAACAGAGAACACAGCAGGATCATACATCCCATGTCATATTCAAACCCAATGACTCAAACCCACAGCAATCACAAACATATCTCACTGTGTGAAGAGGAATACAACAGCTTCAGTCTTTTCCCGTCTTATGAACTTTTCTGTTTTTTAAGAACAAAAAAAAAATGCTAATGAAACATATAAACAATGAATAATTCATGCGGGTAAACATTTTTCTCTATCTGAAAAGCTTATGAATAATTTATATGATAATTTCACTATATTTCAGTGTTTTAGACCGTTTCCTCACTCATACTGACCCATTTTATCTGTTCATAATTCATACAGCATGCACAGACAGTTAATGTTGTCTCACTGTATCCTCCATATTCGGTGGCTTCAGTAGAACTAGAATGCTGCAGACTAATCATACTCATGTTTGCCATAACTGGACTCAAATATATAAATATTAATTCGCAATCAGCAAATCACACAGTGTGCAGCACACCCAGAGTTTAAGGAGCATTATGCATCATTATAAGCTAACATGGGAGGGTGGATGGGCTTTATACTGCACAAATAGATTTATATGCAATGATGTTTGTGCATTAGTGCATGCATGTGTTCACATTTCACTGTGCGTGTGTGTTTAAGGTTAAATCATTACTGATGGTTTTAGTTATCTACTGTCTTCTCTCTCCATCCCTCTTTTCTCTCTTGCTCTCTGAGAGTTTGTAAGACTGTTCTCATTCGTTGCTTGAGGAAAAAAAGAGTAGAAGGCTTGGAAATGTGCTCTGCCATTGGAAAAATGTTTTATGGAATATAGATTTTAGGTTGCATTGAAAATATAGAAAAAAACAGTAACACTTTATTTTGACGCTTCCCAACAGACATTCTACTGACTATAAGTAACTTTGCAATTACGTCATCTTATTCTACTAACCCGAACATAACAGTCTGTACAGTCTACTAATGACTCTACAAAACTTACTTATAGTTAGTGGAATGTCTAAAGTGGGCTATCATAACAAAAAACAAAAAAAATACATGTACACGGTTAAACTTTATTTCAATTGTCCAATTCTACCTTTGCAACAACATGTCAACTAACTCTTCGAGTTTTAGAAAACTGGTATTAGTAGCCTACAATAAATTGACATGTAGTTGCAAAGTTACGTATAGAAGTGTAACCCTTTAACGCTGTGCATGAAGAGACTTGGTGAAAAGATATTGCGTATTTGCATTTGCTGATAAATCTATCAGTTCATTTGGTCTTAAAATGTGGCCAAAGAGCATTTTTTTATTCTTTTACAAACTGACCGAATGACATAAAAAAAACTTTTTAAAGATTTTTTAATGACCAATTGATTTATTATTTGTATCTAATAAACAACATATATAAAAGTGATTTATTTTTCAAATGAAATATTGAAGTTTTGTTTAAAGTTCAAAAGAACAGCATTTATTTGAAATAGATATTTGTAACATTATGAGTACTTACTGTCACTTTTGATCAATTGTGCTTGCAAAAAAAAAATTACATTTTTTTAATAAATAAAAAAAAAATGTAAAATCTAAAACTTTTGAATGGGAGTGTATGTAAACTTGAGTCAATGATGTTGTTACAAAGTAAGAAATGTGTCAAGTTTGGCAGCTTCTTCTCTCCCACAGTTCACTGTCCAGATCCAAAGAGGGAGTGCTTTACTGGTACATACTCTCTCTCTCTCATCTCTCATTCTCATCTCTCTTCTCTCTCTCCGTCTCTCCTCTTCCTCTCTCAAAGCTCTCTCTACTTTCTCTCTCTCTCTCTCTCTCTCTCTCTCTCTCTCTCTCTCTCTCTCTCTCTCTCTCTCTCTCTCTCTCTCTCTCTCTCTCTCCAGAGATGCAGAAGTGGTCACACCTCAGTGTGTGGATGCTGTCCTCTGCCCTGATCAGATGATGATGATGATGATGATGAATATGGGATCCAGAAGATTCCAGCAGACTGTTGACTATAACCGGATCATTTTAGTGTTGTCTTGTCACAGCGCAAATGTGAGACATGGAGACAGATGCACAATTGGTAACACTTTATTTTACAGTGTCCTTGTTACATATGTTCTGTTCGTACCATAGTAATAACAGTAAATTATGCATAATTATATGCAACTAAGCCTCAACAAATCCTAATCCTTCCCTAACCCTATATACGTACATGCAATTGCTTAATATTACTTAGTACTTAAAGGTATACTGTATGTAACTTTTTCCTCTACTAAAGCATAAAAATACCCTAATATGTTTGCATACATTGAGGAAACATGCTTATGAGTTCACATACTTCGGTTTTCTAAAAAAAAACCCCGCTTCTACAGCCAGTTATTTTACTTTGAAATGTGTGTTTCCAGGCTGGAATGTTTGTTATTGTTTTGGTCTGAAATATTGTTGCCAATTTTCATTGTCCGTCGTGCTCGTTCCTGTTGTGTGTGCTAAAACTGGCGACCCGTCAGAGCGTTGAGTCTAAGGAGGAGGGAGAAACCACAATCTCCGATATTTTTAATTGGACTGCAGTACCTATTTCGACCACTAGTTGTCATTCTCACAGACTGCACCTTTAAATATATAATTACACTGTAACAATGACATCATAAGTGCATTTTTTAACTAACTACTATTTTCCTGTATAGCTCTAATGTTGGCTGTGCTTGCAATGTCAAGGTCACGGTTCCATTTGAATTTTAGTTTGAATGCACTGTTTAGTTTGAAGTTCACAAATGCATAGGCTACATTAATGTTTGCCAATGTGTATTTGTGGGGAGATACAAATTGCATCCTAATACTTGGAAAAGTTATCCGTATTTGCAGTGCTGTCTCAATGTTCCTCGGCGCAGGAAATATGGCATCTTTGCTCATGGAGTTATGGAAGTTTTTGAGCCAGTCACCTGAGCTGTAAATGCCATGTGACTAACGCAGGAATAAAAATGGCATTTCAACAACATTATGTTTGCTGTGTCCGATACCTGATAAATGCTGCATTCTGAGGTCGCATTTCAAGGTCGGAAGGAATCAAAGCACATCCAAATGCAAAGTTAGCTTCACTCTGAGATTAAAATCATCTGATCGATTTTTAAGGCAGCATAGATGTATCCTTCACTGCCTTTGATACCCAGAGTCCTGTGCTTTCCATTCTGTGACAGTTGAGCTAGGAAAATAAAGATGGCGTCTGAAAGTTGCGGCTGGTTGTCGGTTTGTGTGTAAAAGTACATTTTTGATCAACGTTTCCCACTTATTTCTAGCGAGAAATGACTAGTCATTGCCTGATAGGGCAGCGAGGCAACAAGTCACTGCCTACGTTTTCAGCCGCAGCCGTTGTCTTCATGTGCGATCGTAATTAATACGAGTTTCCTAGTTAAAAATTGGACATGAACATGAAAGTTGTGCCTATTCAAGCTCAGGGATCATTTTGATACCCATCCCATACAGCTACATAAATGCGTACTTGTGGGGTGTTACGAATTGCATTCTAATACTTGGAAAAGTTATTATCAAAAGTTATATTTTCAGATCTGGCCCACATCTGGACCGTGTGGAATCCAAGTGTACCAGATGTGGGCCGGATCCGGGCAGAGACTATGTTGCTGTTTGGGATGTTCCTGAGGGCGTCCCATAAACTTTAAACATGGGGCAGGTGAGAACGAAAGCTGCTGTTAATAATAGGCTATTCTCTATTAGTTTTTACACAACGCTACATCACCTTGTCTTGTTGTTAAAGTAGTGCATGTTTACATAGGCCTGTATTAATTTAAAGCGTAGGCCTATTGTAAGTGAAAATAGCCTGTATTTGATCGAAAATCCATTGTCACCAAGCTATCTAGTGAGGTGAATGTTTATGGTTGTTAAACAAAGGGACGCTAAATATAATTTTTGCTTTAATTTTCCTCAAAATAGCTAAGAAACTGGGTGCTAGGCTACTCCATGATTCATGTTCTTTCCGACTACAAAACACGTGAATGCGATCAGCTCGTAATAACGACTTCAGAAGTGGAAGTAGGATGCCAAAGTGGGCACTAATAAAACATCTTCTGTAAGTATAATAAAAGTTAGCCATTTTTGCGGAGCTTTGCTGGAATTTTATTTAGTCCAAAATCCAAATTGATTTCGTCTGAATGTGTCAGGAAGAAGATGGTCCAGACGGTGTGGTTCCGGCTTCGGACTGACCGGAGCGCGTATTTCCCCGCGCAAAGACGCGCGGACTCAAGCTTGCGTTGACGCGTTTACGGCCTCAGATCTTCCGATAAAAACATCGGCCACGCTAAACACAATGCAACTTTAATGCAAATGTAAATGGCATTAAAACAACACTGCATCTGCAATTCTAGGAAATGTCAACTCATCCTTTGATGTTGTGCTCTATCTTACTATTTTCAAGTTCAGTGATGCTTTAAATGAACTGAAATAAATATAATTTAACACTAAGTGTGTAAATGTTTTAATTGTAAGCATTTTCTGGCACTGTGCGCAGTGCTTTGCCACACTCCCCTGTGACAGAACTGTGTTCTGCCTGATTTTCCCCTCTGAAGAAGACCGTGGGCGCACTAATGTGATTAATAATGATGGTACAGGAGTGAAATTAATAGCTACTTAAGTAATTAGGCTGAGGAGAGCACTCATCATATTATTCATCTGCATGCTAACACTTCTCATTACACATCTGAATGTCAATATTGCTTTCAGTTGTGCTTTTAAATAGAAAAAAAATGTATTCTTCAGTATATTTAAAGGCTGTGTAGTAAGATGTGATCCTGTAATCCTCATACCAGTTTTTGTTGTTTGTGTTTCTTTTATAGTTATATTACTTCCGTTTGATCCAGTTTTTTTGCATTAGGTAGCCTATTTGAAATATTTTAGGCCTATATAAATTAATATAATTATTATTATTATAATTAATGCTTGATAATTATCTTTAAAAAAAAATTTTTTTATAAATGCACAATATTTAATATGGGAAAGATAAAGGTTATTTTGTTGCAGAGAGCAACAGTAAATTCATAAATGTATGAATCATTTATATGTAATTATAGAAACTATTTATAATTATACATTTTATGGTAACATTTATTTTACATTATCAATGTAACAAAATGTATGTAATAATTATGCAACTAACCCTAAACCAAATCTTAACCCTAACTATATATAGTTAGTAGTCTACATGTTAATTACTATTACTTAGTGCTTATTTGTATAACAATAGGCTACTTAAGGACACCTTAAAATAAAGTGTAACACATGTTATTTATATTTCTGATGTTGAGATCACATCAGTGCGTCACTTCAATACAGTGTCATAACATTTGCACATATAAAGTCGCCGTAAAAATAATTATATAGGCTAAATCTAGTCCTTAATGAAGACTTTTAGCGAGGTCTAAATCATCGCCGCTAACTCCAGCATACCTGATGTTTTCCTGAAAGAGATTCACCACGGCTCGCCTGCAGTTCCTCTCTCAGCCCACAGGGGGCGCTAGAGCACCACAGAATCAGGAGCGGCTGAGAGACTCACGGAGGCCCCGAGGATTGAGACTCCAGCTCGGGTAAACTAACACAACAAATGCTCTGAGTGTTTGAGAGGTGGGTGGGTGTTGAAAATCAGCTGTAAATAAGATCTGATATTCTGCGAGTATAGCCTGGTCTTATATGTGGAGTTCGCATTGTGAACGACAATTTATGAGTAGCCTAGGCCTATTTTTTGCGTGTGTGTATAGACCACCAGACCTATGCATGTGCGAGCGTCTGATGAGGAGGCCAGAGAAGCATCTGAATTTTAATGATGTTGAAGATGATATTGTGTGTCCTTCAGCCTGTTATACTGACACAAGCTCTCCATAAATCATCATATAAGCCCATCGTAAAATCAATATCAAACTGCAACCTCAGCGCCGACTCTCTCTCTCTCTCTCTCTCCTCTCTCTCCTCTCTCTCTCTCTCTCTCCTCCTCTCTCTCTCTCTCTCTCTCTCTCTCACACACACACACACACAGCTGAAACTTTCGCGTAATGCCGCTCGACCCATAGGTTAAGATCAGAGCGTGTTTAATTTGTTTTCTAATAGAGACTTTCTAATCCGTAATGAAATGTCTATTAGCCGGGCTTTGCTGGGAACATTGGTGATCAGCTCGCGAAACAGACACGGCAATTACGCGTGTGTGTTTGTCCTGGAGTGAGTGAAGCCAGTTTATCCGCTCGATAATGTTAATCCAGTGAGGAGAGACCGCGCGTTTCAGACTCACAGCGCTGGACTCACGCAGGCTTTCTCTGCCAGACGCGCTTTTGATCTCGCTGTCCTGTGCTGGCCCTTCAACACACACACACACACACACACACACACACACACACACACACACACACACACACACACACACACACACACACACACACACACACACACACACACACACACACACACACACACACACACACACACACACACACACACACACACACACACACACACACACACACACACACACACACACACTATAATAGTATAAAGTTATGAAGAAGACCTGTTGTGGATGTGTTTACACTTGAGCCTGTAGTAAAATACCTCAGTAATGATCCTCCAATACCATGTTTTTCTTATGATACGAATATATGGCATAAAAAACATCAACATTTCACTACACATGTAAAGTGTACGAGTTTATGATTCAATGTCAGTTTATTCTTTTTTTTTACCTTAGGACAAAAACTCCTGAAAAAAGAGAAAGAAACAGTGGGTCTGTTTTAACTGTGATCCCTCCAACCAGCAACTCTGACATACAAAATACAGCATGTAAAAGACCCTGACGGATCCAAACCCACACACACACACACACACACACACACACACACACACACACACACACACACACACACACACACACACACACACACACACACACACACACACACACACACACACACACACACACACACACACACACACACACACACACTTTCAGGAGCCCATTTCTTTGCACAACCTGTGAGCCGTAAACAGCTTATGAAAGTCAAATGGAAATGTGGCATAATCTGACAAGTGGAGTCTGTGCTTCAAAAACAGCACTAACAATCCACACACACACACACACACACACACACACACACACACAACACACACACACACACACACACACACACACACACACACACACACACACACACACACACACACACACACTGATTTACCTTTTCAGGTGCTTCAGTTAAGAATAAAAAAAATGTTAAATAAAAATACGCAGACAGCACTGGACTCATTATGCTGTAATTAACGAGTGTTTGTAGCCTCTGAGAGAGGAGAGGAAAGAGAGGAGAGATCTGCTCTTTATTTGCTTCAGCTGTATCATCAACACAGAGTATCTCCTGCTGAGACACTGAAGACCCGACAGTCTCTCCGTACTTCCCCTGATTACAGGACAGAACCTCCTCTCGGCTCCACCGCACCACCACACTCATTCACTCACATTTACAAAATATACAGAATATTTAAAAATACATGTTTTACATGAAAATATTAAGATGCTTACAGGCTACACATGTATTGTAGGTGTAAAAAAAATTATGGTCACACTAAATTAAAATGTCCTTAAACAACAAACAAAATGAATTGTTAGGTTCAATGCACTTGTTAGTCCAGTCATTTTAAGCCAAAATGGGGTCAACCTAGAACAAATCGCAACAAAACTCAACTGGTTTTGTATCCTCAATATATCATGAGTAAGAAAAAAAAAAGCCCCAAAGAATCCCATTAGGGGAAAGTTTCGAAAAAGACCCAAATATAGTCTATTCATTCTCTTTCTCTCTTTTAAAGGGTAAAATTCCCTTTAAATATCACCATTAAAATTACTGAGTTGATTACTTACATCAAGACAAACAAAAAATGTATTACAAGTTTGTTAAAATTGTTTGTTAACATGGACAAACGGTGCATAATCTAATTACATATGTGCTAATTTGCATAAATACCCAAACAGATCTAAACATTGGGTATAGCAGGTGAACATGTCTTGTTGAATCTTGTTGACATATAAGTTTGTTAAGGTCTGAATGGAACCCATTTAGACCATGAACATTAATGCAGGAATAATACTTTAGAAACCAGCTTTTATTAATTATTATTGCAGAGATGGGGTTTGGGGCTGGGTCAGTGTGGGACTGTTTCTGGGGGATGAGTCTGTGGGAAGAGGTCTTATCTAGCGAAACGATCGGTCATTTAAAAAATAAATAAAAAAGTTTAAGTTTAATAAGCAGAAATGCTCGCCTTGCTCTGTTCTGTGATGCGCATTCATATGACGTCACGTAATACACAATTACGTTGAGACTCTCCTGTTCGAACTCGTTCATCAAAATGAACGAATCTTTTTTCGAGTCATTTCGTTCATACAAGTGGCTTTAAACGTTATACTTCTATCCGCCAAATTCCCCGAACACATCCACCTATGCAGTCTTGATCATATTCTGAATAAAGAAATTAAAATGCAGTCAAAAATACTTTACAGTTCATGAATGACCCATCACTAGAACAGAGTCAGCACAGAACAGAGCAAGGCGAGCATTTGTGTTTATAAAACTTAAACTTTTTTATTTATTTTTGAAATGAGCGATGGTTTGGCTAGATAAGACCCTTATTCATCGTCTGGTGTCGTTTAAAGCCCTTTGAAGCTGCACTGAAACTGTCATTTGGACCTTGAACCGTTTGGGTCCCATTAAAGTCCATTATATGGAGAAAAATCCTGGAATGTTTTCATCAAAAACCTTAATTTCTTTTCGACTGAAGAAAGAAAGACATGGACATCTTGGATGACATGGGGGTGAGTAAATTATCAGCAAAAGTTTTTTTTAAAAGTGATCTAATCCTTTAATGTTAGGGCTGAATGAAACCCATTTGGAACATTAATACATAGAGGCAGGAGGAAGTAGGCCTACTTTAGAAACCAGTAACCAGCCTTTATTAATAATAATATTTGCAGAGATGGGGTTTGGGGCTGGGTCAGGGTCAGTGGGACGGTTTTGGGGGATGAGTCTGAGGGAAGAACAGGAGACATGGGTAAGGAGAATGCAGAAGACAAAAGGTAGGTCAAATAAAAAGGATCAAAAAAATCAAATTACGTACACAATGCCCAAACCCTATCTCTGCAATTTCGTCTTAGGGACCAAAAATGTCCCCACAAGGTATTACTTGTGTTACTGTATTAACATAACACACCCGTTACACACACGGCATATTCCTCCTCTTCTTTACGGGATCGTGCTGTACAGCCTCTTACACACATACACGAGTGTGTTTGGGCAGGGACACTGATCTGGTGTCAGCAGTGCTGTAGATCTGCTCATGTGACACACACACAGGTAGTGTGTGAGGATCTTTCCTCATGTAACACACACTGTGCAAAGGGCAGAGCGTCTGTAGGGCAGGTCACACATCTGACAGCAAACCAGATCACACCGTCACCATATTTCATTCTTCTTCATCTGACTTTTAAGGATGTCTTTCGAGAAATAAAACACTGTGTTCATTTTCTTTACACACAACATAGCTTAACCTGATCTGGCTTTTAGTGTTGGAACCCATCAGTAACTTACAACACACAGCAAGACTGAGAAAGACAGTAAAGCACGAGTGTGAGGATGACAGGGCGTCCCATGAGGCTGTGCGATGGGTGACCCGGCGTGTGTGTGTGTGTGTGTGGTTCTCCGGGATGAGTTTGTCAGTGTCCGGGGTCACACAAAGCGTGACCTCTTACTTCTGTCTCCACTGGAAAAAAGACACACACATCATCCAACTGCTGAGTACCGCAAAAAAACGACAAACTTCTCTCTGTCATGTTCACATACAGTAAAGCTATGAAACAGTTCTCCTATGAGAGAATAATGAAATTAATTAACATAATGATCTCACTCGTGTTGATATGATGTACTTATGAGGATAGTGTACAGTAAGCTGACAAATTGGATCACCATGAAGGGGTTTATTTTTCAATAATAATCTGTATCTCACTTTAATACATAGATATAGATACATGCATACATAAACGCCTCAATTGCAATTATAATCTGTATTTTGGTGTTTCTTGTTATTGTGTCATTATTTAAACTTATTTAAACACGTTCACCTGCCTATCTATTTTTTGTTAATATGATGTACACATGAGGGATAATGTACAGTAAGCTGACACATTGGATCACCATGATGTCACGTTGGTTTGGGTTTTGTTTTCACTTTCATGTTTCACGTCTTTAATTTTTGTAACTTACTATAGTCAAGTTTCCTGTCATGTGACTGCCTTTTCCCTCATGTGTTCTCCCCTGAATGTATTTGTCATTGGTTGATTTAGTCATGTGGTTTCTCAGTTCTGTTCTGTCATTGGTTCATTGTTTAATCATGTTCACAGGTGTGTCTTGTCAAGAATAAATACCCCCCCCCCGCCCCCTCCGTTTTCAATAATAACATGGTGCACACAACATCGTTTTCAAAAAAAGTTGTCACTTACATCAACCCCCATAAATACGCCGTCGAAGCTCCATCATAACTATGCCAAACTGGGCGCTCACGTGACGTTAAGCATTTTCTGGCGCATAATGTGATGTTTGAGAAGCTAAAACCCCGTTTTTCCCAGTTGACACGCAACACATAACCGGCGTTATCAGAAATCTCCACTTTAGCCAGAGTTTTTAGAAATAATAATTTTCGTGTAAATGAGAGGCAAAACCGCTGGGAAATATCTGCCTCGACCCTTCGTGTAAACGGGGCATCAGTTATGTCATGTCAAGTTATGCTTAGTCAAGTCTTTCTTTATTTTATACACATTTATATTAAATAAATACACTTGGGTTCGTCAAGCTTGCCTCCAGTGGAATCATTACACAGGAAGGGGTTATGTTTGAAATAATAATCTGCTGACTGTACATTAACTCACTTTATTACACAGATACCTATAACATATATACACTCACCTAAAGGATTATTAGGAACACCAACTAATACTGTGTTTGACCCCCTTTCGCCTTCAGAACTGCCTTAATTCTACGTGGCATTGATTCAACAAGGTGCTGAAAGCATTCTTTAGAAATGTTGGCCCATATTGATAGGATAGCATCTTGCAGTTGATGGAGATTTGTGGGATGCACATCCAGGGCACGAAGCTCCCGTTCCACCACATCCTAAAGATGCTCTATTGGGTTGAGATCTGGTGACTGTGGGGCCATTTTAGTACAGTGAACTCATTGTCATGTTCAAGAAACCAATTTGAAATGATTCGAGCTTTGTGACATGGTGCATTATCCTGCTGGAGTAGCCATCAGAGGATGGGTACATGGTGGCCATAAAGGGATGGACATGGTCAGAAACAATGCTCAGGTAGGCCGTGGCATTTAAACAATGCCCAATTGGTACTAAGGGGCCTAAAGTGTGCCAAGAAAACATCCCCCACACCATTACACCACCACCACCAGCCTGCACAGTGGTAACAAGGCATGATGGATCCATGTTCTCATTCTGTTTACGCCAAATTCTGACTCTACCATCTGAATGTCTCAACAGAAATCGAGACTCATCAGACCAGGCAACATTTTTCCATGTTGCCTGGTCTAATTGTCCAATTTTGGTGAGCTCTTGCAAATTGTAGCCTCTTTTTCCTATTTGTAGTGGAGATGAGTGGTACCCGGTGGGGTCTTCTGCTGTTGTAGCCCATCCGCCTCAAGGTTGTGTGTGTTGTGGCTTCACAAATGCTTTGCTGCATACCTCGGTTGTAACAAGTGGTTGTTTCAGTCAAAGTTGCTCTTCTATCAGCTTGAATCAGTCGGCCCATTCTCCTCTAAACCTCTAGCATCAACAAGGCATTTTCGCCCACAGGACTGCCGCATACTGGATGTTTTTCCCTTTTCACACCATTCTTTGTAAACCCTAGAAATGTTTGTGCGTGAAAATCTCAGTAACTGAGCAGATTGTGAAATACTCAGACCGGCCCGTCTGGCACCAACAACCATGCCACGCTCAAAATTGCTTAAATCACCTTTCTTTCCCATTCTGACATTCAGTTTGGAGTTCAGGAGATTGTCTTGACCAGGACCACACCCCTAAATGCATTTAAGCAACTGCCATGTGATTGGTTGATTAGATAATTGCATTTATGAGAAATTGAACAGGTGTTCCTAATAATCCTTTAGGTGAGTATACATACATAAAAAGGGTAACACAATACAATAAGGTTCATTAGTTAACATTAGTTAACTATCTTAGTTAACATGAACTAAGAACGAACAATACTTCTACAGCATTTATTAATCTTAATTTCAACATTTACTAAGACATTATTAAAATCAAAGGTTGTATTTGTTAACAAGTTAAAGCACCATGAACAAACAATGAACAGCTGCATTTTTATTAACTAACATTAACAAAGATTAATAGATACTGTAACAAATGTATTGATCATTGTTAGTTTTGTTCGTTTATACGTTATGAACCTTATTTTTAAAGTGTTACCATAAAAAGCTTCAATTGAAATTATGATCTGTATTTTGGTGTGTTTTTTTCATCGTGTCATTATTTTGCGCAGGACTGCTCTACTTTTTCTCCGATACCGCTGAGGAAAAATCCTGAGCAGAAAAACCCGAGTGTCTCCTTATGATGAGGCCGGCACACACTTACCTACGAAAAACTTTAAGAGAAAATATCAATCAGGAGGAAAGAATTACATTGACCTAAGCAGAGGGAGAGAGTGAAATGAAGCAGGATTTCAGCGCATAACCTTCAGGAGGACTCTATTTTTCATTAGAGAGGTGTCAGACGCTCAGCTTTAATGCGCTCATCCCGGCTGTGAGGAGAGACCTGCCCCAGTCTCAGCACATAATGAACAGCCCAGTCACACTCACATCAACACAACACATCACCGCTCAACAGATAACTGCACTTCAGAGCCTTTCCTCGCACATTCATCTTATATCCAATCACTATGAGCTAGATTTAACGTGCCGTTTTCACAAGACCCTCACTAAACTATTAGAATTACTTCCAAAATAAAGCCATGATAAAGTCATGTAAATAGTAAGCAATGCAGGACACTGATTCATTATTTAAATCTAACATTTGAATCTATTTAAAGGCACAGTATGTACACTACCGTTCAAAAGTTTGGGGTCGGTAAGATTTTTAATGCTTTTAAAAGAAGTCTCTTCTGCTCACCAAGGCTGCATTTATTTGATTAAAAAAAAAAAAAAAAACAGTAATATAAAACAGTGTTCCTATGTGAATATATAGTAAAGTGTAATTTATTCCTGTGATCAAAGCATCATTACTCCAGTCTTCAGTGTCACATGATCCTTCAGAAATCACTATATTATGATGATTTGATGCTCAAGAAACATTTATGATTATTATCACAGTTGAAAACAGTTTTGCTGCTTCATAATTTTGTGCAAACCGTGATTCATTTTTTTTAGGATTCCTTGAAAGAGAAAAGCATTTAACTATAAAAAAATATTTTGCATTATTATAAATGTCTTTGCTGTCACTTTTGATCAATTGAATGCGTTCTTTCTGAAGAAAAGTATTCATTTCTTAAAAAAAAAAAAAAAAAAAATTCGTATTGACCCCAAACTTTTTAAATGGTAGTGTAAAATAGAGGTCACTTATTCAAAACAATAATAAATGCGTAGCTTGATGATGCGATGTATGAGTGTGGAATCATGGGAGTTGTAGTCTTCACCTCCACAGCCGATGAGAATCTGACGGGACTCAAAAATCATGTTCATGGATGAGCAAATGTTTTAACCCCCCCTTTAGTCAATCATTTTATTATAACAACATGGATAAACAGTTCAAATGCAAGGACGATGTACAGCCCTAGTAGGCTTTGGTAGTGATGGCAATTTCAAAACACTGCTTCATGAAGCTTCGAAACCTTTACGAATCTTTTGTTCCGAATCAATGGTTCGGAGTGTGTATCACACTGCCAGAGTCACCTGATTTCAGTAAACGAGGCAGTTATGTCAAATTTCAAAGTTTCAGAGATGGGGACGATGATCTCTGTCGACCCATGAATCATGAACAAGTAAATCTGTTGTCTGTGGGTTTTACCTGGTCTCTGATCAGTTTTATATATTTTGAGACGTTTTAATTAGACATTAGTATAATTAAAATGAATAATGGTAGTTAATAGTCTCTTATTGGCCTCTTTAGCTGAGCCATTCATAGAACAAAGAAAACAAACCCTGACAATTGATAAAAGAACATACAGACACTTGATAATCTCATTAGATGAGTAGATAATTCATTTGAAAGATGTTACTTTCAATAAAAACTTTGCAATAGATTTGTAAAATTGTTTTTATGCATGGTTTTTGTTGCATTTTCCCTGTTCTGACCATGCAGACGGGTGTCAGTTTGTTTCGAAGCCTTGACACAATACGGCACATTTGCTTCCACTGTTTCGGTGTTCAACGAAGCCTTGATCTGCCCACCACTAGTGTTTGGTGCTTGCTTAAATGGGGCAGCTGATGGCAAACAGGTGTGGAATTGAGCAGAGTGAGCAGGCGATGGCCAGGGAGGATTATGGGAAATGTAGTGTGCTGTGGTGAATGAGGATTGGGACTTAAACACCTTTGTACTACCATTGGCCCATGGATTACGTAATAGGTAAGCGTGAGTGAGGGCTCTGCTTTCTTTCATGTGGAAATCTCCTCTGGTTCATTTCTCCTGTTTAGTCCATCGAGGTCAGACATCTGTGAGTGAAAACATGAACACACTACCAGACAGCAACATAGTGTCGGCCCAGATCCGAGCCACATCTGGTACAGTACATGTGAATTTCACACGTATCAGAAGTGGGCTAACACTATGTTGTTATGGCTGCTTTATAGTAGAAAATAAAGTTGTACTTCTGATGAAAAGAGGCACTGATACTGTTTTTCATGTTTAAAGGATAATTCCGGTATTTAGCACTTTGAGTCTATTTTCTAGTGTGTTTTGGATGAACTAGAGTGGTGGACACAGAAATGTTGACGATGTGTCCTGTCTCGACTTTTTGAACTCTTAGGCCCCGTCCACACGGACACGGGTATTTTTAAAACCGGGACTTTTTTAACGCGGTTCGGCCGTTCGTCCACACGAAAACGCACTGAAACCGAACATTTTTGAAAACCCTGGTGAGGGGAGTATTTTCAGAAACGCCGGTTACGTGTTGTCGTGTAGACAGTGAAACCGGGGTTTTTGCCTTGCGACGTCAGAGCGTGCGCCGTTATCCGCTGTGTTTGACGTCAGATTTGCGCCTACGGGAACCGGTAATAACTTTTTGTTAGGCTTTTGATTGGCCAGCGTGGCATGCTCTTGACCGCGCTTGATAGCGTGTTTTTGCGTTTTCATGTGGACGGGATTTAAAAAAAAACGCTGGAGGAAAAACTCCGGTTATAAAAATACCCGTGTCCGTGTGGACATGGCCTTAGAATCGCCTCTGAGCGCTTCAGAGTGGCTGTCTATGGGCATGCACAAACATGTCCTTAAAACAACCCTTAACGTTCGTTTTCAAAACTGTGCAACTCACCGAGTGGTTAGTGGTGTTCGTTGATGATTAAAAACAAATATATTAAAGAAAAGTTTTTGAAGTATTTTATTAGATTTTGATATCATAAAGAGAAACCACTGACAGTAATTTTCGGAAATAATGTGCACTGGTGAATCGTGCACTAGATGATGAGGATGTATTAAGAAAGTAAACCTGGCCAATTTTAATTTTATGTTTAATTTAAAGTCACAGTAATTATCAGAATCAGATAAAGTGTGAGACAATATTAGAGAGACCATCTAGAAATGGTCACCTTCATTTATATAGCGCTTTTAACAATATAGACAGATAAACATTAACTTTCTAATGTTTTATTATTTATTGAAATAACTGAACATTCATGATATTTATTTTGATTCTGTGACATCTTTAATATACAAGTTTACAATGAGCTTGTAATGGTCTCATTGTAAAGCAGGCATTGTCTTAAGTCTGCTCCAAGTGTAATGGTAACAGCTGTCCCAAACATTACATCTCACACAATCTGTTAGCTGATGTTTGAATGAGCAGTACTAGACCACTTAAACAGCTGTGGCATAGAAGTCACTTTCTTTTATGACTAGATGCAAAATGCCTTTGGTAAAATGCTGGTAAATGCAAAATCAGAATATGCATGCTAATATCCATACAAAAAAGAAGTTCATTCAAGTGTGCTATTGGTATACTTCTTTTAAACTAAAATAAATAAATACAAATATGAAACTATACTTTCAGTCTACTTTTTATGTACTTTCCAGAGTATACTTAACATTACATTTAAGTATACTTACTTTGACCAAAGACTTGGTGCTTATACTGACAGAAAAGTCAAATTTTGTACAAAAAGTACATTTGGCCTACTTTTACTCTAAAGTGTTAAAAGTGTAAAATTAAGTTTTCTAAGTATATTTGGCGTGTAGGGGGGGTTTGGTGAACGCACCTAAGGATGTGTTTCTGCATCAGCATCTTGAACAGAAGCTTGTGTAGGGCCCGATTCAAGACGCGCAGATCCAAGATCGGTCGTAACCCACCGCCTTTCTTGGGCACAATGAAGAGGGACCAGCTCTATCGTGTCTTTCGCCAGTAGGACTGCGATCTCCGCTCGCAAGACAGGAGCATCATTGTCTGCCACCGAGGTAATCCAGACGCTGCTGAACCTGGGGGGAACTGAATCGCATAACCGAGTCTGATCATCCGAATGACCCAGCGAGATGGGATGGTAAGCGCTAACCAGGCTTCCAGACACTGTGCAAGTGGGACCAAAGGGACAACAGACACAGGGGTCCCGTCTCAGAAGGCACAGTTGGAGATGAGAAGGCGTTGCATCCTCGAACCACACCACTCCTGCCTGTTGAATGAGAGGGGCAAGACGTTGCATCGCTCACTGTCAACCCACCGGAGGAAACCGCTCTTTTGGCTAAGAATTTGGCTACCTCTGGCTGTGACATCAATGGCGGAATAGAAATAAAGTATTTTTGAAAGAACAAAAGATTCTCCGCCCGGGTTGCACATCTCAGGGACGTTTCTTCGGTCGCTTAGAACAGTGTTTCCCAACCCTGTTCCTCGCGGCACACCAACACTGCGCGTATTCTTTGTCTCCCTAATCAAACACACCTGATTCAACTCATTAGCTCATAATCACATGGGTTAATGAGCTGATGAGTTGAATCAGGTGTGTTTGATTAGGGAGACAAAGAATACACGCAGTGTTGGTGTGCCGCGAGGAACAGGGTTGGGAAACACTGGCTTAGAAGACTTGGGAGGCGCTGAGACGGACGGCTTAGCCTTCTGCAGGGAGCTCGAATGTGAAGACTGCTGTGAGCCGATGTGGAGGACCTCGTGACGATCAGGCAGGGGGGCAGACCCAGACAGACGGGTGTTGGCAGCAGCATCTCATCGGGGCTGGATGTGTTTAATCGCTTCCGTCTGCTTCTGTATGGGGGCAAAGTTCTCAACAGCGTTGCTGAAGACGCCGGCCTGGGAGATGGGGGAGTTTGTCGACCTCCTTCATCACGGCCAGGTTCAGCCAGACATGGTGTTCCTGCACCACCAGCATGGACATCATCTGCCCAAGGGACTGGGCAGTGACTTTCGTCGATCTGAGGGCGAGGTCCATCGCTGTAAGCAGCTCCTGCATTAACTCCGGGTCAGAACTACCCTCATGCAGCTCTTTTAGTGCTTTGGTCTGATATACCTGCAGGAGGGCATAGCGTGCAGGACAGAGGCGGCACTGTGAGTCTTGGCCACTAGATCAGCCTAGAACTTACAGGCCTTGAATGGGAGAGGATAAAAAGGTGCCTTCCATGACTTAGTGACGTCCTTGTGCACTTCCGGGAAGAAAGTCCATTCCTTTCATCCAGCCGCAAACCTTTGGGATATGGTGGAGGGTTTCACTCGAGTCCGACAGGTCAGACTCCAACAACGCTACTCTCCTGAAGGGAGCAGTGCAGCCGAATCTTTATACCCAGAGGACTCAATCCTGCCCTCAGATGCAGCAATCGACATTCGGTCCTCTGCGGGAGCCCCGAATGAGATGCTGGGTCCCCCATGGGAAGGATGCTGATCTTGTTGGAGTCTGACCTGTCGGGCTCGAGTGAAACCCTCCAACATGTCCCAAAGGCTTGCGGCTGGATGAAAGGAATGGACTTTATTAACGGAAGTGCACAAGCACGTCACTAAGTCATGGAAGGCACCTTTTTCTCCTCTCCCATACAGCCGCTGGAAGTGGTTGCTGACATTCACCTGGCGGGAGGGCTCCCACTGTAATCCTCAGATCAGCCTGTGTATTAACCGAAGTCGCTCTCTGCTGTACAGAAAGACCAGATCAGGGAATAGCAGAGGGAACTCCACCTTTTTCAAGGTATCTCATTCATATTTCAACATTACGATGGTCATCTTCCCGCAGTGGGTGCATGAATCACAACCAACGCCACCTCAGCGTGCTTACAGTATGTCCCAGACACACGAGGCAGAGATCGTGGCTCTCAGACGGAGCCTAAAAAATGACAGCATCCAGAAACACACGGGTGGAATGACATCTTAAAAAAGACGCAACATCACACCCGTGTTTACTCTTTTAGGGAAATTGCCCTTTAGATGTTGAAGTGCCAAGGGGAACAGCTGCTTCACTTAACTGTGCACACACTCAGCAACCGCGACCTCCGCTGGAACGTGTCGTCACACTAACACATGAACAGGATCCCACTTGTTCTTGATACTCTCTGAATGATGATTGAGCAGAGTGAAACAACGTCTGCTCGGCTCCGAAACAAAGCTTAATGTGTGATTTTGCATACTGCCTTATATACACAGATGCGGGGAGTGTCTTGCGATGCAAATCTCCTTTGCCAGTGTGCATTGGCTTTTTCTGTTACCACTTGAAGGTGATTGGGCTCTCAGGCAATATCCCCAATTCATCAGTCCGATGTAACGTCGAATTATAGGGAACTAGATTCATACACACATTGCCAAAGCACAACCAAAACAATCTACTTCCATGAAATGAATGCAGTTTGAGATTTTACCCGCTAGAGGGCCAAAAGTTACCTAGCGTACCTTTAAGATTAGACTGAAAGGATCAGTAACCTTAAAAAAACCCTCAAATGCTATTTTCTAACATAGTTTGTTTAAAGAGATGTGCTCACAAACAAGGTTGATTTTTCCACACCACTTATTATTTCTTCTGAATAGGAATCTCTCTTACTTTCTCCTTATGGTGGGCCAAAAGTTTCTTGACATCAAATAGTCATTGTTGATGTTGGCTATAAGTACATGTGCTCGAACATACTCATCGGTCTGATGGCGAAATATTACGGATGTTTTGAATGATTATTGCAGGTTAGTTTAAATGCCCTTTTTTGCACTATAGGGAGGACGTTTTATTTAGAGTTCTGAAAGTTTTTCAAAGTACGAAGAACTCAAGCGACTGAAGAAAATGTGATTCCTTTTGAAATTGAGTACAAGGTGGCACTCTCTGCTCACTCTAACTGCATAACACAGCACGCAACTCCAAATAGAAACACAGGTGTGTATCATCACGCTTTCATATCGAGTAGCAGTGCTTCCTCCTCCTCCTCCGCAATGCTTTCTGTAACGCGGCGCTGTTAATTATCCTCGTTAGCGTCTGAGTCAGCAGCGCTATGCTAACGAGCATTGGCTCTCATGATCTGTGCGTTTGAAAGTGATCTTCAGCAATAAAAACATGTCAGCCGACCCCTCACTGGAAAATTGCAAATTGGTGAATGTGCTGAGTGAGCGAGAAGGTGTTTTTTTTGTGCTGACTGTGTGCAGGCCTGTGGTGATGGATGCTGGCTTGACACAGCCTCAGTGTTTGGGCTGTGGGAATAATGAGTTTCAGTGTCCCCTACGCCCAATATGCACAGATACTGAGAGCAGGAGGAGAACACTGTGGCTTTAATTAAGGCCGAGCTACACACACACACACACACACACACACACACACACACACTGACCCAACATGATGGTGGCTCTTATTTCTGTCAGTAGTGAGTGGAGCTGTAGTCAGGTAGGAGCCGGTCCTGCAGGACTCTTAATAAGGTGCTGTAATGTCAGGGTGGGTTGGCGCTCGCAGGATTATACTCAGGCAAGACAGGACGATTCTTATTCACACATTCATTAAAAGAACATGGCTTTTTGAACCATTTGAACTCAAGTGCATTACTGCATCCAGAATATCTTTATCTATAATATCTACACCACCAATTGTTTTATATCATATTAGAATAATAAATATATGCAATTACCAATGATGAAAATTTACGTTTGCTGTACTCCACATTCGTCAATCCTTAATTAAAAGTTTTTTTTAAAACTCTATTTTCATCGTATTTGTGCATGTTGACATTTTATTGACAATTACTTAATATATCGATATAAAGAAAAGTCACCACATATAAGCACCAACATACTACATATTTAATTGCAAGATCGAAGTAATTTTTACAAGATTGGGTACAAATTTGATTGCATGAATTCCTAAACTTATGTATTAAACTCTGGTATTTAACTTATCAGACCTTCTTCTTCCTCACTAACCCTACTTTAATATACTTAAGTGTGAGCTGAGTGCAATGTTTACAGACACGTAACTGCATGTTAATTGCTTTTAAATTAACTTTAGAGTGTTTTTTGACCCACGTACAGTATGTAGAACATGCATACATCTTTATATGTGGTTTCATAATTACTTCTATTGTTTTTTTTTTTTAAATATGGTTAAAGTAATGTTTAAATGTTGAGTGTACTGACAAAATGTCATTTATATTGAAACATGAATGTAATTACATATTTGTAATGATTATGTCGAATTTATTACATATAAAATGCATTAACTTGATTTATGATCAAATAATATTGAATAACACATTGCAGATAAAAAGTACTTTACATGTACTTTATTTTAGTCACACATCAAAATAAGTGTGTTAAAACATAATGATTTAACATATTTAAATGCATACTTTTCATTTGACTATTACAAAGTGCACTTTTTTACAAAAGTTTTCTCACAATGTAGAAAAACTGAAATCTGAAATCTATCAGATATGATGCTAAAAGAGTCTTTCACATATATCTAACAGACAGATCTATGGCTATACGCCTCAACTTTGTGACAGGTTTTTTTTTAGGTGAGTGCAGAGACAAATAGTCAATGTGATGAACACATCAGGGCAACAGTGAAGTCCTTCAGGGCTGAGAACCTTTTCCCCATGTTATTACCCTTTGTTCCATGAGCTACTTTCTTCATTCATCTCTCTCCCCATCCCCGTCCATCATCTCTCCTCCTCTTTACCATTCTCTGTTACTTCGTCCCTCACTTTGTTCTCTTCTTGTTACATCCCTTTTCTCTATGTCTACACAGTTAAGTGTATATCAGACTGCTGTGCTAATGTAGAAATGGAAGAAGAGAGACTATAATGAGAGAGAGAGAGAGAGAGAGGAGAGAGAGAGAGAGAGAGAGAGAGAGAGAGAGAGAGAGAGAGAGAGAGAGAGAGAGAGAGAGAGAGAGAGAGAGAGAGAGAGAGAGAGGGACAGAGACACTGACTGGCAGAAATGGATAATTAGGACAGAAAGTTTCACTGCAGTTAGCGACACAGATCAAAGGAACAAGGACATTAAGTTCCATTGTAAAGTTTTTTCCTCCTAATTGCTCTTGGTCTTTTTAAACAGTGCTTACATTTAAGCTCTTGACACCTTGCTTTAACTGCACAAGGAACTCTGGCCTTCCAGCCCTGCGTAAATGTCACAACGAGTCAGAATAAAGCCCATATACAATGCTCTGTTTTATTCTAATACGGAGTCTTATTTAAATTAGTTATCATTATGAATGTGTCCTTTTCTCAGGGCACTTTAGAAAACAGCATTATTCCAGCAAAATGAAAGGTCAGTAGCACTAATTCATAGTGGTGGTCCTAAATTTTTTTAAATTAGTAACCGTTTAACAGACACTTGTAACTACAGCAAGGCACAGTCCACTTATTACATGGGCAACACTCCTGGAGTAGTACAAGTACAAAGCCCACTTGATCCGAGTTGATGATTTTGTATGATATATATATACATACATACATACATACATATATATGTGTGTGTGTGTGTGCGTGCGTGTGTGATTGATATTCAAAAATATTAATAAAAAACCTACAATATTACGTCATTGATACTAAAATAAATAACACATGATACAGTTGTGATGACTCATGCAGGCTTGAACCAGCAATCTTCCAAACACAAGCGCCGGGCTTTAACCACTGTGCCATACTACCTCAATAATGAATTATTATATGGGTAAAAGAACAATTTTTATCCCTTATGGAGGAAAATGGTACCTTAATCTATTTGTCTCCTACCTGACATTTGAGCTTTAGAAGTAGTCACCTTGAAAATCCAATTTATATTTATATTCACCACATGAATTTTTATATTCTTATTCATCACATGAAGATCACAAAGCCCTTCTCAAATCACTTGTGTTACATTTAAATATGCTGCGTTTATGAAGAAAAGTGCGATGTCATTGACACCAATCCCCATTGTCAACCTAAATATCACTCTGCTCCTCAATAAAAACTATCATATGGCTTCAGGAACTGTGGAATACACTGAAATATACAGGTTTTAGTTGTTTTTTTTCGCTTGATAATGTCTCTAGCTAAGTTTCCATCCACTTGTCAATCGAATTATCTGAAGTTCGGTAAAAAAAACTCATGCGAATAAAGCTGGTGAAAGTGTGTTTCCATCAAACGGCTTTAAAGCGGATAAAAACCTGTGCGTAATGACGTCACATGCTGTTTTACGATAAAATTGGTATATCGAATTGATTTGAGACATTTTAAGGTGTTTCCATTCATTTTCGCACTGAATTGCACAACATTCAAGCAAACATTTGCCAACAAAGTTTTGCTAGACAAAATGGATCGTGCCATAATAACGTTTCCATCCGCGTTTATCGCATAAGCCGTATATCCATCAAGATCAAATCCGATGAGACCGAACGCATTTCATTTGAGTTGATATTCATGAAATTCAATCGAATTTTACTGTTGCTATAAGGCATTTTTCATTCGATATCACTTAATGCGGATAAAAACGCGTGGATGGAAACATAGCTACTGGTATATATGGAGCTGTGTGAACATTATTTACAATATCTATTTTTTTATTGTGTTGCAGGAGAGAGTCAGTCGTGTTTTAAATGATGCGATAAATATGATATAATTTTTATTTTTGGCCGCACTATACTTTTAAAGCATAATAACAGTCAGTTTATCATGGTGGATATTACATTGAAGTTTATAATAGTGGTTCATATTCTGATTAAAATGACACTGCTACTTTTAAGTACCATCAAGAGCTCTGAAAGCGAGAAGCAAACAGCTCCACTGATGAGGAAGAGTTATTCTGGCCAGTTAAATCATTGTCCGCTTGCCTATTATGGCTTTAAGACTCTGAATCATTACATTGTTTCAGCTAATACCCGATATTGAACCAACAATCATTTTACCGAGGTCAAACTCAAAATCTATCCCTGTTTATCTGTTTGCAAATGACAGGCTCTTTCCCGCCAGCTCTGACTTGAACCAATTTAATTACGGCTCGTTAAGGTGCTGAGCGCTTAGCACAAGCCTATCGACAAGCGGGAAGGACACGCTAATTAAAGGCCATTTAAATGTTTATCCCGGAGCAGTAATGGAGAGACACTTATCATTTAAATGCTGTTTGGAGCATATCCCTCTCTCTCTCTCTCTCTATGCAGGGACATGTGGGAATGAATCCCTGAGGAATTACTAATGCAGTGGGAGGACATGCTTGTCAGGTTCACGGTTAACGACACCTAAATATTACAGAGTTCATGATGTGTTGGACAATGAAAGGAAGTAAAAGAAAAACAATGCTGGTTACATGATTATCTGATGGCACTGTGCAATCCCTAGAAAACGCTGTTCTACATTTCTTTTTGATCTCATAAACAGGTTTATGCTTGTATGGGCTCAATGGGAGTGATTAAGCTTTGATTAATCAGTTCTTCTGTAGGTCAGCTAATCCTCAGTCACGCTGAAAAGTAGATGTGTAACACACGTGATTACAGGATATATGATTTATTGATTTTTCTCATATTTGTATCACACTTTTTATCGGAAATAATTAATCACACTAATAAACAAGTTATAATGACAGCCCTCATAATAACACATCCATATCACAAAAGCACTGAGGATGTGTATACGCACTGTGATTGTATGTATTGAGTATGTAATGTTAAAAGCAGAATAATAAATCTGAAGGCATCAAACACACTAACATCCATTTGTTCTCCAAATAGTTTTCCCTGTGTCTAGAGGCTTAGGCCCGTCCATGTCAAGTACAGTCACACTTATTTCTATCTTATATTTTTAAAATACAGATTGTTTTAAAGCAACTTTCAGTGATATACAATGATGCAAACATAATTCAAATCTGCTGTAAAGCCACTCTAAAAAGTCAAGTCAAGTCACCTTTATTTATATATCAGCTTTATAGAGATAACAGGAAATTAATGCAACAAAGAATGATTTGGCTGTACAGCAGATCTAGAAGATAGTCATTGTCCAGTTTAAAGTCCCTTTGTAGTCGGTAATAGTATTGACTACAGAGCACAATCAAGTACTGGGGAGCTAAACCATTTCGTGCTTTGTAAGTATGCACTATTTTATGTATGCAATGTTTAATAGGGAGCCAATGCAGTGTTGACAGAACCGGGCTAATATGGTCATACTTCCTTTTGGACCAGCTGGAGTTTGTTTATTAAGCGTGCAGGGCAGCCACCCATAACAGCATTACAATAATCTAGCCTGAACTCACTTTTCTGCATTTGTCATTAAAGGGTCATGAAACCCCCCTCTTTCAGCTCAAGTCTAGCTCACAATCTTTTGAAAAATGCAACTTAAATGGGCGTGGATGGCTGTGAGAAGAAGCGAGGGAGTGGGTGTGGTTTGGCTATCACTGTCATCACCAGTGTCCCATGCATATCGACTGTCACTAAAAATCGGTGGTAAAACGTGAGGAAATGCTAGATTTTTTTTTATAGCTGGCAAAGTTAAAGTCTTATGAAATACACTGACACTTTGTCCTTTCAAAAGAAACTGAATGCCCTGCTACAATATATTAGCCTACAGTAATCGTAATTCTATTTAAAACATATTAATGTAGGCTACATGTATAATTATGTCATTATAAAATATATAGTTGTTTATAGACACTATTTGAAAATAATAAATTTTCCGCTTTAAAAAAATCGTTCCGTGCATAGCCTAACTACGCGCCCCCTGAACCCCCATAATAAAGATGGCTCTGTGGAGGTGGATGACTTCTCATTTTAGACACACACACATACCTCTGAATGGATAGAAAAGTCCTCGGGACTTGGTACCGCATCACTCGCAAGACGCAACCTGCATTAGTTGTCAACAAGGCGAAGTCCACCATTCTCCAATTCTCCCAAAAATGCTCGCGGCACACACTATAGTTAAGATGTGTCAGTGGTTGTCTAGCCCTGTCCTGGCAGCATCGCGGGGAAACATATTCAACCCACTTGGACTTCTGCACGATGAAAACAAACACTTGCATCCCATGATTGTCTCTCTCATCTACTACGCGATATCACAGTTTGACATGTCTGGAAAGATACACGTGGTGTCATGAATAATTAAGAGACAGTGTCTTCTCATAGGATATGAAAACTCAGTCTCATTAATAATTATGAGACACCGATGAGTCATCAAGCACTCACAGAGCACGGCCACGTCACAGCCTGTGACGTGGACACGATGAAGATTTTAAACCCGGAAGATGAAAAAAGCGGAAAAAAACTAAAATTTTACCATTTTAACCCTACTATTAAATCTAACAGATGCTAAAATTGTCTTCAATGGTTTTCAACACACATACCTCTGTTAAAATCTCAGAAAATTTGGTTTGGGGTTTCATGACCCTTTAAGAGCAGATGTTGTAATTTAGATATAGTTTTAAGATGGAAGAATGTGGTTTTACACATGCTAGAAACGTGGCTTTCAAATGAAATATTGGTATTAAAGAGCACACCCAGAAACCGACGTTGAAGATTGACAGAGCAGCCATTAAAGGATTAGTTCACTTTTAAAAAAACGTTTGCTGAGAATTTACTCACCCCCATGTCATCCAAGATGTCCATGTCTTTCTTTCTTCAGTCGAAAAGAAATTAAGGTTTTTGATGAAAACATTCCAGGATTTTTCTCCATATAATGGACTTCAATGGGACCCAAACGGTTCAAGGTCCAAATGACAGTTTCAGTGCAGCTTCAAAGGGCTTTAAACGACACCAGACGATGAATAAGGGTCTTATCTAGCGAAACCATCGCTCATTACAAAAATAAATAAAAAAGTTTAAGTTTTATAAGCACAAATGCTCGCCTTGCTCTGTTCTGTGATGCGCGTTCTTACGTATTACGTGACGTCACGAACGTTTTTTATTGGTGAAAATGAAATCATTCTATTGAATAACAATATAAGCAAGACAAAAATAAAAGACCCAATCCACCAACTAAAATAAAAAAACAATAGGTATGCGTTGATGTTTGTCACTGATGTCAGGACAGTAAAATAACCTTTGCTTACCCGACACTTTCTCTCCAACCACACAAACACAATAAACAAGCTCCGACATCTCTATTTCATATTAGCCAAACTGAAATCAATGTGGCACATTTGTCTTTATTACTGAAATAAATAGCTTTTTCATTATGCTGTGATCTCTGCCTCTCTCTCTCTCTCTGCTTCTGTTGCCATTACTTAAGGGCTCTCCTTGGGCCTGAGAGGCCTCTATCCCAATGTCATTCATTTGCCACCAGCAGTAACAAGCCTCTAACAGTTTAGAGACAGACCGTAAGCAGCCATTTCCTCTCGTGAAGGGAGGAGAGATTGAGGAGGAGCGAGCGAGAAATCGAGAGGAGGAAGGGAGATGATCGAGCAGCTAAAATGAGGAGAGGCCACCACAAAAGAAACTGGGTGGATGTGTATTTGCATTTTCTGTGGCTCAGCCAGCCTGCGTCCGCCTGTAAGCGTGCGTGTGTGTGTGTGTGTGTGTGTGTGATTCATGGGCCTGACAGATGCCGGGTGCAGCTGGCTCTGTCCTTGATCGGCCCTGTAGACCGGACAGCGCTGTCATTCACCATTGCCCAAATTATCTCTGTATTGACTGCACAACCCTCTGTGACAGCAACGTAATGGCTAATTACCCAGGATACTTTCAAACCCAGACACAAACAGAGCGAGTGAGCGGCTTTCTGTTTCTCAGAGTCAGGAAATAGATCTTCAATGTTAGGAAAGAGAAGAGAAAGGATTTAAAGAAAAATAGTGCATTGTGCTGTGATATTTAAATCAGCTCTTCGCTGGCCATCTGATGCACATTGCCCAGAAAAACAGCAAGAGTCGGTGAAAATCACAGGTTTCAATCAGACTGACTATGGGTTCAGGAGCACAGGGTATACGCAGGCTTATTCCAGGGAAAGTCATGTGTTTAGGGTACCAGTTGATTTTTCCTATACCTCTGCGTACATGGCTTTTGTGTGAGGCAAATTTCTTCACCAGAATAGTACGTGCCTAGTCCGATTTTTTTGCGCTGTTTCACCGTAGAAAACAAAACTGAAGACACGGAACAACAACAAAATACCGGACACTGCAACAACGCTCACATTGACCAGCGCTTGTGTGACGGGGTAATGAGATAGCCACAACTTTAGCTTAAAAGAGTACAGAGACAATTTTATCGGTCATAACTTCTGGAGGAAAATAGCGCAGACACTGGACAATAATGAAACTCAACCGGTGTTCATGAACGCTATTAAATTGAGTACACTTTAAAGTTAAAGTGTTTAAAAGTTACGCTAACAAAGTATACTGTGGTCTCTACCTGACAATCTACATGACTTCACACTACCAAAGTGTGGATACAGAGGACGGCAAGGACTGAGGGTGGACACACACTTTGATTCTCTCATCAACACAGATGCAGCAGTTTTTATTTTTGCAAATCATACATTATAACAAGGAAATATATTACCATACGAGGGAAATCATTGTGGTGTCCATGAAGATGTGAAAAAATAGGCATAAGCTTTGTGGTGGAAAATTTAAACTGAATATTAAGCTAAACATGTTTTACCATTTGACCTTATTTGACCTGCTAAATCTCTGATACAATGTTCTAAGACATTCTGTATTTTAGGTGAATGTGTGTGTGTGTCGAACCCATGATGTGTGTATAAATAACATAATATGGGAAATGAGACTAGACAGAGATGACTAGTTAGAACTTGTGATAAATGAAGTAATGGTTAAAACAAATTATTCTCTACCCAGTAACAGAAGAGACTGAAAATGAATAACCAATCAAATTAATGTCATTATGCCATACCTCCCTATTGTATAAAAACTGTTGTTTTCCGTGTTTTCGGTGGGATTCTCAATGGAAATTGTCTGAGATCCACCGGCCTTGTTTTTACTTGGGAGAGTATTGCTCGAGAACTCTCCTGGCCGTTAATTAAAAGCATTTAAGGGATAATTACTGAAGTCTGTCTGTCATTTAAAAGCTGCGCAGCTGGGGAAGTTAGGGTAAGAGAAACTCGAAGCTAAGATGTCGACTGTAGACGCAAGAGAGCTTGAGTAGAGTAGGATTAGGAAAACTCAGCGGTTGTCGATTGTAGACGCAGGGAGCTGGAGTATTACAGAGTGAGCATTTAAGAAAGCGGATAGTCAGATTTTAGGGAAAGAAAATCCATCACATTTTGGCGAGCCAATCCAGGAGTCCTCGGAATCTCCCTCTGTCGGATGGACGGGGACGAGGAACCATGTTGTCTTCACTCTGCCAGACTGCAGAACCCTGTTCGACAGAGGGACCCATTCCAGACGGACTAAAAGGACTTAAAATTATTAAGGTAGGACACGCAGACTTCAGTCTTTGTTTTCCTTTTTGATGTGTAAAATAAAACATTTTTGTGCGTATGAAAAAAAAAAAAAAAAAAGTTTTTTTTTTTTTTAAATAAGAATTTGGAACGTGTTTCTAGTTTGTTCTGTTTTGATGGTTGAAATTGAAATTTTCCATATCTGAGAAATCTAAAAGAGGGATTTTAGAAGAATGAAATTTAATTGAGAAATTATTTAGCTGAAAAAAAAAAAAAAAAAAAAGAAGAGAAGGGAAAACACACTGGCTGAGCCCAGGTTTAAACGATGTATCTCATTATCATATGAAGAAGACAAAAGTCAACTAAATTTACCACAGTGAGATAATTTATATTAAAAATATATACATAGCCTATGTAAAATTGGCAATCACATTAAAAGATTTAAGGATTTTGAAAAAAAAAATGTTTTTACCTTGTCTATTAAGGGCAATGAGCAATGATTATGGTTAAATGCAATCAAAAGTATTTGTTGAGTATTGTATTTGTTGTGTTAATAAAACTTCCTGCAAAGAGAGCAACTTGTCATGCTGGAAACCAGATCCGGGAGGGAAAAATACCCCGAGATGCTGTAATGCTGCAATTTGCTTTTTGTTTGAAGTTTTTGTTTGAATAAAGGTTTAATTCTGAGAGAATATAAAGACACATGGAAAGAGTTGAGACAAGATACATGGATCAATTGTTAACATGAGATTATGCATGGTTACATTTTGAAATCAATTAGAAATGTTATAGAAATTGTTATAAATAAATAAAATAAAAGTTATAAATCATAATAATAAGAATATGCATTCTGAGATAATTAGGAGATTTTGAATCATAAAGAAACTGTTGTGAGTTAAACTTTGATTTATTTATGTAGATGAGATAGAGTATATAAGACTAAGCAATTAGGTGCTCTTAAAGTAATAAATAAATAATAAGATATTAAGTACACGTGTTTAAATATTATAATTTCTAACTGTAGGCTAGAATTTGTATCCCGTTATCCCTGGAGACAGTGTGAAAGAACTTGAGAAAAAAATTATCCATTGCAGAGATTCGAAGAACCAATTGTTTATGTTTAACTAAGATAATTTTTGTGCATTATGCATAGTATGAGGTTGGGTGACCAATTTAAATATAAAGTGTGATTTGAACAAGCACATTACATATATCTTACAGTCATTTTATTTTGGATTCTTGAAGAAAAAAAAAAAAAAAAAAAAAAAGACAAAGAAAGGAAGTTAAGAAAAAAAAAACTGTATTGTAATTAGAGTTTTTTTCCTGCTTTTTTCTGCATTTTGGCAATGAAGAATGCTTGCTTTTTCCGCAATGAAGGACGCTTTTTAATAAAATGAAGAACTGCTGTCTTGATAACCAGATGAGATATTTAGTTATTAAACTAAGTTTAATTTGAGTTTTGCAGTTCTCTGAGTGTTCAAGGTTTCAGACGCCTGGCTTGAAAAGTTGGATGACTGGAGAGAGAGAAAGAGGAAGTGGTGCCCTCAGCTCCCCAGCTCCCGAAAGAGGAAGTGGACACTTCTGAGGGGTCAACTGAGACAGTGCAGGAAAAGGTGACAAGTTCACTTGAGATTTTTCCTAAAGACAATTTTTGCCATGCATTATGAAATGTTGTGCCAGGGTGGATCAAAAGCCAGAAAGAGAGGGCCATTGCAGCCTGATGATCAAACGTATCAGCCTAACAAGTCAACTGAAGGACAATCCACACAGAAAAGAAAGACCTCCATCCCCTCACTTGTGGGCCAGGTGCTGAATTTCAATGATCACTACAGAGAACGTTTCAAATTTAGTTAATTATCAATTAACTTGATTATTGTTTTTGATTATCCACTGGTTTCAGCAATTCTTCATATTTCTTCAACTAACACTTTGAATCTGCTTTCAAATAGGGACCAGTCCAGCTGGCCTAATACAGGAAGTTCAATAGCAGAAGTGAGAGATTGACTCACCAATCAGTTAAAACACTGGATTTGGATAGTGAGGCTTATTACTTAAACCAATAGTGGTAAAAGCATGAATTTGTTGAGAATATATTATTGACTATATATATATTGACTACTAAATATAGGGCACAAAATGTCCCAAAGAGACATTATGGCTAGAAAAGCAAAATTATTGGTCACTCCATTTCATTTAAAGGTAGTTTTCTGGATTCAATAAGAACAATGTTTCTAATTATAAACTTTTGGAATCACATGCTGTCATCACCAGGGTACGAGATAGAAATGTTTTTGCTTTTGTCCATGGATCCGAGATTGTGTGAAGATTTCCAAATCTTCTTTTAAATAGCTTAGGAGCAACAACAAAAAGTTTTGAAAAATTGAAATTGTGTAATTAATGACAAATTGCATTTGAGGGATTGAAGCTGAATCTCTCAACTGCAACCGAAGGTCTATGATTATTATTTTAAAGTGTTTAATCTATTTGATTTTTTAGGTTTACGTTCACTGTGTTAAACTCAAACACATTGTGACTGCATCGGACGATTGATAATTAATATCCTAACGTTTAGACACTGTCGCAAGGGGAATGCCACAGTGTGTCTACGTTCAGTAGCTTCCGTCGTAAAAGTTGTTACCGTTCGGATTTGGTGGTATTCCACTCCTAATAAAATATATGGTCCTCATTCAGTTCATAAACTGCTATGGCAGACAAAAAGGTATGATTCTCTGGCCAGAGAGGGGTGGGATGTGTTGTTTGTGTGTGAAAGTGTGTGAATGTGAATGAATGGAAATTTTAATAGATAAGATTAATTATGGTACTAACCATAAAACTTTGATTTTATATTTCTGTCTTATGGTAAAACTTATCATACTTCCCATTTTCATGTCTGATGGTGACTAACTTTCCATTCTAGATCCAACAATAGAACAAAATAAATCTTACTTCCTTTTATTTAGGATGTAGCCTTCAGACAAATTTCTAATCATCTAAAGACACTTTTGACTGGATGTAACCTTGGTCAATGGAACTTTGCAAATGGACTAAGCGTCCTGTTCTTTGACTGTATTGAGAAATGATTGACTGAAATATTAACCCCTTACAATGTTTTTCGAAGATACAGAATATTTTTTGCTGATATCACTAACAGGGTAAATTATGACCACATGGTGAAATATGCCCAATAAAATAATGGCATGGATGATTTTGACTAACTATCCTGAGATAGGTTATTGTTGTGGCAGAAATAAACAGTGTCACACATGCGCAGCGTATAACTCTGGGAAGGCAGAGAGCAAGCATGCTTGCCCTGTCCACCCCACATTTAACTTCTTCCTTTTTCTAGGATGTCATGATGGATCCTGTCGAACAGAACTTATTATGTTCCAAATGTATAAAATATTGTTTTGTTACTGTTTATCATGAAATTTCACAGGTCTGATCAGAAAGGACGACCGGCCAGACAAGCAGATTATGTTAATAGATGTTGTCACTAACAAAAATAGTTAAGGTCTCCCTTAACAGGTCAAAGCTGCATTGCCGGTTCCAGGTACAGAGACACAGCACTCTTACGAGCCAGGACAGTGGGTCTGGATCAAGGATCACAGACGCAAGGCGTGGTACAACCCGAGGTGGCTTGGTCCGTATGAGATCATTCTAACAACGAATACAGCAATCAAAGTTTCCGAGCGTGACGCTTGGGTTCACGTGTCACATTGCAAGCCCCACCAACCGCCATCCAGAGGAAAAGTAGGGGAGGGAAAATAAAAGGACGTGCTGGTAACGTGCCTCCTCTACCTACGAGGGAAAGACCTTGCTACTGCTCGCAAAGAGCAATCAAGGTGAACATGGAACGTTTCAGACATCTGTGGGGCCAACGCGACGACCAGCACATCTGGTCTAACAAAGTGTTTAAATGCATATGTGTTATTATATCTGCAGGTGTGTTGATGTTGATTATATTGCTGTTTCTGTTTGAATTTCCTCCAGGATGTGACGTGGTTGCGAATTGCGGGGAGGTTTCGTCGGAACGTATTTCATGTGATACAGGGTTGCAAAAATGTGGTGTTCTGTGATGTTCTTCCAGAGGCAATAATGTGATGTTTATTGATGTTTTATTTGGTTCAATCAAACTGTAGGACCGAGAATTAATATAGGGTTGAAATTTGAACAAATTATTGATTAATTTGAAAATATTTTAGGTACACGTAAACTGAAAAGAGGAAAATATCTTAATTCTGAAGAGTATATAGACTTTAACTAACTACATTACTGTAAAAATAATAAATAATCTAGGGACTATTATTGAAGAAACTTGAGGGTTTTAAAAGTCTAAGACCGATATCATAAATGCTAAATGTAATAGCAATAGTTGTTCACTAATAAGAGAGAATAGGTGATAAGTTACTTTGCCAGACTAGGTCTGAATAGATAATTGGGTAAACTTCTATAGTGATGAATTAATGACTACACTGTAAAAAATATTTTAGCAATTTAGTTATTTCAACTTATTTTTTTAACTAGATTGTCCAGACAACAAGAAATTTTAAGTTTTCTTGTCCTCAACTTATCGAAATAAGTTAGTTAAACTAAAAAAAACCCATGCAAAAAGATAACTCAAAATAATGAGTTAACTTTTTTTACAGTGTACATTAAATATATTTTAGGTGGTTCCAAATTGCTAAAATAGCTAAAGAAAACTTTCAAAAGGGGCTTGATTTTGGGAAACCTTTAATTTATGGATTATTATTAGTTGAAGAAGTTACCAGTGTGATTACTGAAATGTTCCTTTCATGTATTGTCTAACGTCTGTATATTTGATATCTGAGAGGTGACTGCGGGTCTAGCTAGCTAGGAATACAGCAACCGTGCTTGCTTATTTAGCCCGGCTTCGAGGAATGAAATATTGTTTTGTTATTGTATTATTGAGAAAGGTTTTCAACATATTAAAACAAATTATGTAGAGGACAGAGTTAAAATCTAGACACATTTAAACTAAAATTAGTCTAATCAGTAGACAATTTAGAGAAATAGAGTATTTGCTAATATAGAAAAAAAAAATCTGAAAAGCTTTCTAAATTCACAATGAAGCTAAAGATTTAATGATCTGGATAAATAGATCAATTATGAGCTATTCCACATTGCAAAAACTTAGAGGTGGTATAAGTTATGTCCGTCAGTTAATTCTGGAAAATAGGATTGTAGGAAGATAATTAATTAAAGATTAAATGGCATGTCCTCAGCTAAGGCTATTCTCGTGGCAAGAGCTGTGTAAAACAGAGTTAATTTGAAAATAATAACATTGTTTGAAACAAGATAATAAAATTATTGATATTAGTGTTAAGGATAAAAATGAAAGATTATAGAACCTTTTTGGTTAGATTTTATTACACAGATCCTTAAATAGATCTGACTAAGTAAAACAATCGCCTGCTTTAATTAAAAGCTAATAACATAAGATTAAGAAAATTGGTTAATAAGCACTATAACCATGTTAAGGCCTAATAGATCAATGCGATTAAAATGATAGCTAAAAAATGATGAAACTTGACTCAAGGTCTAAAGTTAAAAGGCAATGTACTATGGTATGTTTAGTTTTTTACTAGAGATAGAATATTGGCAAGGAGATGAATAGATGAGAAGATGGTATGTGTATGTGATCTTAAATGTTTTATGAAGTAAAAGATGAAACAAGGAAATGGTTAGAGATAACAGGTGGTATTAAAGTCACTGACTTAAAATAGGAGGATTCGGTGGAGCAGGTAAGTCATGCAGCTATGGACAATTGATTAGAAGAATTAAATTTAATTTTGGCCATGTTTGATTATGGCCAGAGAGGGGAAATGTGGTGGAAAATTTAAACTGAATATTAAGCTAAACATGTTTTACCATTTGACCTTATTTGACCTGCTAAATCTCTGATACAATGTTCTAAGACATTCTGTATTTTAGGTGAATGTGTGTGTGTGTCGAACCCATGATGTGTGTATAAATAACATAATATGGGAAATGAGACTAGACAGAGATGACTAGTTAGAACTTGTGATAAATGAAGTAATGGTTAAAACAAATTATTCTCTACCCAGTAACAGAAGAGACTGAAAATGAATAACCAATCAAATTAATGTCATTATGCCATACCTCCCTATTGTATAAAAACTGTTGTTTTCCGTGTTTTCGGTGGGATTCTCAATGGAAATTGTCTGAGATCCACCGGCCTTGTTTTTACTTGGGAGAGTATTGCTCGAGAACTCTCCTGGCCGTTAATTAAAAGCATTTAAGGGATAATTACTGAAGTCTGTCTGTCATTTAAAAGCTGCGCAGCTGGGGAAGTTAGGGTAAGAGAAACTCGAAGCTAAGATGTCGACTGTAGACGCAAGAGAGCTTGAGTAGAGTAGTTCAGCAAAACTCAAAGCTAAGATGTCGACTGTAGACGCAAGAGAGCTTGAGTAGAGTAGGATTAGGAAAACTCAGCGGTTGTCGATTGTAGACGCAGGGAGCTGGAGTATTACAGAGTGAGCATTTAAGAAAGCGGATAGTCAGATTTTAGGGAAAGAAAATCCATCACAGCTTACACATTTACCGGTGTATATTGGTAATTTTTCAGGCAAATTGACGGATCAGACCTGTTTGCCCAATAGTGGCAAGACACATATAAGGACATCTGACAAATTAGTTTGTCCTTCAAGAACTAGGGAAAAAAATCTGAAGACTGCGAAATAACCTTTACCATAATGTAAGTACATTAAAAACCTTACTCTTTAACTTACCAGTTAAGTTGAGCTTTCTCATATTTTTTTCTATTGATTTGGGTGGGTTTGTCCCATCCCCAATGTCAATTCTCTTTCTTTTACGGCCCTGACGAGAACATCGATCTCCTCGGCTGTGAACCGATTCTGAAGCGCGCCTGGTGCACGCGCCATAATAATAACAATCCGCCATGCAACATGCGCACCTTCTCTTTAAGGGTATGTTGGATGACGCTCTGATTGGTTTATTTCACTGTAAAAAAAGTTAACTCATTATTTTGAGTTATCTTTTTGCATGGGTTTTTTTTTAGTTTAACTAACTTAATTCGATAAGTTGAGGACAAGAAAACTTAAAATTTCTTGTTGTCTGGACAATCTAGTTAAAAAAATAAGTTGAAATAACTAAATTGCTAAAATATTTTTTACAGTGTTCACGTTACACCCAAACCACACCTATGAATAATGAAGCTACTTCAGACCAACCTCTTTTAGATTTGCGCCAGGCGCAAGAGGCATTTATCCTGTCGGGAAAATAGCAACAGCGCCGGGATCCGCCCACAAAGGTACTTGCGCTTTGCGCTTTGACACTTGCGTTTCAGATCGTGCGCTTTGTGCAAGATAGGGCCCATGATGTTTGACTATTTTTGTCTGGATCTATTTATTTATTTAAAAAAAACATTTAAAATGCAATTATCCATTTGAAATTCTTCAAAATAAACCTTTTAGTAGTTTGGCACAAAACTGTATTATTATTTCTTATAATATAATTAGTATAATTAAATTAATAACAACATTTATTCAAAATATATTTCTCTCACAAAAAAAGTTAAAAAAAAATTACAGTAAAAATACGGTAGCAACATTTTAGGGTTTAAGGATTGAACTTAATTTACAGCTGTCACAGGACATTTTGGGAATGCCAATTTTCAGTCTTTCATGTAAATTACAAAATGACTTTCAAAAATTGTAAATTTAACAGTATTTTACTGTAAAATTACATAATTACAAATGTGCCATTAGATACATTAGTTTCACTGCATATAGTAAGGAAACATACTGTTAACCAACTGACAGTTACTGTAGCACAACATAATAAATATGATTTTTTATTTCCTTTATCCTAGACACCTAATAACTTTACATTACTGCCCACCAGTCTGTTATTGGTAACATCAGTTTCAGATTTAATAACCCTGAAATATCATGAAATAAAGAGCAACACCGTTTTCATGCTGAACAATGACCCAACAATGACTTCTGACCACGTTAACACACCAGTGTGCAGTTCTCACGGATGTGAAAAATACAATCTCTACTAGTCAAGAAAATAAATCTACACTTTCTAAGCATACAGAGCTTCTCTCGAAAGCACAGGACAGATGACTGTCAGAAAAAGACCCAACTTAAAAAAGTAAAACGGCTCAAAATATCCAGGAAGAGGCACAGAGAGAGAGGGGAAGAGGGAGAGGAAGAAGGTGAGGGAATAGAGGGTACTAAATCCCTCTCTGACTGTTAGGGAAGATGATGAGATCCCGAGAGGATGGACAGAGCACAGAGAGAGAGAGAGAGAGAGCGAAGGAGCAGGCTTTCTCACACAAAAGAAGAGCCAGGCTTTCGCCACAGTCTGTCCTGGCCTGCCATTAGCAGCACTCCTGAACTAATTACACACACACGCACACCAGTGCCACCTCTGCCCCAGACCAACACACACTTCACACTCCACCATATCATCACTTACTGCAGTTAAGCTGCTGGGAAGATGCCCTTTAAAAGCATTTCAATATAGCCTACTAACAAGAGCAAGCTTGTTATATTGAGGGGACAATTATCTTTTTAAGACTATCCAATGATATATTTGATCATTTAATCCAAGCTGTATTTTTTGCACAATTTTATTTTTTGAATGAATGCATTTGAATTTAATGAGCAGTAAATGAGAACTGATAAATCTAAATTAAAAACAACTAGAAAACTCAGAAACCCCACTCATTTATATAACTGGGTCAATGAGATGAGCTAGTATTTACCAAAATATGTTGCTGTAGTAAAGCATATGTGTGAAATATATAAAAAGGCTATTCTGAAAACTGAATAAGGTTAAGTTTTAACCACTGATCTATATAAATGATTGGATTGCTCATGTCATAAAAAGTGAAGCCACCATATTAATATTCCCTATACATTCTATTGAATTAATAAGAAATCATCTGATTTTAATGAGAAAACATTACCTAAGTACTATATATCTGAAGTCTCCCAGTACATTCTTACAACGCAGATATCAGATCAGCTGATGGACAAGACGCCTCAACATTTATATTACAAATGTCGCAATGATTCTTCTGAAATCTGAATACAACTTAATTCGCCATTTACAGTTATTCACTGTGGTTATGTAATTAAATTGCGTAACATAATAATAATGTTTTAATCGTAAAGTAATTTTAAATGATTTAACAGTATTTTCATTTACAGCATGTATTTCAAAGCAGTAAACATAATGACTTAAACGTTGGTTAAATTAATAATTAGCTCAACTATATATACAAATAACACTTAATTCAAATGTCATGTTAGTAAAAAGCCATAATTTGAGGCTTTTTAATGGTTTCCAAGAATACAGTTCAACAAAAAGACATCAGGGAATAATATACATGCTTTCACAACTTATTGAGAGAAATGACTCTGACTGCGATTATGTGTGACATTATTTTATATGCGACTGATACGCAGCAAATCAGGTGATTTTAGCTCAATGTTTTGACCGTCAGTCAATCCGAAATCACATACTTCCCTACTATATAGTAGCCGGAAAACAGTGTGTGACGAGTATGTCAGAATTCACAGTATACTCATAAAAGAGTATAGGCAAACAATCCCCGGGTGACCTATTTCCAGTGAGATTCAGAAGTGATGGACACTTTACTGTCCCATGAGGCCACAGGAGAGGAGATATATATGGAGATGAAGCAACGTAACTGACGCTGGTGGGTCACATGATAAAGACATGGAGGACGTAGTACGTCCAGATTGCATTAATACACTTATTCATACTATATACAACATACTTTTTAATGGTCGTGAGGTAATTTCTTATTCAAAGCAATAGGCTACCTACTCAAGAGAGTGTGTGATTTCAGACGCAGTCCTAGGGAATCGTAAGATGGCCTCTCGAACACTTCCGGTGGCTGGCAGGTTAAAACGCAATGAGCAACCCAGTCATTATAGATCAGGGGATTTAACTGAAGTTAAGGCTGTAACAAGGTATACTGGGTGGACGCGGACACCATTGACCAAAGCTTGACCACCCCTTTGACCACCCTAATATCTCTGATTTTCTTGACTAGAATTGAGTTTATATAGAGTATGACTAAAACATACTGCAACAGAAGATCACAAAATGTGCATTTGTCCCATGCATTTGTAAAAAAAATAAACAAAGAGGCGGCATCTTGCATTAGTTGGTACATTGAAAAAAAAAAGTTAATGTCCAAACAATTTTCACAAAAAAATTAGTAAATTTCACAAATAATCAGTGGCAGCTCGTCAAAATTTAAGGTGGAAAATGGGAGAGGGACGATTTAATGTTAAAAAATTCCAAGTTATTCAGTTCATTTCATGTCTGAGAATGTGAAATTCTTGTTTGCAATTTCACAGTAAGTGAAAAAAATACATAGCAGAGAAAGCTAGCCTCCCTTGGTATATCAACCAATCATCGCAGAGACGTAAATTACGCAATATTAGTTTGAATTGCTCCCGCTGATAATGTGCCAACTACCTTAATTATGAATATTTGATTGCCAACAAAATTACCAAGATACCATTTGAGCAGCAGCAATTGAGCAGCAATTAAAAATGAAGGAAGACCCCACGCCAAAGTCAGGCATATAGGCTAAAGCAATCAGATCCACTAAACGACCCAACCTGCTCTTTTAACACGGACATTGAAAAGCACAGAAGGATGGATTTTCTTATGGATGTTATATGATGATGGTATGAGATCAGGCTTTATGAGGGTGTTGAGAACCAGAACAAGCTGAACTATAGCTTTATAAGTGTGAGCTTCCTTTCTATTAATATGTCTGAAGGTGAGGAATATGACAAAAATGATTTAAATTCTATGATGAAAAGTTCTAATCCTAATAAATCCATCTTTGTCTTAATATCCTAATGAAACATATTTAGAAATAAAAATGTAATTTAGTCTACTTATAAACCCCTTTCACTAAAACGAAATCCTTAAAAGAGTTAAATTATATTATTACTGAATGATAATTAATGTGTGTGTGTGTGTGTGTGTGTGTGTGTTTTGGGGGATGAACTCTGTCTGCAGGGACACTTGTCTCTGTTGAGTGCTGTCACAGAAACAGCTCCTCGGATGTGTCATGATTGCACTAATTACTGAGAGTCAGTGAAAGCTTGACAAGGACGACCACAACACAACACACACGCACACGCGCACCACACACAACACACACACACACACACACACACACACACACACACACACACACACACACACACACACACACACACACACACACACACACACACACACAACACACACACACACACACACACACACACACACACACACACACACACACACACACACACACACACACACACACACACACACACACACACACACACACACACACACACACACACACACAACGATGCCAAGTGTGCCAATGTGAAAATGTTATTCTGTACAATATTATGGGATTAAAACAAACATAAATCACCTTTATTCTAATGTGATTAGCACTTAAATTTGAGTTTAACATGACCAGCCAACTGGCAAATAACTAAAATAATTAATGACAGTAAAGACATTTATAATGTTACAATAGATTTCTGTTTCAAATAAATGTTGTTCATTTGAAACTGTAATCAAAGAATACCGAAAAAAAGATACAAAAGTTTGCAAATACATTTTAAAATATAATTTATCTATGGCAAAGCTGAATTTCCATACATGAGAAAATTGCAATTTAACTTAAACTTTTTCTTGATTATATTTATATAGAATATAAAATATTCTCCGTCCTTCAGGTCGATGGCTGCAAACCAACGGCAGCCTGTGACGGGACCGGTTCAGGACACGCAGGTCCAAGATTGGTCGTAATCCACCACCTTCCTTGGGTACAATGAAGTACGGGCTGTAGAAGGCGTAACTGTTGAAGCCATAACCTTCGCCAGCAGGACTGTGATCCCTGCCCGCATACTGAATCGCATAGCCGAGTCTGATGGTACGGATGAGCCAGTGAGACGGGCTGGCAAGCGCTAGACAGGCTCCTAGACACCGTACAAGCTGGACCAACAGAAACAGACGTAGGGACCCGACTCGGACGGCACAGCGGCCGCAGTGGGGTCTGAGAGTGTTGTGCAACACGTACCTGCCTCCGCGAGGGTCAGCGTGAGTGTGCGGAGGCCTCTTGAGTGCGTCCCGGACACAGACACTGCTGCTCGCTGGCGATAGAAGAGCGGCCTCAGGGTGACAAGGCATAGCGTCGTACACCACCAAGTGTGCCCTCTTGGGACTCAGAGGTTTCAGAAACTGCTCTTTTATTGAAATTGTGGGTGGGCGGAACAAAAAGAAAAGGAAACAAAAGATTCTCCGCTTGGCCCTCTTCTGGGGTAAGGAGCGGTGCGTTCACTGTCTCCTGAAGAGCAGTCTGATCCACCTCTGGGTCGCCCGTCTCAGGGTTGATTGCCACCAGGTTTGTCGACTTCCTACGCCTGGCTCCACGCTGTTAGCCTGACTCTGCCCTCCTTCGTACTTCCGCTCACTCTTCATTTCCCTTCAGTACTGCGTCTGGGATTGTGCTGTAGACTTTCTGTAGACTGGTTTTCTCCGATCAATTTTTTACCGGGCCAATCAGCGAACAGAGGGAGTGGCTGAGAACGATGACGTTGATGTCGACTCGTGCGTTATTTTGAGTTGTAGTTCAGTAATGGCAGAGGAGAAAGATGCGAGCGAAGCCATTCGGTCCGTTGTGGCGACGCTGCCGAATATCAAGAAGCCGGAGCAAGAACAATCTTTGCTTAGTTTTGTTGGTGGCCATCCTCCCCACGGGGTTCGGGAAAATACATATGTCACGACCAAACGTTAGCGATTGGTTATGGCAAATAGATTGACTGGGCAGATCCAATAGTTTTAGACTTCAATAGAGTTTCCGCCTCCAAGGAAGTTAATGCTTGTCAATGGAGAGATATCCTCATACCCCTTAGCTGCCCCGCCATCGAGGAGGAGCCACTAGGACGGATTCTGGCACTAAACGGCGCCGTCCACCTTCTAGTGAGCTCCTCATGCACCTCCAGGAAGAATGCCACCAAATCGGAGAAACCAATCGTCCAACCGAGACGGTATGGGATGTAGTGGAGGGTTCCACACAAGCCCTAACTTCTTGGCGGCCCGGGAAAGCATAGCCGCCCATTCAGGATCCGACTCGGGCAACGCTACACTTCCCAAAAGCGGTAACACAGCCGAGTCCTCATGTCCAGAGGACTGAAGCTTCCCCTCCGATGCTGCGACGGACATCTGGTCGTCAGCTGGGGCCCCAAAGGCAACAAAGGCTCCAAAGGCAACGACTGGTCGTCCATGTGAAGGACCAGCGCGCTCCTCTGGAGGCTCCACCGGCTGCTGTGGATGAGGCGTGAGGGACTCACGGAGATTGCCTCAGCGGGGAAGCCCTCACGGTAATCCTCAAATCACCCTTGCTAAGCGCCGTAGTAGCCTTATTCTGGGGACAAGAATAAGCACTAGATCCGGGCATGGGCGAGGGGACTGCACCACCCTTGAGGTAAGAGAGTCTCGATCTAAGCACAGCAATAGTCATGTTCCCACAGTGAGAACATGAACTGTTCACAAACGCTGCCTCAGCGTGCTGAATGCCCAAACACGAGAGGCAAAAATTGTGGCCGTCTGCTGAGGCTCTTTTGTGAAGAAATAACTCTTTTTATTTTAAGACTCTTAAATAGTGTTGAGGCACCCAGGGAATGGCCGCAGTGTAAAGCAGTGATAGTCCTGTACGCTCTCACGGGGAACGCCCACAGGACCGACACATAAATGCTCTCTGCTGTGATAACAGCAGTTTGTTTGAGCTATAATGCTCTCGGCCTCTCGCTGACCACGCCGTCACACCAACACTAAACTGGAGAGGAAAAAGAGTCTTCAACGTCGCTTGACAGTCTGTACTGGAAGCTCGGCTCCAAAGTGAAAGACGAAAGGTGCGTGTTTCCGCTTCCAAGTTTATACCCGCGCTGAGGGCCGCGAGATGCAAATCAATGTGCATTGGTTCGTTCTGTAGACAGATGATGGGGCTCCCTGACGTGATCCCAATTACGTTGACACGTCGAACGTGAGCGACTGAAAGGGAACAGCTATTCTGAATTGTAATAATATTTTATTACGAGTATTTGATCAAATAAATGCAGCCTTAGTGAGAATAAAAAAATAGAAGAAAAAAACCAATCCCAAACTTTTAAACTATAGTGTAATGTAAAGTATTCTTTCTTTAAAATTAGAGTTTCATTTGTTGTGTATAAATGATTTGACCAAAACAGCAAAAAAATTATACTGTTTGTCGCCTTTTTCGCCTTTGGCTTTTGGCTTGCTTAGTTAGGGACATTTGACATTTAAAGGATTAGTTCACTTTTTAAAAAACTTTTGCTGATAATTTACTCACCCCCATGTCATCCAAGATGTCCATGTCTTGTCCATGTCCAGGGTCTTATCTTGCAAAACGATCGGTCATTTCTAAAATAAATAAATAAAAAAGTCAGTTTTATGCCTTGCTCTGTTCTGTGATGCGCGTTCGTGACTCTCCTATTCGAACTCGTTCATCAAAATGAACGAGTCTTTTTTCGAGTCATTTCGTTCATTTTGTTTGTTGAATGAACGAAATGACTCAAAAAAAACATTTGTTCATTTTGATGATGATTTGAACAAATCTTTTAATTTTGAATTTAACAATACTATTACAACATTACTTTCCTGTTATCTCTGTAAAGCTGCTTTGAAACAATTTGTATTGTAAAAAGCGCTATATAAATAAAGGTGACTTGACTTGACTTATTCTTATGATAAACAATATCAAAGCATTTTCTATGCGTTATTATGCATAATATTGTAACAATTTTACGTTCCATTCCTATGTCAATACTTTTTTGTTTATTCAAATGTGGCCAAACTCTATCTTTCTTAAACTTGTTGGTCTTGTGTTTATCGGTTGATCTTCAAACATTCACACACCAGCATTAGTGGCTCTCAAATAACAAGGCCAAGAGAGCCTAAACATTTCCATCTGTTTATGAAAACAGCCGTTCAGAAACCCATCGAGGGGTCGAAGAAAATCAGAGGACGTGCTGTTCAATCCGATGAGAGGTGACAGTTTACATCTCCGCCCACAATTAACACATCTCTCCCTCCCTCTCTCCCTCTCTCTCTCTCTCTCCTCTCTCTGGCTGTGATAATGCCTGTTGTCAGCTGTGTTTAGCAGGCCAGATCAGTGTGAGCGCTGGGCTGCTGCAGTCACTGACAGATTGAAGGTTCAGCACTGGGTCTATCATGACAGATGGAAACTGGCATCAATGTTCAGAGCGCGCCAATCACAGGGGACCTGCTCCCCTCATTCGTCAGGCCTCCGTTCTGAACCCTCCCCCCGCTTCTGACGGGACAGATCTGTGTGTGTGTGTGTGTGTGTGTGTGTGTGTGTGTGTGTGTGTGTGTGTGCGAGATGGCATTGTTAACCAGTGCATCTGTGAGACTGAGAGAGAGAGAGAGAGAGAGAGAGAGAGAGAGAGAGAGAGAGAGAGAGAGAGAGAGAGAGAGAGAGAGAGAGAGAGAGAGAGAGAGAGAGAGAGAGAGAGAGAGAGAGAGGAGAGAGAGAGAGAGAGAGAGAGAGAGAGGTTGGCTGGTCACTGCTGCAATGCCAGTCTTTGATATGATAGCAGCTTCGCTCCTGGGAATAACCACAAAACTTTCAAACATTCAGAACAGAGGGAAGACCCCAGAGGAGTGACAGAGAGAGCGAGAGAGGGACGTGATGGACAGATTCACCCCTCCTTCTCTGACTATCTTCCACTGATCCACTAATACTATGCTAATTACCCACTCCAAACACTGCTGTTCACTCACACACGGCACGGGGAAGAGTTTAGGCGCGGGTATTTCTGCTTATTGCACGACTCTCTGGAATACTTGGGATTTTGGTCATTAATGGAGAAATTAACCCAATCTAACTTTAAACTATTTACATATAAATAATGTCTGAAAATGGTGTTGCTTTTTCACACTTTTTAGTAACACTTTCTAGAAGCCTGTATTTATAATGCATTATAGTATTATTACCCTTTATTAATGTATTATTATTTATTTATAAGACCCCCCCCCCCCCCAATAAGGTCCAATTAGGTTAGGTTATATACTGCATTATCTAACATTATAACAATAAGCAATACATTTGTAACAGCAGTTAATACTCTTTACAATACAACTGTTCATTGTTCATGTTAGTTTAGGTCTATTAAACAATATTAACAGATACAAGTTTTGATTTTAATAATGTATTTAGTACATGTTGAAATGAACATTAAATAAGACACAAATGCTTTAGAAGTATTGATCATTCATAGTTCATGTTTTCAAACTGATGTTTACAAATGAAACCTTATTGTAAAGTGTTACAAAAAGTATTATATTGTATAATTTTACAAATAATAATATAATATTCTTAAAACATGATGCGTTGCTGACCTATTTGTGGGTTTAACTTTTATGACAATTTATAACACTTAATGAACAACATGTTACATCCACCTACGTTATAATGGATTTTAGTTCCTGTTATGCATGCATTATAAAGCATTATAGATAGCCTTATAATGCTTTATAAATACAGGCATCATAGAAAGTGTAACCCAAAATTTAGCCTACATAAAAATTACAGAGTAATTCTAATTAACGACATGTACTTGTAAGCTGCTTGTAATTACATATTATATAGTAATTATATAGTAATTTAATTTATGAACGTGTCATATCTGTAACATTTCAACTGTAAAATAAAACCTTAGTACAAAAAGTATCCTGCTTTAAATGAAGATGAATATTCAGATAATTTAGGGTTGAAATCACATTCACCGCAATACGACTGAAAGGCCTTTTTACTAGTAACAACTAACAAGTGGTGTGTTTCTGTTTACAATTATAAACAGAGCTAAAATTACACAAAATCACTGTGATTACTGACAAGAAGCAGAAGTGCATTCAGGTTGAAGTCCCCATCGGGATAGAAGAACATGTACACACCGTACTACACACACAGACACACACACACACACACACACACAACACACACACACACACACACACACACACACACACACATATTTTTGGCAGTATAGAAAAACAGACGTTAATAAATAAATAAATACAAAGTAATGCAGTTAGACATTACACTGGAAATTATTAAATTAAATTATTAAAATTAATTTTGCTCGATGCACAAAATAATACGTTTATTTTCACTTACAAGGATTATGTGGTAACGCATCACTAAAGGTTCATTTATGGAGAAGTGTTAAAACAACAAGCTCTTTTAAATTCTCTGGACTGACTTCCATCACTGTTACGTCTCTTCAAAAGCTGATGTCACTTCCTGGTGCGGTCATTAGGGATGTTTCCAGTTCATTAAAGTAATATTTAAATAATATTTCTATATAATATAATATATAAAGTTCACAGTATAAATCTGACATATTTCAGATATATTTTTTATAATTAGTAATTATAAAATAAAATAAAAACATTAACTAGTTTATTATATGCTATAGTATAATAGTCAATTAAATAGTCATTATTTACAATATAAAAATTAGGGATAAAAATCTCATATCATATCAGGGATTTTAATATAACTATAGTATATAGTGTCCCATTTTTTATCTTGATTGAAGTTATAATAATTAGAGTATAATGTAAAGTATATGTAAATATAATGTAAAACCATATTTTACAATTTTAAAATCATTTACCATTTACATAATACGAAAATATTAGTACAGTAATAAAAATTAAACAATAATAAAATAAAAATGTCTTTTTCTTTTTTGAAATAGCATGAGAAAAAAAAACGTATTATTGTGTCTGATATGTGTGTTTTGTAAATAGGAATGTTTTCTTGATATACTGAATTTCAACAGATTTATTGTAACACAATAACAAATGTCTCCGAAGTTTCCAGGGTTTGTTATGTAGAGGAAATCTTGGTGGTTCCAGACGTCTCCACGAGACCTGTGAGGAAAAGCCAGCAGCCGCAGGAGAGGAGAGAGAGAGAGAGAGAGAGAGAGAGAGAGAGAGAGAGAGAGAGAGAGAGAGAGAGAGAGAGAGAGAGAGAGAGAGAGAGAGAGGAGAGAGAGAGAGAGAGAGAGAGAGAGAGAGGAGAGAGAGAGAGAGAGAGAGAGAGAGAGAGAGGGAGAGAGAGAGGAGGAGAGAGAGAGAGACGCAGCCGACGTTTCCAGTGCAGGAGAGTGCGCCGAGTCCCCTGAGAGTCTGTCTCATCTCTATGATGGCCAATAATAGCCCATTGTAGTCAAACGCTCCTTTTCCTCCTCACGACAGAATGAGGACGCCTTATTTACTGAGGACGGGACAGAGCTCGCAGAACAGCCCCTCTCCCACACCGAAATACTGCTGACAGAGAGAGAGAGAGAGAGAGAGAGAGAGAGAGAGAGAGAGAGAGAGAGGAGAGAGAGAGAGAGAGAGAGAGAGAGAGAGAGAGAGAGGAGAGAGAGAGAGAGAGAGGAGAGAGAGAGAGAGAGAGAGAGAGACATGAGCGCTTTACCAGGAAAATCTTGGCTCTCTCCTTCAAGGAGATGCTGCACATCTTTATATTTATAGTTGTGTTTAGGAACACTAGGACCGGTGACAGTTTGGATCAAGCCGGACGGCTGCTTGTTCTACTTCTGAATATATATATATTATTATATTTATATACTTTATACCATATTAGGTGTCTTTGACTACTACTCTATGCACTTACATCAATAATAAGTTCAATGCACTTGTGTTGATGTTGTATTGTAAAGCACTTGAGCTGATATTGAGGTGATACAGGTGAGGTCAGCACAGGTGTGTGTGCGTGTGTGTGTGTTGATTTAAGGGTTAACAGGGAAGAGAAGGTGGTAACAATTTATTTTACAGTGCCATTGATACTGTACATATGCTGTTACTGTAGTATTAACTAAAAAATTATGCATAATTACATGCAACTAACCCTAATCAAACCTAACCCTAACCCTATAGTATATAGATGAAGTTACTTAAAGTCCCCCTGTAGTCAATCATACAATTATTAAAACTCATCTTTGATCACCAAAATTACATATTGAAAAAAAATTATGTATTAAAAATAAAATAGGTTGAATGTAACTCTCACCTCGTTTAGTATACGCGGTTCTATGAATATGCAAATGAGCCCGCCTCCACTCACTCACTCACTCAGAGATCCACTGGTTGACGATCACACGTTGATTTGATTGGTCAAGGTAGTTTGTGACGTCAGAAACACCAGCGATTTCAAACCGTGTTTTTGAGACTGTCTTTGATTCACTGCAGTTTTAAGCAGAAAATACTCAGCAATGCTGTCGACTTATGAGTTTACACATGTTTTGTCTCAAAGCATATTATAAACATCAAATAGACATAAAAACAACATTAAAAGCTGGATTTTCGTTCCCACTTTATATTAAGTGGCTTTAAGTACTATGTTCTTACATAGAAAAATAAGTACAATGTACAATTTACAATGTACCAATGTACTGTGTTTATGTTGTATGGTAAAAGCTGCTATTGAGGTGTGATACGGGTAAAACAGAGTCATTATAGATGTAATTACAGGATTTAATTACAGCTGTTATTACATGGAGTTATTAGTTAAAGAAACTTAATATAAAGTGAGACCACAAAAAACTTTTTTGTTGTTGTTTTATCGAAAGCCAGGACAGATGTTTGAAAATAACTGTTATTACTAATGCAGTTAGAAATTACTGACAAAGACTTAATGATTGATTAATTAGTAGATAAATAACTTGTACATGTAGATACATACATTGACACAGTTTAAATCTGTATTTTTGATGTTCATATGTTAAAAGGGCAACAGAATAATCTGCTAATCCAACAATTTTACATTTCCGCATGAAACACATTGTATGAATTCATATGAAATCGCCACCTCTCATTCAGAGTGATATTATGAGTCAGAGTCAAGTGTTATTAGGAAATCTGATCGGACAAAGTTTGGGAAACGCCCCTGAATGCTGGGTCAATCATCAGTGTTTTTCCAGAGGATCAAGACAGTAAACTTCAGCATGTATCAGCTAAAAGTTACAAACGTTGAGTTTTCTAACTTTTGTTTTTTCTTTGCAAGGAACGCAAGGGGGAACACACAACTTTAGTGAGCAAACACAAAATTGATTGAAATACAAATCCTCATCTCATATTATCTCCATCACCATGCTCCGTAAAATGCAAACTGAAAATAAAAGCTAATTATTAATTAATACTATAATTACAGTATATATAAACAACACTAAACTAATAAATCATGTTAGCGTCTTTAAAATGTGTAATCCTGTATATAAGTATGTATTTAACTGTGTGCATTACCTTTAAAATGCATAATCCCAGATTCAAGGTGATGCCGAAATATCTTTAACAAATAATCTTCGGTTAGATTATTAATACTGATAATAACCAAAGGGAGAGGAAGTGTGTATTTAGTG